>JAEAOA010002363.1:1202500-1619423 GCA_016746295.1 Potamilus streckersoni | reverse complement strand
TTTTTTTCTTTTGCACTGACCCCTCTTGGGTTCTCAAAACATAATTCTTGTGGCTCAAACCACCCAACCCCCACCAATATGGTCTTGGTATATGGCAAGTATGCATTTATATTTCAAGGCAGACCCCTTCCCATACAATTTTTAGCGCTGAATACAACAGATCGTTAGTGCACCAAGTCTCTAATACGTGAAATATAATGGACAGGAGGTAAACTTGAATGTAGATGGTATTGCCTCATTATTTCTAAGATTGGAGAAACAAGGAAATCTTTTATTTAACCTGGAAATTTACAAGGTTACAGCTCAGAAAGAATCAAAGATTGAAACTGTAGCTGTTTTATATCTATCATCATTATATACAGATGCACTTGCATCAGATATTTAATGTCATTTTCAGACTTTTATGTGATGTAATGGAAAATTTATTGCTGTTTACAGAAGATATATATATTCAATGCAATAAAATACTCTTGTTTTAACATGCTAACTGTTTTCAATAAAATGTGTCATTGTGTAACCATACCAAACCAAATTTCAAATATCTTCTTGAGTTCATAATTGTGGTATCTTTGTGAAAGTCAAAAGATCAGAAATTACAAATTAGCAAATAGAATATAATCCTGTTCATAATAAGAGCAAAAATATTTATTGCATGCAAAATTATTTTTCTTCAAGCATGTGAGCATTTTATGTAGTGTATGTGAATAGGGCAATCAGATAAAAAGATGTTGTTTGTTGTTAATTCATCAAGCAGCCAGTATTGAATAAAACCAAACTATTCTTGAGGCAGAATTTATGTGTACAAGAAATCTTACATGGTTGAGAAAATCACTGTGGTATATAAGGATTACAACCATACTTTTTTCTTTTCGAAAAAAGTAGATTAAATAATAATAATTGGTAAATCTAACATTAAAATAAAAAAAATAAATAATACCATTATTAATGTTTTGTTGATATGAACGTGTAAAAACTGTATGAGAAAAATTCTAGACAACTTCCTTTTATTAATATTCATTTTATGATTCTAGATTTGCTTTAAATATTAATTTTTAATTATTTTTTGTGACAAACTCAATACAGCACTGTATACAATTTTTCAGTTTGTTGTTTTCTGTCACAGTTTTTATGTGCTTTTATATTTGTTTGTTATAATATGAATTTTTTTTTTAAATGTGTAAAATAATGAGAAAAACACAGACAAAAAAAGATGCTTATGTAGGTGGATGAATGCTATAACATTCTTAACAGGCAAAGAAAATTAGAGATTAGGTGGGAGGGGGCACCTTATTCTAGCAGAAATCAATGAAATATATCAAGCTACAAACAACAAATTTTTATATTAATTTTTTTATTACTATATTAATTTAATAACCATATATAGCATGTGCTTGAGTGTATATATATATATATATATATATATATATATATATATATATATATATATATATATATATATATATATATATATATATATATAAAACGAACTTGAAACTGTGTTGTAGCAGTAATGATAAAAACAAACATTATATATATTATTACTACTTCAACCAGATTAGAAAGGGAGGTAACATACACATTTCAGTTAAAAATGGGAAGTGGTGGTGTTAAAATATTCAAGCAAAAGAAAGAGAAATCGTAGAAAATTCTTGACACATTCCATATTTAGATACATAAATAAAACCTTTCCCACAGAAAAGCATACCCAAGCCACAAAGTTTCTGAATTTTTAAGAAACTTTTCTCAAAGCCATGTCAAATTCTTAATAGTACTTTGTGGTTTTGACGGAAGTCACATGGATTCATTTGCACAGATGATGGTATATAATTATCCTGTGATCGATGAGATAATCTATTCAAAGTTAAAGAAAGCAACATACAGAGTACAGTCAACTCAGGAACTTTATTTTACTGAAAATAAAGGAAGTTGTCTTTATATATAGCGGTAAGTTCTATGTGCCATTATTAATCATAATGCAGTGACTTTAGATGAACACAGAAAAAATTTGATACTACAATAACTTAGATCTAGTAGCACCCATGATTACAATAATAATATTACTAATGGGTAAGACTTTATAAACACTACACTATTGGTGTAGTGGTTAGAGCATCTGCCTTGGATGCAGGAGGTCATGTGTTTGAACCCCAGCTAAGTCATAACAAAGACTTATAAAAATGGTACTAACAGCTGCCTCACTTGACACTCAGTATTAGGAGGTTAGTCCTAGGACTGGTTGGCCTGGTGTCAGGATAATGTGACTGGATGGGATATCATGCTACATGTCTGCGGATAGATGCTTCAGTGCTTGACATCGCTATAAACTGCCACACTGCAGACATTGTTGCAGTATGACTTAAAAATTGTTAAAGCTACGTTAAAAATCCAAATCACACACACACACACACTTGCTTATAAGTCATACTACAAACAACAATGATCCTGATCAGTTGTAGTGTTATATCTGCAGTTCTGGATCCATGCAGTTTGCAGTTAGACAAGACTTATAAGCAAGTCCATAACATAGATGTCACCTAAACAAGGATTAATTTTTTATTATGTTTTGCAGACTTCATCAGAAAATGATTAAGTGAAAAATATTTCAAAATTATTTTGACACAGTCCTTCTAAAATTAATGTGAGCATGTATATGCACAGATGTTTTCACACCATGGTGTTCATCTATTCAAACCACAGTCTTCATTCATAATATAGAAAAGTGACCTCAGCATTACAACTACATGTTTGAGGTATTAATTCAAAATATGAGTATTTTGTAGTTTTTAAACTTTTGAAAAAGTTTGTAAATTAAAAAATTAAAATTGGTTGTAACAGTAGATTACCTACTAATACCTATCTATAATTATATAAATGTAATCTACATATACATGTCAGTTAGAACTAATTACAGTAATTATATAAATGTAATCTACATATGTCTGTCAAAACTAATTGCAAAAATTATATAAATGTAATCTACATATGCCTGTCAGTTAGAACTAATTGCAGTAATTACATAAATATAATCTACATATTCCTGTCAGTTAAAATTAATTACAGTGTATAGTTTCTGATACACTCAAGTGAAGTCATTTAGTTAGAAATCAAGGTGCAATAACCCAGATGGGCATATAAACCTTAAGTAAAGCTTTTCACAGAGTTGACCACCAGACTAATAACTGTTCAGATAACACTGAATTGGCATAAATATGAATATGGTCAAGGCCTTTGTGACAAAAATGGTCTCCAAGCGTTGTCCTTCATTTCTCCTAAATGTAAATAATAAATAAAAGTCTTATATTAATTGATAATAACCATATATCTTAACTTTCTGTCAAAGGAAATTTAAGACATAGTGAATAGTTTCTTACTCTACCATTTCCTACAATCTCTAATCTATCTTTGTACAAATAAGCTGTTGCTGCATCACATGACTTTTTGTTCTCAATTACTCCGCTCATTGTAAGGTAAAGGATTCCTGTTGAATCGGTGGTGCTGCCTCCAGTATGGTCATGACCTGCCAGGTAACACAGAACACAGGATGCATACTGCTGAAGTACAGACAAAACCGCCTGGTAATTCCAGCATAATTCCCTATCGGCACTCTCAGGGTGCATGGGTACATGGCCTGTAAAATCACAGAAGGCAAATATTGATAATCATTTACTTATGTACAAGTTGGATCAAACTGCAAACAACAAAGACCCTGATCTGCTATTGCATAATGTATTTTCTTACCAAGGTCTGTGATTGTTCTAAAAATCATCAACAAGTTGCATATACCTAGTGCATTATGTGATGGCAGAACTTGATTAGGCTGTTTGCTGGGAAATCCAACTTGGGCTTGGCCAATGAGCTATGTTATGCTGTGTATTAAATGATTTTCAAAAACTTTTTTTGAATTTACTATTAATTTGTGTATAAATTTTCATGGATTTTGTTATTGTAGTGAATGATTATCAAAACCTCAGCAAACAAAGAGATCCATTCCTGGAAACTCTATGACCCCAACTGCTATCTCCAAATATTAGGTGCCAGAAAAAATCAATTTTAGCAAAAGCATGGAAATTTATACCATGATAAAAATAAATTTAAGTTTTAAAAAAAATGCTGATACAAATGAAAAATGTATGGAGTTGATGGAAAACAAATGTTTTAAGTGAGAGATAATTTACTTATCTGCAATAAGAGGTAGGTGGTCTTAGAGGTCTGCAACAATAAAATGCAGAGGAAGGCATGCAGCAGAAGTGGTTGGATATTATTTTTAGCTGCGGTCTCTTATTATTTTTCTCTATAAGTTTTCAAATGAGTCCCTAGTACAATGTCTTCATTTGTACATGAATGACTTTTTCTTGTTCAAACTCTACAGATCACTTACTTGTACATACTTTCTAACTTTTCATGGCTTGCAGAATATTTTTTCAAGACATTTTCTACTTACCAATCACAACAATGTTTTGTCTCTTTGCCATGGCTTCCTGAAGGTTCATCTCCAACCAAATAAGCTGACCCATATCTAAACCACCATTATACTTCAGAAACATGAGGTCATCATATCCTAGCCCAACAGGCGAGTTCTGGTCCTCATTGGGGTTTTTACTCATCATCTTCAGGGCTGTTTGGTACTGGGGTGCTTCTTCAGGGTACCCTAAAAGACTGATCTCATATGTGTCCAAGGAAAGAATTCTTAACTGTGGATGGGGTTCAACTGCATAATATGCATTTCCAGGCATAACAGAACACTGCAATTCATTTCCTGAAAATAAACTAGATTTCATCAAGAACTCTCTTGTGAAATTATAAAACTCATGATTTCCCCATATGTGGTAACATGGGCCAGAAAAAGATTTTATTTCTGCCAGAACCCTTTGTAAAGCTGATTCAGATGCTTCCATGCTTTTATTGACGCCATCAATAAGATCTCCCAATTGCAAAATAAAGGCTGGTTTACACAGTGGATCTCTCTCCCAGGTTTCCAACATGCTCTTCAAATGCTGAAGAGCATGTCTATAGTATCGTGTTGCAGTTCTGCTATAATTTGTCCCATCCTCTTTATCCGCATAATGTACATCAGTAATTACTCCAAAAGCAAGAACTGGCTTGATCCTTGCTGAGTCATTCATAATGTTATCTGCAAAAAAGTATAACAATTAATGCAATCACAGTATTTTACAACTGCAGCAAATGGAAATATATTTAAAAACATGAGGCATAATGGCTACTACAGGCAACATTCAACCTTTCAATGTCATATTTTATTACATTGTTTGCAGCTCTTCTGAAAAATTGTAGTTTTAACAACTGACAAGACTTCTAATGAAATTCTCTATTTTTAAAACAATCAAAATATTTTAGATTATTTAAAAACTAAAGCTTGGTTTGTGCTAATTTTCTTTTTAAAACCAAACTATTTTATCACTATGATCTCTTGGCAAATTTTGACAAAAATATTCATATAAATTACAATACTGAAATCATCATCAATTGTTGCATAAACTCAGCACTATGGCATTAACAAAGAAATTTTTCTGTTGCTGTGTAATTCTTCACACACTAAAGATGTAGTCAACTGTAATCACTCTGAATACATAAGTGTGGATTCTGGTGTACCACAGGGCACTTCACTTTGTCTCATGTTATATTTGTTCAACTACTAGATGTCTTGCACTGAACCTACCTGTATATGAAAAATAAGTATGCTGCATCAATTTTTATTGATTTTTCAAAAGTATTTGCTGCTGTTTATCTTACAATTCATCCAGAAACCAGACTTAGCTTTCAGATTTGGCTAAAGACAGTCTGTCAGAAATGAGAACTCCATTAGTTCATGGGGAAATATCCATAATGGTTTACCTCACTAATCAATTTTTGAACAACTATTTTTCAGTATTTGTATTAATTACATCTTTTCGCAAGCTCTTTGGATCTTTTGAAGTTTATGATAACCTTTAATTAGCAAATCAGATTTGTCAGAAAGCATCTACAAATTAAAATACAGACAAATAAAGTGGAATGTACCTTGTATATTTAAATTCATGTGCATTTAATAAAGCTATTACAATTATATATATATATATATATATATATATATATATATATATATATATATATATATATATATATATATATATATATATATATATATATATATATATATATATATATAAGCAGAAGGGAGGGCGAACCCTACAATTTTTTGCGACAAAATCGATTAAAGCCTCAGAATGCCCAATAGAGCCTTCCTACGAAATCTCATATTTTTTTAACCCAAAAAATAAAAAAAAAAGCCCCCCTTTTTACAAAGGGGACCCCTTAGCGTTTTTTGGCCCGAAAAATATTTTGTCTTTAACCCCCCTTTAAATTGCTGCCATTTTTTGTCAAAACCCCCCCCCCCCCCCGTTTTAAAAGGGGGATTTCGGGTTAATAAAAATGTTTTTTTTTTTTTTAAACCAAATTTTTTGAAAAGCCCCAATACGATTACGTAAACCGAGGGGGAAAAGGTTTTTTTTTTTTTATAAATCCATGGGGACTGTTTGGGGGCATGCCCTAAAGTAATTTTGAACCATTGAATCCATTTTAGAAACCATGCTGCCAAAAAAATTTTTCTTTGGCGAAATGTGCCCTTAACCCCGCCTTTAAATACAGCAAAAATTTTTTTGCATTTATCGCGAATCACTTTTGGAAATCTATTTTTGGGGGTTTTGGGCGGTGAACTATATCCGTATTTTTTTTAAAGCCCCCCTCCGTGAAAATTTTTCTAGCGGGGTTTTTTTTTTTTTGTTACTAACATCAAAACATCACACTACAAAATTTGTTTTTGTCTCCCCGAGGTCATCTCGCTAGGCGATCACCCAATATCTGTTATAAAGTCAAAGACACTTTCCCTTTAATTTCTGATCATTCTCTTTTATAATCTTTTAGCACTTCATAGCCCCGTTGTTCATCTACGGAGGGGAGAAACCCAAATAAATTTTCCCCCCAAATTCAAAAATCGCATTATAAAAATTAAGCACAATTGTTTTTTTTACCCCGCCAGAGGGCCCGGGTTTTTTATAAGGGCGGGGGCCCAGAAATTGGGGAAGCGTTTGCGGGGTTTTTTTCAGGTTCTCTTTTGTACTCGCTAAAAAAATCATTTTATTAAAAATAAACGAATATAAAAATTAAATGGATCTTATTGTTTTTAAAGGGGTAAACAGCTTAAATAGTACAAATTTTGCAGGGACAAATTAAAACCCAAAAAAATTAACGATCGGAAACTTCCTGGTAAGGGGTTTTAAAAATGTGTACAAAAAAATTTCAAATTTATTTTTTAAAAAAAAAAAAAAGCGACACTGGTTGAAAACGCAGAAAATTTGGGGAAAAAAAAAAAATTTCCCCGGAACCCCATGGGAAAAAATTCCGGGGAAAAAAATTTTCCCGGGGTATAGTTTTGTGGTCCCGGAACGAAAATTAGATTAGACTTTGATGATCAAAATCACCCCGGGCCCTTTGGTTTGGGGGAGTTTTCCGGGAATAAAAGGGCTTTTGTTTAAGGAAATGTCATGCTAAATGAGTTGCAAAAAAAAGCAAAAATTTGAAACAAAGCCCATCTCCCGGGGGAGGGTAAAATTAATTCTGCGTTAAATGTTTTCCCCGATAAATTCTTCAAAAAAAAAATTGGGGGTTCATGGTTGGTCAAAATATAAAAGGGAAAAATTTAGTGTTGGGTGCGGGGGTTTTTAAAAACCCCAAAGTTTTTTTTTGGGGGGGAATCTATTTATTATTTTTCCGGGAAAGGTTTACTGGGGGGGGAAAAAAAAGCGGGCAATTTATTTTAATAACTCGAAAAACCGGCAAAGTTGGAAAAAAAGGGTTAAAAGGGGGGAAAATTGTTACCCAAAAACAAGCTTTTTGGGAATTTTTTAAACACCCCCTTTTTTTAAAAAAAATTTAATTTTTATTTTGATTTTAAACCGTCCCCAATTAAAATTCTTTAGGCTGTTTTTGTTTTTAAACCCCCGGGCCCCAGGGTTTTACAAATACGCGTTTAACTAAAGTTGATATTGCGAGTCGTTTTTTTAAACAAGCAGAACCATTAAAAACCCCAAAGTCACCCTTCTGAAGTCACTTCTGCTTTTTTAAAAGGTTTTTTTCGCCCGAGGTCCTTTTTAAGAGGGGCCAAACCCAAATTACAAGTTGATCCTGGAAAAATTTTTAAAGGGTGCGGTTCTATAAAAACAAGGGAAAACTCATAATTTTACAAAGGGAGGGGGAATTAAATTAAACTGCTTTCCCATCTTTATCGGGGCAATTGAAAGAAAATTTTTTAAATCGAACCTTTCCCAGAACGGTTTTTTTTGGATATAATTCCCAAAAGAATTCATCCAAAAAAAAAACGATCTGTAATGGGGTTCCAAAGGGGGGTTTACCGAGGGGTAGTTGCAGCGTTAAATTAAACGGAGAATTTTTTTTCGGAATTTTTTAATTTTTGGAAAACTAAAAAAATTTGGCCAAAATTAAAAAAAAAATATATAACCCCAACAACCCCCGGGGTTAGAAACCCACCCAAATTTTAATGGGTTATGTTACTGGGGAGAAAAATTTTTTTTACGAACCAGGAGAACTTGAAGGGGGGTAAAAAAAGGAAGGACGTCCTAATGGATTTTTAAATACGCAAAAAAATTTTCAACCATAACGCGTTCATTTTTAGCCCTCCAATTTCCCTTTGGATTCAACTCACCCAGCGGGGTTTTTTAACACGCGAACAACTAAAAGTCTTTCCGGGACGATACCCCAAATTACCGCCATTTGGTTTTTTTTCCCCCCTAGCCCCGTTAGGGAATTTATTACACTCAAGAAGGTAACATCACTTGTTTCGAAATGCCCAAGGGATTGTTATTTTTTTTTTTGGGTCTACGGTGTTTTTGTTTTCGAATGTCTTTACCCCCAAAATCGGGCCAAAGTGCTTTATACAATTGCAACTGGCGCAGGGGTTTATTTTTTGTTTTTTTTAAATTTTAAATATTATTCAGCATCAATATAAATTCTCGTTGTTTTTTTTTTTTTTCCTGCTGTTTGTAACCAGGGGTTTTTTTTTTATTAATGATCTAAATCATTCTATCTCTTTTGGGCAAAAATTTCATAAGGGGAAAAACCCCTTCATTTTGATTTATTCTCACTCTGGAACGGCAAGAAAAGATTTAAATTTACCATTAAATTGCGTTACAACTATCCAAAAATTGTATCCGTGGGCCCAACCCTTTGTGAAGAGTGTTTTTTTTTAAAAAACCCAAACCCCGGCCCTGGTGTTTTTATCAGCGCAAAAATTTGTTCTTCTACAGAAATTAATATAAAACTACCCAAAAATTTATCTTTTAAACCTTTAGAATCTTTTCCCCCCCGCCCGGGCCCTGGAATTTAACTTCAAAAAACTGCTTTCGTTTACCCGAGGTTTTAAAAAACCCCAACGGGTACGGGGAAACTTTGGGGAAAATTTTTTTTTTTTTGTGGTGTCCCCTCAAACAATTTTTTCTAAAAGTGCGTTTTCAAAACATCTTTTCTTGCTCCCTTACAAAATTTTTTTTTGGGGTCCATTTTTCCCCAAAAAAAATTCTTTCCCATAGGTTTTTCAAAAATTATTTTCACGCGCTTATTCACATTAAAATTTCTATGGGGTTTTTTTAATCTAAATTATTTTTTTAAACTCACGTAACTGTTTCCTCGGGGGTGCCAAATTATTCATTTACCCAATTTTTTCGTAAAAATCAAAAAAACCCTTTTTCCCCCCCAAATTTTATGTGGACTTCAAACCAAAAAAATTTGGTTTTGGTTTTTGACCATGATCCCCCGCCCAATTAACTTTTGTATTTTTTTTGGCAAAAACCTTCAAGAAACTTTTTTTTTAATTTACACCCTTCTGAAAAGTACATGCTTATCCCAAAAAATAATAACCCGCAGGAAAAAAAAATTTCCCCCCAAATTCGTCAGGACCCAAAAGTATCGCCCCTTGTTTCAAAAAAAAAAACCCTATGATAGGGGAAAAGCTTCAACATTTCGTTGTTTTTTAATCTCTTCCCCTTCGTTTGGGTTTGGTTTTGGTGATAAAATCAGGGCCCGTTCCTCTCGATATAATTCTACCCACACTGTTTTTGGTTTTTTCCAGATCCCCACCCTTTTTAAAAAAAACTGTTTTTTTTTTTCTAAAAATTGGGGATCTGATAGGTGGTGCTTTTAGACATAAAAAAACCCTGGGAAATTTTTTTTAAACTGAAAAAATTATTTTTTTCGGGTTTAACTGTTTTTAATCTCAACGTCTGTGATTCAGAAAATCGCTTTGTTTTTTTCATTTTTTAATTTCGCCTTTTTCCCCCCAAGTCTTTCGCTTTTGAAAATTTTATTTACCCCCTTTGATATATTTTTTTTCGAAAAACATTAAAATCAATTGAAAAACTTAACTGCAATACTGGGAAATCTTTTATCATTGCAAATAAATTGATAAAATCATAACCCACCAATAGAAAGGGGTTAAAAGGTTTTAAAGAATATGCAGAGTTTTCCTCCTTAAACGGAATTTAAAAATTCTCCCCTAATTTTTTTTTTTGGGAAAAACCAAAAAGGGCCCTGTTTTACTTTTTTTGCGTTTTTATTTTTTTTCTACTGAAATTTTTAAATTAACGAAGCCCGGTATTGGGGTTTCCATCTTTTTAATAAATTTCGGGAGGATTGTTTTTTTAAAGTTGAATTTTATTATTCTTCACCGAGCCCCTTTGTTTCCACATTTCGTTGTTTTAATTTTTTTTTTGGGGCCTTTTCAAGGGGGGAAACCTCGCAGCCAAAAATTTTCTAGACAAACGATTATACAAACCCTTTCGGGTTTCTGGAAACCCAAAAAAATTGGTTTTTTTTTTTCGATTAAAGGGAAAAATTTCGTTTTGGGTGCTTAAAAACGAAAAAAACTTTTTCAATAAATCTTTACCCGCAAAAAACACTTTTGGGGAAAACCCACCTTTCAGCCATGTTTTTCTCCCTTTCCAAACATCCCAACACGGATGGGGGTCCTTCAGCAAAATTTTAAATGATACTACGGGGAGAAAAAACCGGGCTCAAAAAAAAGGGAGGCGGGTGGCCTTTAAATAGAAAAGGAGTCTTTTTTGGGGGGTGTGGGTTTCCCAAAACCCTTTTAAAATACTCAACCAGCGTTTCCATTCCAAAAAAAAATTTCCGGGGAAAACAGGGGAAACGATATCAACTGTTTACATATTTTCCCCGATTGTACTTAACTTTTCCATAGACCCCCAATGTTTTAATTTTCCCAAAAACAGCTGGATTGGCCCACCCTTTTAAAAAATTTTTTTTTTTTTCTTTCTAAAAATGACCCTGAAACCCGAGGGAATTTTTAAAACAATTTTAAGAAAACTGTTGAAATTCGTGGGGTTTTTTCCATTAAAAATCCCAAAAGGTTTTTTCACTGAGACTTATTGCAGTTTTTTTTCATCCTTTTATTTAAATTTTTCCATTCGAAAATTAAATTCCCCGGTTAGGTCCCAAAAATTTAAATTTAAATTTAACTTTCTTCATCTTCAAAAAATGAGTAGCCATATAAAAACCGGGGTCGTTTTTACACAAATAGAAATTTTAGACAAATTAAATCTTTTTTCCCAGTGGAATCCCCAATCCTTGGGAATTTTTTTTGGGATATATTTTCACTTTCTGCCCTCGGGGGGGAAATATTGAAACCCGGGGGTTTGCCCAAAGGGCTTTGTTTTGGGTTATGACCCAATTTAATTTTGATTGGAGCTTCCTTTTTTTTATTGTTTTTTGGGATTCTTATAAAACTTCGCCGGGTTATCTTTAAAAAAAAGGTTTTTGGGAAAAATCCTTCAAGGATTTTTTTCCAATTTCTAGCTATATGGGAAATATTTGGGCCCCTTTTTCTTTTTTCACTTTTAGCTACCATTGATCTTTTTTTTACATTTTAGATGGGTTTAAATTTTTCCCAGGGAGTGCATTTGAAAAAAGTTTTATGACCCCTTGTGCCACACAATTGAGGGGTTTTTTTTCCCCATGACGTTGACTTTTTCTTTGGGTGTAGTTTCCGATGTCAGGTTTTTTTTTAACGGATCCCACCCTAAATTTTTGCGGTTTCAAAATTCCTTTTTCATATTTTGGTTTTATAAAATTTCCGGGGTTTAAACACCCCCGGTCGGGAAATCAGGGCTAACAATGACTGTTTCCTATCTTTGAGTTTGGTTAAAATTTTGCCCTTTTATGACCCAATCGCCCGTTTCTAAATTGAAATAAATTTTTCACCCCTGGGGAAAATATCGTTTTGCCAAAATTTTGTGATAGTATCATACGGCTGTTTCATCTTCCCATTTACCCTCAAAACACAAAATTTTTTAAAAAATTTGCCCCGGTGTGTGTTTCCCCCCGCCTTTTTTTTTTAAAAATCTTAACACAATCTCGTTTTTTTTCAATCGGGACTTCTTTTAATTTTTTCTCTCTTTTGGAACGTCTTCGGGTTTTCTATCAAGATTAAATTTTAAATTATTTTTAAAAAGGCTTTGATTGTCGATAATTCTTAAATTCTTCATTATAAAAACCAAAGCAAACTTTTAAAAAAGAAAATTTTGTTTATAAAAAATTTGAATCACTGAAAATAGCTTATAAATTGGATCAGTAACCCCAGGGCAATAAATCTTTTGGTAGGGGTTTGAATTCTTTTGACATCAATTACAGAGCGCCCAAAAATAATTCGACAGGCCCGGCCCCCAATCCCATAAATTGGGGGGGGGTTTGTGAGAGGAAAATCCCCAAATTTATGAAACAATTTTTGGGGGTTTAAGGGGTTTTTTTTTTTTTAAGGGGGAAATTTGAAACGTTTTTATGATAACGAAAAAAAAAAAAAAAAAAAGCTATATCCTTTGCCCCTCCCCATGACTCTGTCAAAGACAAAATCAAAAAACCCCTAAAGGACTACTTTAAATAATTTTTAATAAAGAAAAAGAGGGGAATAAAAGAAAAATAGATTATTGTATAAAAAAATTGGAAGAAAAAAATTTGGAAATTCAAAACCTCCCCCCGAACTTTTAAATTATGAAAATCTGTTTTGGCTTTTTTGTTGACACTGTTTACAAAAAGAAACCTGGGGATAATTTTAAATTTAACCCGGGATATTTGTTTTTTTTCCCGGGGGCCGGGACGAAATTTTTATATCCTGTAAAGGGGCCAAGTTTTTAAAGGGGGTTATTTTTGGCCCCGTTTAAGATGGCTTGTTTTTAGTTTCATTTTTGCCCCTCTAATTTTCAAAAAAATTTTCTTGCAAATTTGCAATCCCTTTTCTAAAGTGATAATACAAAAAAGGGGAAAAAAGACGGGGATTGAAAATTTTTTGGGAAAAAAGGACCAAAACCGTAAATTTGATCAGCCCGAAGGGAAAAAAAAAAAATTTTTCAATCAATAAATGTTTGCGGGGAAATTTTTTGGGAAAGGTTTTTCCTTAAACCCGAAAAGTTTGTAAAAGGGATTTTTTTCAAACAGCTACCCTAAAAAAAGGAAAAAAATGGAAAAGAATAAAGTTTTCCAAATTTACGAAAACCCCTCAAAAAGGAGTTATGCTATTTTAGTCATTTTTGCATGTTTTTTAAATTCAGACCAATTACCATGGGTTTTAAAAAGTAGTCGTTTTTCCCATAAAAAAAAAACCTAAAAACGTTTCCGTTTTCCCCCAAACATTTTTTTACAAATATTTTTTTTTAATACTTATTTGCAATATCCACGTTTTAATGTATTTAAAAAAAAAATGGGCCTACTGGGGAACCCGCCAAAAAAAATAAAAGGTAAAATAAATATGGTTATTTTACCGAAAAGCGCCCCGGGGTTTAAAAACAAACACTGGGGCAAAGGGTTTTTTTAATAGATTTTTTTTAAAAACCCAATTAAAGCAAAAGGGTTTAAAAGCTGTTTTGGGTTTTTTGTAAAAGAAAATGAAATTACTTTGTAAATTTCAAAAAAAAAAGATTGATGTTTAGGGAAAATAGTAAAAAGGGAAATTAAAATGTAATTTAGTTTTTTTTTTGTTGGGGGGGTACTCATGTAAAAAAAAAATTTTCGATTTACGCAAAAAAAAAAAAAAAAAAATTTCTTTGAACCATTCAAGAAATGCCCGGGGCCGGGAAATTTACAGGGACCCTGACAGAGTATCTCCCCATTAAATCCTTAATTTTTTTCGATTAAATAAACGAAAAAAATTTTAGAAATTAAAAAAAAAATTTTGCTAATTTTTTAACAATTGTATTTCCCTTTTTTTAATTTTTTTATTTAAATTTTGTTTCCATTGAAATTTTCTACCCAATTTTTACTATGAAATTCTAGGAAAATAAATCCCCACTCGCTTATCGATACGGTCTTATTATCAAACCTTTTATATAAAAAATGAGCTTTAAAAAATTTTGGGGGTTTTTAAACGAAGCCCAAAATGCCAATCAAAAAATATCCACGCCATTGGTTTGGGTTTGGTTGAAAAATTTTTTTTAACCCGCAACCATGGGGGTTTAAATTTTTTGGGTTGCTTTGATTGATTTAATTTGGGTGGTAAGGGGGCCCCCCCGCGGGCAGGGGGTTTTTTTGGCCTGGGGGGGGCCCTTCAACCAACCTTCACCTTTTTATATTTACCATCCGCATTGGGGGGATATCTTCCCCGTATAACTCATTGGGAAAAAACCATCCATATAAAATTGGGATAATAAATCCTAAAATCTCATTGGGGGATATAACCCCTCCTATTCAACTAAATTTTAAATAATCATTCCCATATAAACCCCTTTTTTATTTTAACCACCTATTAATCTCATTGTTTAATATCACCATATAAAACTTTATTTGTTTTTTATATTTTCCTAAAATGTATTTACTTGGGCCCCCCCCCCCCAACATATTTTTTTTGGGGAGCTTAATAAATCTTTTTTACTTAAAAGCTTCCGCCGGGAAACTATGTTTTTTGGGTTGAGCTTTTTAAAGGCGAAGGCAATTTAAAAGGTTCCAAGAAGGGTTTCCCCCCCCCCGGGGGGGTCCCCCCCCGGGCCCCCTTTGAGCGGTTTTGTTTTTTCGCAAAAAAATATCCAAAAGGGGCCCTTTATTGGTTTGTTAATGTTGTGTGAAAACGCCCTTTTGGTTTTTTTGAGTCTAAAACCCCTATAAACCCCCCCTTGAACCCATTGGGGGGGGGTTTGGGAAATTTTATTTAAAAAACTGGGGGTTTTAAATTTTAAAAATATGCTTAATATTCCTTTAACTCGAAAGGGGGACCCCAAACATTGTAAATGTCCCCTTTTTTTTATGTTGGTTGGGGAAATTTAAAAATATTTTTTTAAAAATAAAAAAAAAAATTTATTAAAAAATTTTTAATAAAGGAATTTCAAGAAAATTTCATTTATCATCAAAAAATATCAAAAATTTTAAGGGAAAACAAAAAACGACTTTTTGAATTTTTGAATGAAGACAACTTTTGAATGAATTTGAAAAAAAAAAATTAAAATACAAAGAAACCCTGGGGGGAAAATATGTCCTAAACCAAAAAGTATTACTGATAAAAGAATCCAAAAAGCGGTTAATGACCTTTTTAAACAATATATTAATTTTTTTATTCGGTAAATTTTGTTTTGTTGAAAGTAAATTAGAAAAAAACTAGGGGGGCGTACCAAGTTCGGGCAGAATTTTTTGAAAAGGGAAAAACTAAAAAACTTTTATTTTATTGATGAATTGGAAAAAACCATTGAAACCCCAATTGAAAAAAAAGTTAAACATTTCCCCTAATGACCTCAGAACAAATTTAAATACCAGAAAATAGCCCTGGGGAGGTTTGAATTTTGAAAAAAATTTTATACCAATTCGAGATGGGCGGTTTCGAGATAAATACAACTTAGACAGCAAACCAGACTGACTTTCTATTGGGGGAAGGAGGGGGAACCCCTTTTTTTCCCCTTCCGTAACTAAAGCTCTAAAGATATGAAACTTGCAACCCGAACGGCTTTTTATACCCGGGGAAAACCCTAAAGAGGGGGAAAACAAAAAAGGGGACCTATTATTGATGTGCTGGGGAAAAAATTGGGTTTTCAGAGATGAAAAAAACCCGGAGGGAATAAAACAGCTTTCAGGTGAGTTAAAAAAATCAGCGAGGGGAAATTTCAACAAATAGGTGATAAAATTTATACTGGGGTTAAAACCCCGTTTAAGATGCTAGTGATTTTATTGAAAAAGTTTTTTCCCCTAAAAAAGTTTTTTTTCCTTTGGGGGGAAATTCACCAATGAAGGGTATGCAGAAATCAAAAAGAAAATTTAAAATTTCGAAACCCAAAGGGTATGGCCCTTTTTTTGACTTTTTCTAAACAAAAGTATTTTTAAAAAAGGGGGGAATTTTTTTAAAAAACGAGTTTTTAAAAAAAAACAAATTTTTAAAAGAGATGAATGGGTGGATTGGGGATAAATTTATAAAAAATTAAATTTAAAAAAAACCCGGCAAAAAAAAAAAAAGGATACATTGGGTTACAGAGCTTTTTTTAAATGGGAGGTTATTTTTTTTTGGTAAAAGAAAAAACAAAAAATAAAAAAAAACAACAACAACAACCAAATTAAGAAAAAAACAACAAAGGTCGAGGACGGGGGGGGCCCAGTCGAGGGGCAACAATCTCCCAAAAAAATTTAACTACAATACCCTTTAGGAAGGGGTTAAAAGTTTCATTTATATTCTCATTGTGGGCCCCAAATTTAAAATCCTTTAAAGATATAACACGACTTGAGGGGGTTTTTAAAAGGGAGGGGGAACGAGGTGGGAATAAAACAATTTGAAATAAACCCAAAGAAGCATTTTTAAATTTGCAGACGTTATTCCAAGGTGGGAGAATTGATATTTTACGTACGAGAACCTTTGGGTGATTTAAATGGACGGAAACCCGGGGGAAAAATTTAGTTTTAATTTTTAGCGATTGAAGTTTTTGAAATGCCTGCATTTAGAAAATTTCCAAAATCAAATTAAAAGTTCCCGTACAAAACAAAAATCACGAAAACCCAAAAAAATGATTGGTTTTTTTAAACCCCCAAAATTGCCCGTTTAAAGGGCATAATGGAGACCCGGGGCCCTTTGGGAAAAAAAAATACGGGGTTTTTTTTTTTTCCCCAAAAATAGCCCCAAAAGTACAAACCCGGTGCAAAAAATTAGCGTGAAAGCCATTATGTTATTCGTAATAAGGGAAAAATTTAAAGGTTTTTGAAGAAACTTGCAGGGAAAGGGCCTTTTTTTCTACCGCCCAAAAAAAAAAAAAAAATAACGTCATTTGGGGAAATCTAGTTTCGGAAAAAGAAAAAACCCCCACAAAGGGTTTTTTTCCCCCGCTTTCCTTCCCAAAAACAATTTATGCCTGCAAATGTCAATTTTAAAATGAAAAAAAATAACGCAGTTTGGGAAAAAAAACTCGCAT
This sequence comes from Potamilus streckersoni, assembly GCA_016746295.1. Classification (NCBI taxonomy): domain Eukaryota; kingdom Metazoa; phylum Mollusca; class Bivalvia; order Unionida; family Unionidae; genus Potamilus; species Potamilus streckersoni. The sequence continues at coordinate 1,601,970 of JAEAOA010002363.1, read as the reverse complement.
CATTTAGCAAAGATTCACCAGAAGTGAAATTAATGCCAAAATATGAAAAGCGGGAAGGGGGGGTTTTTGGGGGGAAGGGAAAAAGTTTTAAAAAAATTTTTGGGCGAAAAAAAAAAGATTTGATTGTTACATTTTTGGAAAAAAAGAAAGTGTTTTTGTAACAATGGCCAAAAAAATTTTTAAAAAAAAATTTCTGATTTCCCGCTTTTTTTATATGGCAGCACCGGGGGGAAATAAAGATGATTCTAAAATTAAAATTCAGTATTATGCCTTAAAACCTGCAAAAAGGCCTAACCCGGGGGAGAGTTTGAACTTCAATTCAAAATACAAGTAATACTTTTTTGCTTGTGAGGCGTTTATTGAAGTAGAAGGGGAGCTTTTTAAAAATGTTGGGAGTGAAAACCCCCCATATGGGAATTTACCCAAAAAAACCGAGGGGTTGGGTTTTTTTTAAATTAAAGGCAAATTAAAGGCCTATTTTAAAAGGCAAGAAAATTCCCTTATGGGAAAAGAAAAATTTAATCAATAGAACAAGAAAGTTGATTTTTTTCAACAACAATAACGGAACCCCTTTCGAGATATTTTTGATGATTATTTCAAGGTCGGGGGTCCGTTTTAAGATGTTTTTCTAAGGCTTCTGATCATGCTGACCATAATGTTTTTATAAAGTAAAAAAACCCGCGAGAGTTTTCTGCAAAAAAAGGTTTATCAACAACTCGCAAAAAAATTTGGGCCCCTGAAGACAACCCAGCCGGTTTAATTTGCAATTTTTAAAAAGGGCAATGGTAAATTTTAATTTTAGGAATTTTTCAAAAACGAAAGGAGCATTGGGAAAAACAACCCCTCGACGGGGTTTTTTTTGTGCAAATTTTTTTACATTTATTTTTCGGATTTTTTAGAAAAAGTCAGAAAAGGGCATCTATGGAGCCAAAGCTACAGTCCGTGTTACGCGGGGGGAAAAAAAGGGGAAATGGGAAAAGAAAGAAAATTTTCAATCTGGGGTTTTAAAGGTTTTTGATGAAAGGTAAAGTCAAAAATTTAAAAATTAAAATTGTTTTTCTAGGATGTCCCTCTTGCCCCCACCGTAACCCAAAAGAGCAACAATTACTATCGTTTATTTGGGCACCGGTGGGGAAAAACATTGCTAAGGTTGGGTAACAACAAAGACTGAAAGAAGAGGTAATGTAAATGGACATTTTCATGGGGAACCCTTGCACAAAAAAAAGGGTTTTTTTTCAGCTCCACGTTTATTTCTTTATAGCGTTTCAAGTATGCAAACGAGGGGGGTTTGTCAATTATCTAGTCATATGATATTTGAAAAAAAAATAATTTTAAGGTTAAAATGAAGTTTCGTTTAGAATAAACGGAAAAACAAAACCAGCAAAAGGGTTTTACAGCTTAAATTTTGAAAACAACAAAAGTTTGCACGTGTATATTTTAAAAAGAATATTTTTTCGTTTTGGGGGCGTGATCAAAAGGGTTTAAACCTTTTTTGGCAAAATCGCAAATTGATTTTTTAAAAAAAACATCCCAAATTTTTTAATTTTCATTTGGAAAAATCTTGGGCCCTGATGAGGGGGAATTTTGTTGTTGGGTTTAACTTCCAAGCTCGGGTACCCAAAGCCCCCGGTTTGGGGGAGGTTATAGGAGCGTTTTTCTTTTATTTTTTCCGTGATAAATCATGTTGTTAGAAGGAATTGGCCCGGGGGGAATGAACCCTTTTTGGGTGCACCAGTGGAAAAAATGTAGTTAGGGTTTTTTCCCCTAAGGGTAAATTAAAAATGTTTTAAAATTTAATTTTAGAATAAAAAGGGCATATAGTATTGTTAATGTCCGTTGCTGATGGTCAGGGGCAAGAAATTAAATCAAAGTCGGCTTTAAAAATGTGGAAACCCCAATAAACCCTGAAACCCACTCAAATTTGGGGGGTTTGGGGCGCATAAATTTTCATTGACAGATCGCAAATAAAACATTTCAATGATCGCCCAAAGAACCCAAAAGGGAGTTTTAAATTGATTTTTTTTGGGAAAAAGCAAACAAAACGGCCAATTTTGGGTTAAAAACAGGGGGGTATATTCCCCCTTTTTAAACTGGCCCCATTCCGCCTGATTGCAGCGGCCCGCCCCAGCGGTTGGGGGGAAAGGGGCGCGTTAGGGAGCCCTTGGGAATTTTGCTGCAGGGAAAGGGGCCCTTTAAAAAAAAAAAAATTCCCGGGGGGGAAAAAACCTTTTTTAAAAAAAAGGGGAAAGGTTTTAGACTACCGGAACCCCCACAATTTGGGAAAAAGGGCACGGGGCCCCCCCCCCCAGAATACCAAAGGGGGCGGCTTATTAAGGGAAAAAAAACCCTTGGATTTTCCCCAATGTTTCCCAAATTTTATTAATTTGGGTTTCTTTTAAAAACATTTTTTTAATAAAAAACCCTTTTGGGAGTTTTCAAGAGAGACAAAATTTCCGGCCCAAAACCCAAAGGAAAAAAGGGAAAAAAGGGATTTCAATCAATTTTTGATTTAAAAGCGCGGAAAAAGGAACTCATTGGGGCGAAAAATCAAATTTATCCACGCGGGGGAAATTTTCTATTTTGATTCATATGGATTTGCTCCCCAAAGAAATTTTTGGATATTTAAATTTCAATAACAAAATCAAAACGTTTTGGGTCCCCAATTTTTTTTCCCCCTACCAACAAAAACGGTTAATGATCCCCCGATTTTTGCGGTCGTGAAATTTTTAAACGTCCTTTTCAGAGATATCAAAATTTCCAAAAGGGAAAACCCCCACAAGTTGTTTTTTAAAGAAATATACTAGCGGGGGCCCAAAGGCCCAAAAACGATTTGCGTTTTTCCCCCAATTTAAAAATGATTTTGAAAAACGTTTTGCGTTTTCGTATAATGATTGGGTATTTGGGGGAACCCACCCTTTTTTCCCGAGTTTAAAAAAAAAAAAAAAGGGAAAAACCCCATTGTTTAAAATTTTTTTTTTTTCCCCCGTCCCAAGATTTAAAAAAAAAAAAATCGAAGAGGGAAAACGCCGGAAAACATTAATTTGTCAAGGGTTTAGGGGTTTGGAAAATAGTTGTATTTCAGTCGCCAGGGGAAAATTTTGGGAAAACTAATTAAAAGTGTCATTTGGTTTAATCTTAATACGAAGACGTGACCCTCCGGGGTTTAAAAAAAAAATAGCGTTATATTTTAAAAAGATGGAAAACTCAAACCGGGGGGAATTTTTTCGACGATCAAAGGATAAGTTAAAAACAGTAGATAGCCCAGCAAACGCGGTTTTTTTTTTTTTTAAAAACACTCAATAATTTAATATAACAAAATAAAACTGAAAATTTTAAAAAAATGATGAATTTAAAAAAAGTTTCCCAAACGAGACAAAATCGAAAAAAAAAAAAACCCCAAGCTGCAAAAATTTTCCCTTTGGAAACCACCAGTTTTCCCCACCCAAAAATTTCCGAGATAAAAGCATTTATAGTTTTGGGAAAAAGCAAAAAATTCATTAAGATTTTTGAAGAAAAACGTAAAACAAATTTTCAAATTTTTTTAAAAACATCGTTTTAAAAAAATTTTTTTGGGGGTCCCCCTTGATAAAAATAGAAAATCAAACTTCCGGTTAAATTAAAAAATCCATCGAAGAATTTTAGCGTTTTAAACCGGGAATTGGGGAAACATTAAAAAACGGAATTTTTCCCAAAAATTTAAAAAACAAAACTTTCCCCACTTTAAAAAATAAAGATTCCTCCCTAGGGGGAATACAAAAATATGGTATACACGTTTTCTCGGGGTCATTAAAATTGGGGGAACCAATAAGAAATACCCCCAAAATCCACTGGTCAAAAACCGGGGGATTATCGATTAAAAATAGTGTCACCGGGTCAGTTTTAATATATTTAAACATCGACTTCTTAAAGGATTAAAAACCCCCGTGTTTCAACGACTTTGACGGGGGGGAATACAAAAAGGTTTACAATAACAAGCCTGATCTAAATTTTAAATAAGGGCATCATTTTTTATGGTACATGGAGTTTTTTTAGCGATCCCGAATTTGGAAATTTTTTAAAAATTAGAAAAACCCCTTGGGTTTAAAAATTTAAAATGATTTCCGTCATCGCATTTTCGCTATGATAACCGGGGCCAAAAGGGTTTTTTAAAAGAAAATCAAAACATCATTGAATTTATTAAAAAAAATTTAAAAAAAAATCGTAGGAGAATTACCCGATTGATGTTTCGTAATTTCTCGGTAAACTGGTTAAAAGGCCCGGGGCTGGGTTTACTATCTTCGTTAAAAAAGGTTGCTCCCATTTGGTTTCCCCTTTTTTATTTCCCGGGGGGGGTTTACAACATTTGCTGGAAAAGCAAAAGCTTTTTTCTAAAAAAATTTTCATTTGTGTTTTTTTTCAAAAAAAATTTAAAGACTAAAATTTAAAAAAACCCCAAAAAGTAAAAAACGGTTATCAAATATTATCCTCGTTTTATGGGCATATCGATTGATTGATTTCGATAATTACCGAAGACGAATTCCCGCCCATGTACGTATTTATGATACGGGATTAAAAAAGCTAGCGTTTTTTCCTTTTACGAATTAGACATTTTTAAATAATAATAAAAAATGCCCCAAGAGATTCAACAAATTCAGCGGATGCAGAAAATTTCCCCCTCCACAAAAAAAAGCATGATTCAAAAACGTCCAACCCAAACCCCAAATTCAGTTGGGGAATTTTTTCCCTTCCCCGTTTCCCGTAAAGGGAAAACGCGTTTTGGGAAAATTCCAGTGCAACATAGTTTTGGGGTAATTCAGGGTCGGTTCCATTTTTTGGGGGTCAGAAAACCCAAAAATTTTTTCGGTGTTTGGTAAAAGAAATTTAAAAAAAATGAAAACTTTCCAAAAAGGAAAGTTGTTTCAATACAATTTGGGGCTCTAAAAATTTATAAATTAATAATGAATTACAACGTAGAATAAAATCCATTACTAGAAGGGAATCAAAAATTGCGATAACAGTTCATGAACCAACACTATCATCTACAATTGAAATAAGCTCTCCTGGGTATGTTGTAGATATTAATAACAGTTCAATAAGAACAGTATTAGGATGGCCCGAAGATCCACCTAGAAGTGCTAGCATTTCTACGCCCGAGCCTGTAAAGTATGATTACGTCACTGATGAAATAGGACCGGAAAATCCATCAAAAACTTATAAAAAAAATTCGAGGATATAAACTTCACAAAGAGATATCGATATAAGGATCAATATGATGAGGATGCGTGGATAATTCCACTTTTTAATGATTATATCCCACAGGAAGGTGAAATTTTGGAAACGCATGAAACAAGCCCAACACTCGAAGATATTAAAACTCACATCCTTGATAGAATGAATCATGATTTTTCGTTGCTATTACCCTCGTTAAGATCTGGCCTTTTCACACAAGCTGAATTTACTAGTGTAGTCGCTGCAGGTAATAAAATCATCGATGATATGGAAATATTTAATTCGAGGATTATTAGTGTTTTTACCAATGAAAATTCACCCATTTCAAAAACCTTTTCCGCCACAGAATATAAGAAAAAAATAAAGGAAAATCCAAATTATAAACTACCGGGATATAACGTACCTGAGTTAAAGAAAAAACTCAGAACTGCCATCGACGAAGGATTTAATAAAATTTATCAATCATGGAAAGATAGCCAGCCGAAGCCTATTATCCTCACTCATAATAATTCTCCCGACGGCGACGGTAGACATATCGCACCGAACAATGTGGACATTTTATCGGTGATCGCGCTTAATTTAACGTGTGATGTAATCGAAGGAAGCTATCAAATTAATCTCGAGCAATCAAATCAAGCCCGACAAGGTTACATTCTTTATTCATTTGCACCAACAGCTCCTCCATGATTTTTAATTGTTGAAAATCCGACTAATCCAGTCTATATGCAATGTCAAAATGATTCGCTAACTAGAATTAATTTTACACTCACCGATCAGTCAAATAATTTAATTGATCTACGTGGTGAAGTATTATCGATTAGTCTGTTTGTGAAAAGCTAACAAATATTTGGTGAAATCATTTGTAGTAACCCTGAAATCCTTTCAGCGGGGAAGGGTTATGACAACAATGATACCAATTTGAGGGTGGTTATGACAATATATTTACGACAAAATCGCTAAGGCGCCATTTGTAAAATGGGGTCTTTATTTTTTTTTTTGGTTAAAATATGAGATTTCGTAGGAAGGCTCTATTGGGCATTCTGAGGCTTTAATCGATTTTGTCGCAAAAATTTGTAGGGTTCGCCCTCCCTGCTGCTATATATATATATATATCTATATATATATATATATATATATATATATATATATATATATATATATATATATATATATATATATATATATATATTCATGTAGAGACAACTATGTACTTTTACAAACACACCATTTTTTATGTTTGTTTGCTTTGTCTGTTTTGAAAATGACTCATTAGGAGTTAAACGTATAGATTCATTATGTCTCAACCAGCTTGTTGCAACTACCAATACTATTGCAAATTTTAATTCATGAAGAGATAGCCATGTAGAGTTTTAACCTGTCACACTGTAAGCACTGTTTCCTAACCATACTATTTAGAAGTCTTATCAAGAACAAACTTGAAAAACTTCGTAGTAAAGCTCCAAGATTTTCTTTAATGAAAGGAAGAAACCTTACACTAAACTCATGGATTTGGCAAATGTTCCACCTCACCACACTGGACAATACAAGATGATGACACCCATAGTTTTCCTAATTATATACAAGCAATGTCCAACCTACTTAAATGATCTAGTAGTTGTAAATATTTCTTCATACTCTTTTAGGTATGCAAATATATTGAATTCAAATGTAATACAGGTAAGATTTACAATGATTCAACAACAAAATTCTGGACTTCTCTCCATAATAATTGTCAAACATCTGACTTTAACAATTTTAAGCCTCTCTTAAAGATCTCATCTGGAAGCATACTGTGTAAATGCTCCATGTACAAACACAAGTAATCTATAGACTACTTCATGTGGAGTGTTTTAGTTTTTGTAGAATTGAATCAAGCTCTTAGTTGCCCTAAATGTGGCTTGTATTGCTTAAACACTTTCCTCCACACTTTTGATATATACATGTATTACTTTTGTTCTGATGCTCTTGAAATCTTTTAATATATTAATTCTGCAGTTTTGCTGATAGGTTTAAATTCTGTACACACACACAAACACACACACACACACACACAGAGTGTATATACACATACATTGTCTATGCATGTGGATGTCTTGTTCAACTCATTGTCCCTGTATATTTGAATACATGTGCATTTAATAAAGCTATTACAATACTACAGTATATATATATATATATATATATATATATATATATATATATATATATATATACATATTCATGTAGAGACAGCCATGTAGAGTTTTACAAACACACCATTTTTTATGTTTGTTTGTTTTGTCTGTTTTGTATATGCCTTTGAAAAAGACTCATTAAGAGTTAAACCTATAGATTCATTATGTCTCATCCAGCTTGTTGCAACTACCAATACTATTGCAAATTTTAATTCATGAAGAGATAGCCATGTAGAGTTTTACAAACACAGTATTTTTTATGTTTATTTGTTTGTTTTGTCTACTTTTTGTGTATGCCTTTGAAAAAGACGAGAGTTGAAAGCGCTCAGGTTAGTTATTTACTAGTTTTGCACTGTTTCTCGTCAGTTTTTTGCTTGTATCTCAATCAGTCCCTGACACACGTTATCCCTTGCTAGATCCAGTGCGCTTGAAAGGGTTATTATTCGCCATATGATTTGTATTCTTTATATATATAATTTGCAATTTTAGTAAAGAATATTTAACATCCATAATCTTTCAAAATAGAAAATGAACATAGCTTTAAAAGTATATTTAGCAGTGAAGAAATTTTAAAACATTACATGATTCAATTAGCATGCATTGACATATATGTATATGTGTTTGTCAGTCTGATTCTTTATGTTAATTGTTATTTTACTGTTTAACGTCAGTGATATAACTCCATGAATCATTGTTTTATATTATGCAAATGCTAACAGACTCTAAGTTAAAACAAATAGATGAAGTTTATGTCTAATTGAGACTGAGGTCATGTAGAGGGCTTTGTGATCTTGTTCACCTGATTAATTAATTATTCGTTCTTGTTATAAGATCTTGATGATGCAACATTTTTATTGTTGTGATCAGTTTGATTTAGTTATGTAATGAAATTATTATTGATTGTATATACAAAGTCTTCTTAAATAATATTATTGGACAGAAATATCTAGAATGAAAAGTGAACTCTGACATTTTGGATAATTGTGATTACATGTAATTGAAAGACATTATGTCATACTTAAGGCTACTGGTACATTAGTACATTCAGCCCTAGTTCTTATTTTGAACATCAATGGAATTATTTTGAACACCAATGAAATTTAATTATTACTTTTCATTATGACTCGCAATTGATCATTGTGGACTGTTTGGGATCTAATTTGCAATAAGTTCTTTTCATATTTTAACTTTTTATCCAAGGGAAATAAAATATTTGTTGAATTTTATAACACTTGTTGACTTTCACTCTTTTCTGTAACTTAGTTCAAGACAATATAGTCGTATTATTCTGAAACTGATATTTCATGGGTGCATGCTTAAAATAGATGCTTCCTGATGACGTCAATAGCAGACGATATATTGCCCATTTTACCTGGACGATATGCAACCTGACAGTTCTCCTACATGCCATCACCAAAATTTTCCATTTTTTTTTTATTTTAACAAAGCACACTAAAGCAAAGTCAACTTATAAATCACAAATATAGATAACTAACAGAAAGCTTGAATTGCGTTATGTAACTTTTGTGAAAGTATCTTGAGATTCAATGACTTTATTTCAACTTCCAAACCATATAAAATCAACGGTTAATCTGCCAGCTGATCACAGATACGGCGGCTGATGACGCTGTTCGGGAACTATCTATAGTATATCCGCCAGCAGGCTTGACATTTTCCCAACATCGGCTGGTGCTCCAGAACTAATAAGTTATAGTTATCTACTGTATTTAAGCAGATTGTGTGGCCCTATACACAAAAATATCCAAAACATCGAATACCGCGATACCATTACAAACTAGTATGTATGTATGTATGGTTTGGAGTCGTATGTTACCAGGTTCTTTCAGAGGGATCTGTAAGGAACGACTTAGTCTAATTGCTGTTTCTTGTAGCGGTTACGGTGTGTATTTTTCTGCTCCAAAACACTATTCTATTCTAATGAGCGCTCTGTGGGACCCTGACTTTACATACGGAGGAGCGACTAAAAACCTCACGTCACCCCAAGAGTCTTGGAAGCACCCCAAGATCTCTAAAATTATTTTTACAGTTGGAATTCTAATTTCTCATTTGAACAGAGATCATTTCATGAAATCTTAAAATAAAAAATTCTAAGAAATCTAAGTACTTCACCACAACGAGAGTTGTTCGTGCATCTGATTCCACAGGTACTCGAGACAAGCCTGATACGAAAAAGAAAAACCCAAACAATAATCTGAAGCAAAAAGGTCATACAGAGTGACACAATGCCTCAGATTATCATCATGACCCGTTCTGATATTGGACACTCTCTATCATACCAACTCTATTATGATAGAGATGGTCCAATATTAGAACGGGTCATTGGGTAATCTGGGCTATTTTTTTTTTATTTTATTTTTTGTCTCTGTATGACTTTTTTCAGATTATTGTTTTATTTTTCTTTGTTTTTTTGTTTTGTTTTATTTTGTTTTTCTTAACATCAAGTTCGCCTCGAGCACCTGTGTCTGATTCTGGTTAAATGAATACAAAACGCGCTGCAAGGTTAAAAAAAGACAACAACAAACCCCTCACAAAAACAGACGTGCACGTGCGCACAATCATTCATCACTTGAAAATTGACCATCGTTTTTTTTTTTTTTTCTCTTGCGCATCTTTATTTGATATTATGCACAATTAAAGTAAATAAATACAGACTTGTCTTTTGTTGTTTTTTTTTTTTCAAGATATTCAGGTCCCTGTGAAAATGTGGAACCCTTTCCACCCCCAGGAATTGATCTCATCCGGTGTAGTATTAAATTTTGACCCTCGTTGAATTCTGACCCAGTCGGGTCATTTTTCAAAGGCTGTGATCGCATCAAAATAGGTTATGAGGAAGAAGGTGAATGCGAAATTCAGTCCTTCAAAAGTGCCTTTGAAGTTATCTTGTATTCTCAAACTCAATCTCAATCTCGTTTGATATAACACAGACTAGGTAGATGAATGTTTCCTTTTCTTTGGAGGTAGGAATGCTTTATCGTCTGAATTATTCTGGCCACCTATTTTCGACCTTAGTTTCGAGTCCTCTTGAGGACTTTTGATGGTTACTTCGGGTTCTGTTTCTCGTTTGCCAGCGCTACGCGTTGCGTTCACCTTTTCACTCCAATACCGATAATTTTGATTTTCGTCTTTCTTGGGAGATGATGTTTCATTTGGTAATATGGGTAAATCAGTTACAGTACTTGTGTCATTACTTACGACATTTTGTTCACTGTCCTTGACATCTTTATGCTTTCTACTGATATAATCATTCCTTCCATATTTTGTGGAATTTTTACTTTTCATTTTCTTCTCGCCAGTATATGTCATGTTAGAACTGCGATGGTCAGTGTCTTGATTTGTTTCATGTGTAAACTTGTACTCCTTCAGTCTGCATCCGTTTACAACAACACTTTGACCATTCAGTCTATAACAACCCGATTTTAACACTTCTTGAATTGTGTAAGGTCCAGACCATAACGGATTTAGTTTTCCACCTTTTCTTGTTAAGTTTTCGAGTGTTATGAAGCAAAACTTGATCGCCCACTTTAAAGTAAGATGGTTTAATTTTAGAATCATAATACATATTCTGTTTTTTTTCCTGCTCTTTCTTTATATTTTCTGCTGCATACTGCATACATTCTGTTAATTTCAAAAACATGTTTACTCTTTTGTTTTAAGTTTTCCTGGTTGTTTAAATCATCTTGCGTGCTAGATGTTGTTGGCAACTGTAACTCAACAGGAAGCCTGGATTTTCTACCATATACCAGAAAAAAATGGTTCTTTTTTTTCGTAGTACTGTGCTCTGCTGTTCGATACGCAAATAGCACATATGGCAACTTCAAGTCCCAATCGTCGCAGGTTTTGTTCACAAAGCTGACGAGCATGTTAGAAAGAGTACGGTTGAAACGTTCCGTTTGACCTCCAGTTTGTGGGTGATATGGGGACGCAACTTTGTGACATATTCCTATTCTCTCACAAAATAACTTGTTCAGTTCATTACAGAATTCTCTGCCCTGGTCCGTTATTAAAGTGTCCGGAATTCCGTGAGTGCATACGAATTTTTGTTAGGCACTGCCTCAGCATCTACCCATTTAGTCAAATACTCGGTGTACACAACAATGTACTTGATTCCTAAAATAATAATAAACAAATACTGTTTAATTATAGTGTAAACGAAATATCACAATTATAATGAATCAAGAAATGTTTATAAAGAACATGCAACCTGACTTTAACCGTTTAGTATTAGTAGGGGTGATAACAAATTCATAATTCGTAAAATGAATTGGATGGGATATTGTGAGATTGCTCGAGGAAGAAAACATTGGACGAATTATGCAAATAATCAATTCCAAAGGTAGCAAGAAAAGTAACATAAATAATAAAGACTTAACAAACGAGTGCGTATATGATTATTCCTTCAATAATATTTTAATAAATTTTCCATATATAGTTCATTTTCTCCAGCCGCATAGATAACTAACTAAATATTCTGTAAGAACTACAAAATCTTTATACAAAACGTTGTTTAAATTCCAAAAATAATTCGTCAGAAGGCCCTTTGCCGATACATGTATTGTACAAGTTTTATATCGTATTGAAATTAAAAGAAATCCGAGTAAAAGGACGAGGTACTATGATCTTATTTTCCACTGTCGTCTTTTAGGCAACCCAGAAATTTATTCACAGGACACGAATGACCCCACTTTTTTAATACAAAAATTAAATAAATAAGAGTACCTCAAATTATTATTAATCACTTTATAGAAAGTCAGTGAATAAAATAGTTATGAATAAAAAAAAAATAGCTTTTCACTAAAACGTATATTATTTTGGATATTTCAGTAGTGATATCTTGTCTGTAAAACAGCCAATATTGGAAGGTAGACGATTTTTTTCGTAACATTTCGATATTGTATTTAAAGCAGCTAGGTCAAGGATGAAGGTAAAAACTATGTCTTTTGTAAATCACATTTTTACTGGTTTGTTGCAATCAAGTTGTTGGGTAGTACGTATCCTTATTTGGCTAAATCAATTGCCACAAATGAGGCATTACTGGTATGACACAAATATAAATGCACAGGTGCACAACTTCACATGTTACTAAACATTTGTGTGAAGTTTTATGAATGTGAGTCAGACAATTTTTAGCTGATCGTGCAAAACAAGCTTTTCGACTTATGAATGTACGTACATATGAACGTACGGACAAGAGCAAATCAATATGTGAACGACACAAGAACAAGCAAATCTTCTAAACGTAAAGGTCCAATGAGATCAATTCCTATTTTCGAGAACGCAGCATCAGGTACTTGAATTGGATGGAGCGGCTTCTTTGTCTTTTTAAGCGACGCTTCCCTTTGGCACACATCACAATTTTCAACGTACTTCTCAACTTTCTCGAACAGTCCTTTGCTGAAGTATCTCTCTTTTTTCTTTTTGTAGCTGAAAGAAAGTTATAAAAATATATTTTGAAGTTTTAGTGCACTATTTTCTGATAGACGAGGAGAACTTTTGCCGATTTACTGGCGTGATTTAGCCTGTTTGTGTATGTGTAGAATAATGCATGAAACTAATGTATGGAACGCCGAAGCTGTCTGAATACGAGATTAATATTATGTAGTTACATTATTATGTTATCTGTTTATTTTGTTAATAGTATGTGGTTACGACGTTTAATCGTGTGTCTCATATTTGAATTAAAATTGCTTCATCTTGATTATGTGAAAAAATTAGAAACTAATCCGTCAAGATATTGGTTAATGGTAATAGAACATTTCTTGTCAAATATTGCAATATAATTGTACGTGGTAAACTATGTAGAATTTTAGTCTTTCTCCATCAATCGTTACACTTTCGGTGTGTTAAGATCATCATTTCTGACTTAAATTAACATTAAAGTTTACCAGCAAGGTGAATTTCGATCGGTTCTGCACATTTGTGAATAAATTAACTCTCTTCCAAAAGTCTATAGTAAATTGTCCATATATCCCATTAAAACAATTATCAGCGCAAGTTTAAGTATGTAATAATTATGACTCACGTTTTGTTAATAACCAAATGACCTCCGTGTGGTAAGCTATGAAATACTTTCTAATACTTCCTCTAACTCTCTTTCTCTCAACGCTTGCAGGTTTGTTCCTTTTCCTTTACTGAAAAATATTCCTTTTTGTACCTGAAAGTTTCTACAGTCTCGACGAAAATTTCTTTTTTACCATTCAAGTTTCATTCGTTTAGGGTAAGTCTTCTTCGTTAAATATTCCATAAGTTCGTGATAGGACTGAGCGTCCATTTTGTGATAGTTCTTTTTAGCATCAAAATCAGTACTGATGAAATAAGTGACTGCAAACTTCAGTCCTTTGAAGTTATGCCGCTCTCTTTCTGAAGTGATGTTGTTAGATGTACTCGAAAGACAGACCCCAGGTCTGAATATATCTTGATTCTGGTGCTAGCCTGCCGGTGTTTGCTTTATCTGTCATCACCTTGTTATCAGCAAGGGTGAATTTCACCTTTGTCAGGTATAATTGCTTTTAGATTCCCAGCTAACTGTCCTGTTATAATGCCCCTATTTCAGTTCCCTGTATTTGGAAGCTAGCTTTAAATATGGTATTTCTGTATTGGGTAACTGATAGAAGTTTACTAAAATTTTGACAGCTTCTCTCTCTCTCTCTCTCTCTCTCTCTCTCTCTCTCTCTCTCTCTCTCTCTGTTTGCTGAATATGAAGTTTACTAAAATTTTGACAGCTTCTCTCTCTCTCTCTCTCTCTCTCTCTCTCTCTCTCTCTCTCTCTCTCTCTCTCTCTCTCTCTCTCTCTGTTTGCTGAATATGGAAAGAATATGGTACAGTCTGAATTAGCACAGGTTATCTTAGAGAACACATAGAAAACATTACATTAGGCATTTATCCGACGTCAGCAGGATCTGAATATATTCTAAATTTGGAGGAATAATTATTGATGAGGACAAAACCTTTATTATTTAATCCAAAGTCATTTTCCTTGATGAGTTTTGCTGAATATCTTTGTTTTCTTCTATCTCACGGTTTGACACTCAATTTTTGCCTTGTCTCAAAGGTATTCGCAACACAAATCGGCGCCGGAGTAGGTCAGGGTTTGAGCGGGTGGTGTGGGTTCCAAAATTTCAAACGGTCACTGACTTTCCTTGAAGGGGCACCAAAGCAAAGGTCTATGTGTCCATTTAATCAAAGTGTGCTTAATACCTAATAAGAAGAAAACAATGGCCAAATTTCAAGTGACAAGTGGCTGTGTGTGTGTGTGTGTGTGTGTGTGTGTGTGTGTGTGTGTGTGTGTGTGTGTGACACATCATGTGGCATTCCTGAAATGCAAACATTGCATGACGTCTTAACTCTAACGCTACACATTGAAAGTGCACATCAGGACGTGCGTGGACCTCTGTTGCTTCGAGGAATAGATTTCAAAGACGGAAAATACATTCGCGTCTATCATCACGTTGAACATTTTGATGCCATTACCAGTATCGCTCAATTCCTGGATTGCAGTTATTACTGTGAGAAATGTGACTATGGCTATAACAATATAGAGCAACACAAGCATTGTGGATGGAAATGTGAGAGCTGTTTAGCTTCTCAACCCTGTCCTGACGAAGGACGACAACGTGTGCAATGCTCAGCTTGTAAACTTGGATATTGGTTGGTTAAGGCTCGAATAGACTCATTGATTGTTGAACAATTCGGGTTAAATCGTCAAACATAGTTGGTCATGCCTAGATATCTGGGTTCTTCTGATATGTTTGATGGAATGCAGCAGACGAAGTACAAACAAAATTACATTATATAATTATATATATATATATATATATATATATATATATATATATATATATATATATATATATATATATATATATATATAAATATATATATATATATATATATATATATATAACAACATTATATCCATTTCAAATAATGAAGATAATTATTATATCTATAATTTCATTACTGCATGTACTGCATTACATTCCTTTGTTGATTTTATATATATTTATACATATTTATACATACTATGCATTTCCTTTTTGACGATTGATAAACCCACGTATGCGGAACTTAAAACAATATCCGTTAAAAAATGACCCGGAAATCTGATCAAAATTCAACGCTGAGATCAGTTTTCAACGACTGTGAAATCCAAATTCAACGTCAAGAACTGACCCTGGGTCAACTTTCAACGTTGAAAGCAGACCCGACGGGGTCAGAATTCAACGGGGTCAAAATTTAATACTACACCGGCACTTTTTCATTTTTCCGTATGTATCCATGACACACCAAGAGGTTTAGCACAGCAAATAAAATAAAATAAAAACTAAGGAAATGAAAAATTAATGCTGGGCTCTCCGATTCTTACTTTAGCGTACCGCTTTTAGTCGTTTAAATGTATTTAACATAGATTACTACAGTGTCTTTAGGTTCTGAATTACTAGAGTAGAGCTTTGTCATATCACAGATTTTGAAGAATGTTAGAAATCCTAATGTAGCGACTCGATATCCTGACTTTTTAAGTGTACCAGCTTTGAATTTGTTTTTATTTTCTACGATACTTGTGTCCCTATCGGTCGATCGAGAGAACGCCCTGAAACTCGCATGTTTAATTAAGTTATTGTAAATTTATCAGACATGAATATTAATCAAATTTCTGTGTGACTGGTTTTATTTTTTAAATAAAGGAATATGTTTGTTTAAATTTATTATGTGTCTTGCCTGTCCTTTTGTTTCCCTTTACGATTAAGGAGGAAAAATGTGCCGATTTTACTCGATAAGTATACAGTGCAGAATTTGATTAATTTTGCAATGTAAATCTGATCATTGATGTTTTGTTTATTTGTTTGCTTTTGGGGACCCGAGTGGCCGAGTGGTATAAAGCGCTGTCCGTTATGGATCACTGCCATCTCACCTCTGTCTGCGTGGGTTCGAGTCTAGAATTCGGCGAATGTGGACATGTGAGAAAGCTTGCCGGTAGCTTCTCGTGGGTCGGTGGTTCTTTCCGGTGATTTCCCGGTTTCTTCCTCCACCATTAATACTGGCCGCCATGAATAGCCTATCGTATGCTGAAAAATGGCGTTAAGCCCAATAACAATAACAATAACAACAATAACAATTTGTTTGCTTTAGTTAATTCTATACATGTATCTTTGGTATATGATGGTGATTTGGGACAATTTTGTGGTGTTTTGGGATTGTCTTCGGTGTCTTTAGTGTTTTAGTCTGGCCGACTTTAAAACGTCTCTGTGACGTGCATTTGGCCTCTACTGTACACAAAGGAAGCGCACGATTGACATAAAGACGTTATAAAAATAATGATGGGTCCATGGAAACAATGCCAACTCGTGACACTCTCCGCACCAAAATAAGTGTCTCAACTTTGCAAATATAGTGATTTCCGTTGAATATAATAATGTTTAAATTAATGGCCTACATTTAAATACCTGTGGTATTCTCACACTATCAGCAGCAGAGAGGGTGAACCCTACAAAATTTTGCCCGTATCCTTAACGAAAATAAAGGTTCCTACAACTGGCTGAAAGAAAAAAAAATAAGTCAATAACGCTAAACCAAAGTCTCTAACTATTATATTTCCGTACGGTTAAAAACCGCATAATAAATCCATGAGGTTAGCTCAGTTTTGTTACTCTATTATTGACTATATTTTTCACGATTTTTATGCGGTTTTGTTTACTTACAAAACGACCCAATTGTTGTCGTTCACCCTCTCTGCTGCTCATGTATATAAAGCAAGGTAACTCCACAGAGTAAATTAAACGATTATTTCCCCTGTCCAGGTGTGTTTTCGTCTGCTAAACTTATCCGTCTGTCTGTGATTAACTGAATCTTTGTTTGTTGAATTCCACTATAAACTTAAGACACATATCGTAATATAATAACAAGGTTATATTTTTTCCTACACACACACATACACTCGCCACAAATAATCCTTTAAGTTTTTAACTGTGTACAATAATACAAATACCTATCTCAGTGTACAAAATCCCCATGTACATAGGCATGTAATGGGTCTGTGTGCATCACCCATCTCTGCTGCTATCGCCTCTGCCTTTTCGTCCAAACAAAATCACGTGGAGCGTACAATTACTACCTCCAAATTCCTCATCGTCATTGCTATCACCCACAAGTGCATTCCATTATTTCTCTATACGTCTTCTCTCATTTTCATCCAAATACCTCATGACTATTTTTTCGGTCCATAGTTTTACGGATTTACTGTCCTAGGCTGTTGTTTTTTTTTTTTGGTCCATAGTGTTTACAGGCTTACTACCCAGGCCGTTTTTTTTTTCGGTCCATAGTGTTTACAGACTTACTACCCCAGACTGTTTTTTCGGTCCATAGTGTTTACAGGCTTACTGCACCCAGTCCGTTTTTTTCGGCCTATAGTGATGAAAGGGTTCACCAAAGATTTTATTCAGACAACTCAGTTCTATTATTTTACATTCTCCTCTTTTTAATCACGGGTTGGGTGGTTACACAGGATCGGGAGAATCAGCTATGACAATATGGTTCAGACCCAACCAACTGCAAATTTGTTTTCGTCCCCTATAATAGTGTCGGAAACTATATGTGGACAGTTGGTTAGAAACTCTCCCTGAGCCCATAACTTTCTTCCCGCAAGACCTGAAATTTCTTCCCGGGCTCTCGCCTAGCGGGACTGTTTGGAAAAGTTAATTCTTGGTCTGTTTCTGTATTTAAGGATTTAATCGCTCTCTTTCCAAATACTTTACATTTTCCTGTTTTTCCTCGTTTAGAATTCTAACTCTGCGTAATAGCTTGCAGGTTAGAAATTTCGTTATGTTGAGGATTTCCATCAATGTGGTCAATAATAAATCCATCTTTGATTTTCCCATAAAAACATTCAAAGATAAACTTATGTGAAAAATAATTTATTTTTCGTTTATACTAAATTTAAAATAACCAACATTTTTAAGACTACCGAATGGTTTCTTTAGTCTACAATGTCTAATAACACCATCTCTGGATGCCTCGTAATTCGTATATATTGGGTGTCTCATAAATTCTTTTTTCTCTATTTGTATATTATTTGTTTAAATCATTATTTTTGAAATCTGGTTAGATAATTATTTTCTGTCGTTATAGGGGATTTACCTGTCGATGTATCTCTTTTTTGTCATAATATCGTTTAAGTTCCCTATATTTTTTACCTCCACAATTTTCACATAATTGCGTTTTTCCTCTATCTCCAATACCACATTGAATGCAATGCATGGTTTTTGTCCAGTACTTCCATGTCTGATACTTTGCATATTGTAACCGCAGTATTTGTTTACGCATGACTTATTACAATAAGAAATATGTCCAATTTTTAACCAAACAGATTTATTTTCTGTTTGAATCAATATATATATATATATATATATATATATATATATATATATATATATATATATATATATATATATATATATATATATATATATATTAATTCTAAATTTCAATTTGAATATTTGTCTTAATTATAGAAATGGAGGAATTATCAGGAATTGAACCATCTGCTACTAGATTTGATCTTGACAGACTATTAGGATATAAATTTAGTGTTTCGATGAAAGATCTAGCTTTAACAAATGCAGATATAACTAAACGTATCCGTGAGGCCAAAAAGGAATTTCGTGAAGACGGTGTTGTTCATGTGTGGTCAGCTTTCAGAGTTAAAACCAATATTAATGTATTGAACGACGAACGAGGGAAGGTAATTATTAACCACCTTGATAATCAAAAATATTTTATTTTAATAAAATTTATTGTGAAAACAGAAGATGATATTTGGATAATTCGTGACAAGAGAGAACCCATTCATATACAGTCTGGAAATAATAAAACGATATTATTAAGTAACAAATCCAAACCTGGAATACTGACTGGTATTGATAAACCGTATTTTGAGCGAGCGTATCCAGTTACTTCTGTGGTATATGGATTGTTTTTACTGAATGATAAACCTAATATTGCAGATCTCAAACCGATGAGACTATCAGAGTCAAGAATAAACTGTGTTGCGGAGCGCATTACTGAACATTTTACAAATGCGATGCGTGGTAATGGCTTAACAGATTTAAGACGTAAAAAATATGTGAATGGGCAGAAACTGTTAAAAATTCTGGTGCATCTAATAAGGATGTTGCTAAGCTAGAAAAGTTATTAAGATTTCCAATAACAGTAAAATCGTTAACAGGAGAGATATTGTACAAAACAAAATATACAAAAAATGGAAGTCCTATAACGATTATTGATCATAATGCACATACATGGACTGATGCTGTAACAATATATCCACGAGAAGAATGGTAAAATTTTATAATGGTCATATATTTGATTTTATTAAAAATATTAGTAAAAGTGACCCTGTATCTGTTTGGTTAGTTCAGAGTTCGAAACACGATTATGATCAATTTGTACGACCTAATGGTGATATTTATCGTACAGAACCTCTTTATGAAGAAATGAGAAATCATGCACTAAAATATACTTCTGACGATGTCAAAGTTAGACAACTACTAAATAATTGTTTTACAGTACCATCGGTAGCGACTCATTTCGCTCAAGAGAAAAATTTATGGACACCGACAAGATCAGAATTTATTGAGGATATACAAAAAAAGTTGCATAGAATATGGGCACGGTGGATTATGGAATACTAAATACGATTATAATGATGTTATCTCCGTCGATATGGCTGCATGTTATCCTGGGAGTTTTCTTGGATGTGGAGAATGTTCTAAATACTTTAACAGATTTGGACACCCTACACATGACATGACTAGAGTTTCGATAAATGGACCCTTACCAGATTTTGACTTACTTATGCTTGGTTTGGAAGACATTTTTCAGAAAAATGTTGGACTTCAATAGTGTTATTAAGATATATGATTGTTGCTGGAATATTAGTATCGCTGAGGGTCAATGAAGCGATTATATCCTATAGTGCACAAAAGCAAGTTTGGTTACCAGAACCGGATCGATTTAGTATTGATGATGCCAGGAAAGAATTCCCTGATCTTGCCGAAGATGACATTATTAAAATTACTAATAATATACGTAAATGCAGGGATCAGCACGATGAAAAACGTGCAAATGATCTTGGTAGAAAGATAATTGGCAAGTTTACTCAAGGCAGTTCATACTGTCATAAACGACACTGCGTAAGATTGATTATGGACGATGCTGAGTTAGATTTTATAATAACTGATACAACGGAGAAAAACACATTTATAAGCCGAATTAATGCTTATTTATCGGATGGGACCAAACTAGGTACCATTGTGAGCTATATTGAGGGTGACTCACCGCAGTTTACTCATTTGAGATCTTCAATGTTAGCCTATGTTTCTATAAATCTACTGTCGATGATAAATATATTTCCTCGTCACGCTGTTAAAGTCGCTATGGATGATTCATTTTATATAAACAAAAAAAATATAAGGATTTATTAAATCCGCTACTCGGTAATGGTGAGTGGGGAACATGGAGGATAAAGCAAGAAAATATACTTAGTTATTCTGAATTTGCTGACGTTAAAAATTAAGGAAATATATTACAAAAATAATAATCCAATATTAGAATCATCTGCACCATCTGTGTACGATCCTGTGGCTAGACATAAGACCGTTTATTTTAAGGCATGTGAAGGGTCAAGTAAAACAACTCGTGCGATTAAATTATTTTTGAACAACAATTCAGATATGATTGTTTTGACACCTACACATAAACTTGCTAGAGAGATAAAAGAACGAGGGGTAAAAACATATACATATCATAGTTTTTTTAGATGGTGCGGAGATACGTGGACTCCGGAGTTAATGGGTGAGAAATATATACCTAAGTATATTATATGGGACGAGATATGTACGGGGTCGTTAGAAACACTAAAAACATTCCTTGAATGGTTATTAACAAAAAACACGGCTGTGAGTACGTGTGGTGATCATCGTCAACCACCACCTTTTGTTGGACAGTCTCCACATGAATGGCTAAAGAATAATGTGGATTATTACGAAGAAATACATGATGATCATATAGCTGTTGATGAACCGCTGAAAGAACTTAAAAGGTTAATCAGACTACAACCAGATAAAATACAATGTGAGATAATGCGTGTGATAATTCCAGAAACTACCATGAATGATTTTTGGACTTTATGGGGACCCACTGATTTGATAGTCGCAAGTAGATAGATAGTTCTTGATGAATTGCAAAAGAAATTATTTACGTTACATAAAGAAAAGTTTTCAAATCTACCAGTAGCATTATGTTATCTCCCAGCAGATACTCGACGATAGAATATTGAAGTTGAAATTCCAGGTGGATACACTGAATGTGTCCGAGTACAAAATCTGATATTGAATGATATTGTTTTCGTAGCAGCTGATATTGTTAAGAGTGCATTGAGTATGGATAAATCACCGTGGACGTTAGGATACGCTATAACGATTTATTGGTCACAGGGATTAACTATGTCTGATACAAATATCTGGATCGGAGATGATCGAATCGAATGGTCAAACTTAGTCTATCTTGCAGTATCTCGCGTCAGAAGGATAATTCAACTACATAGAATTGTCATAGATTATTTGATAACTGAGGAGATTACTAATGATGCTGATATAATAAAGAAAACATTAGCGTCTTATAAACAATGTGAGAAAAAATAAACGTGACTTTGATATTGATACTGAATTTATTATAAAACTAAAACAACTACAGAATAATAACTGTGCAAGTTGTAACACAATAATGTTATGGCAATATTCGAATAATAATCCAAGACTATTTACCGTAGACAGAATTAATAGTGATCTTGGTCACACGCGTGAAAATGTTATGTTCACCTGTCTTGAATGTAATCGACGTCGGGGCGCTGGATGCCCTGGTGCTAATTTACATAAGTGAACGTGGTGGTAATTGTGTATCCGCAGGAATTACTTGCAATTGTTCACGCACAAATCCACTTTGTGGGGCTGTAGAATCTAGTCTGTATATGGCAGGTCTTCCAGTGGATCTAACCACGCTAGAAATTGTATGTGTGGTCACACTCCAAATAGGGTCAGTAGCTCGTCTTTTGCCTCCCTCCAACTCCCCTGGTTCGTATAAATATCTCACAATCACATTACCTAATACTGGTTGTTGACCTCGTTGTCCGTATTCATCGCTACGTGGTATATATATTTTTTGTTATTGCATTAGAAGGCTTCATGGAAGTTGCACGAGTAATTTCATTATTAATGCAGATATCACACTTGGTAACCTTGCAACCCATTCACGAGATCGCTCACTAGACTTAAGGTCAGCAGATATTTCCTTCGCATATTGATATCCAAATAACCGCTCAGCAAGTGTTTGATTAAATCGTTCAACGATTGCTTGATCACAATGAATTTCAGTATTCCCTCATCTGATTTTAACGTTATGTTTTTTCATCAATGATGATACTGCGCTAAGAAATTCTTTGCCAGGATCAACTTGTAGTAGTTGCGGTCATTGTAGACTACCACGTTGATAAATTCGCTCAAACGCAGATGCAACTTCAAATGCTGTTTTTGTTGATAATGGTTCAGCTTCTTTATATCTACTTGCAATATCAACAACAGTCAATGCGTATGTGTACGTGCGTGACTTTCGTCCACGTGTTTAAATAGTATCGTGTGGTTAAAACAAAATATCTCCTTGATGAACTTCGTTAGGAACACCGACATCAAAATGTGCATATTGAATTTTGTTTGGTGGTGGTAGATAAATTTGCCATATTGCCTGTCGTGCTAACCACGCTGCAGCAACAGAACGTGAAACTTTTTCTGCCTCATCAAGTTTAGTGATCGCTGCTTTACCTTTCCAATACCCTCTAGGACTATAATAAATGGATTCCATTTTAATAATTATACAATTAATTACCAGCCCCTAACACTATTTTAATTTTCATAGCAGATTTTATTAGGAAACTAGCGAGTTTCTCTCTAACAGATTTATTAAGTATAGAATTTAATGCATGAATCAATTTTCAAATCTGCGAGATGCTGTTGTTGCAAATCTGGATTTTTATAAGCAACGTCATGAATGTGACATGCTTGATCGATCTTATTTACTGGATACTCTCCTGGTCTTGGTTGATCTTGTTTATCGAGTCTGATATCGAGACGAGTTCTAGGACCACAATAATTATATCCAGGAAGGTGTTTCTCACCAATATACTTAGCCCATGGTAATCCAGGTAATTTTCCTAATGATGCGGCTATATCTCCACCTATCTTTGTTATCCCTGAGATCAATTTATATTTTTTGTACCACATTTTACACATTTAACTGTTAATGTATGTCGTTTATATTTTGATATTATTGTTGTCAATCCAGTGGCCCCACCAACGATGGGGGTTGATGATCTACATCGAACACAATATAGATTCATGTTATGAATAATATGGATACAATAATTGATTTTTCGGCGACACGAAAACAAGAACCAGTAAAGCACCATCCAGCATTACCAAATTCGATAAGAATGATTATAATAGGTCCATCAGGATCAGGTAAAACACAATTATTGTTAAATTTATTCATGAGATGGATGAGATGGAACAAGCTATATCTAAAAGCACCGTCTGTAGATGATCAGCATTGTTACGAAGTAGTTAAAGATTTTAACTAGAAAGCAAAATCAGTTAATAAAGACGGTGAAGATATTATTGATTTTATTACAGATATTGATGAAGCCCCGTCCGTAGATGACTTAGATGGATTCATTAATAATCTCGTAGTATATGATGATGTGATGTTGGACAAACAATCTAATCCAGCTAGAATATCTTCTCGAGGTCGTCACAAAAACACAGACGTGATTTATGTTACACAACGATATACACAGATACTTAAAGTGATTGGAGATAACTGTAATATTTTGGCTGTGTTTAATGGAGTAGATAATTATACGCTGCAGAATATTTATTATACCTGGTGTTTAGGGGACATAGATATGAATAAATTTTAAAAAAAATCTTTTCTAAAGCACAGTCTGTTCCGTTTGGATTTATAACAATGAATCTACATGACGCAAGATCCAGATATCGTATAGGTTAGGATAAAATCTTTGGTTAATCCCTGATAAAATCGGGAGCAGCAGAGAGGGGTGAACGACAACAATTGGCATTGCAAAAATATTGTAACCAAGTAATTGATTATTTTTCATTTTTAATTATGTTGTGAAACTGATTAAATTTTATATTTGTTCATTGAAAGGGGCTTGTTGAGTTTATTTCTTCAATATACTCGTTCAGAGATCTGCATTCTTCTTTCTCTCTATCCACACTGGGTAAATTACACCGCGGGAAGTCATTCCCTAGCAGCGAACTGTAGTGGAAAGGTTGGTGTTTTTTAGAATGCCGCCAATTTATCACAGTCTACTTGTAATGGTAAATATTAACTGTGAAATATGAGTGAATGGATCAGGAATAAAATTGTACTGTTTCAGTCAAAACTCTGAAATAAGTCCAAATGAATTGATGGCATCTTAAATTCTTTCTTTACATAAATGTGTGGCTTAGTGTAAAGTTAAGAAAGTACATAGTAAAATAATCACTGAAAAGATTAATGTATTTCTCAGAGAAGAGTGCTGGAAACAAATTGAATTTATAAAACACACACACAAAAAACCAACGATTTTACTCGAATGTGTTTTCCAGTGGGTATAGTATTGTTATGGTCCATAATGCACCAATACTTTAAAATATAAGTTTAGAAATGTTTTTCTTCTTGGAAGCCAACTACATTTCATGTGTATGGAATATGAAAATAATGAATAATCCCTGCAAGAATATTACAATGAATACTCTCGTCTACGCATGTTTAGTTATTTATCATAGCATTTGATGGAAATCCTCAACATAACGAAATTTCTAACCTGCAAGCTATTACGCAGAGTTAGAATTCTAAACGAGGAAATACAGGAAAATGTAAAGTATTTGGAAAGAGAGCGATTAAATCCATAAATACAGAAACAGACCAAGAAGTAACTTTTCCAAACAGTCCCGCTAGGCGAGAGCCCGGGAAGAAATTTCAGCTCTTGCGGGAAGAAAGTTACGGGCTCAGGGAGAGTTTCTAACCAACTATCCACATATAGTTTCCGACACTATTATAGGGGACGAAAACAAATTTGCAGTTGGTTGGGTCTGAACCATATTGTCATAGCTGATCCCAGCGAGCCTCTGTAACCAACCAACCCGTGATTAAAAAGAGGAGAATGTAAACAAAATAGAACTGAGTTGTCTGAATAAAATCTTTGGTGAACCCTTTCATCACTATGGACCGAAAAAAAACGGCCTGGGGGCAGTAAGCCTGTAAACACTATGAAGCGAAAAAACAGTCTGGGGTAGTAAGTCTGTAAACACTATGGACCGAAAAAAAAGGGCCTGAGTAGTAAGCCTGTAAACACTATGGACCAAAAAAAAAACAGCCTGGGACAGTAAATCCGTAAAACTATGGACCGAAAAAATAGTCATGAGGTATTTGGATGAAAATGAGAGAAGACGTATAGAGAGATAATGGAATGCACTTGTGGGTGATAGCGATGACGATGAGGAATTTGGAGGTAGTAATTGTACGCTCCACGTGATTTTGTTTGGACGAAAAGGCAGAGGCGATAGCAGCAGAGATGGGTGATGCACACAGACCCATGACATGCCTATGTACATGGGGATTTTGTACACTGAGATAGGTATTTGTATTATTGTACACAGTTAAAAACTTAAAGGATTATTTGTGGCGAGTGTATGTGTGTGTGTGTGTAGGAAAAAATATAACCTTGTTATTATATTACGATATGTGTCTTAAGTTAATAGTGGAATTCAACAAACAAAGATTCAGTTAATCACAGAGAGACGGAGAAGTTTAGTAGACGAAAACACACCTGGACAGGGGAAATAATCGTTTAATTTACTCTGTGGAGTTACCTTGCTTTATATACATGAGCAGCAGAGAGGGTGAACGACAACAATTGGGTCGTTTTGTAAGTAAACAAAACCGCATAAAAATCGTGAAAATATAGTCAATAATAGAGTAACAAAACTGAGCTAACCTCATGGATTTATTATGCGGTTTTTAACCGTACGGAAATATAATAGTTAGAGACTTTGGTTTAGCGTTATTGACTTATTTTCTTTCAGCCAGTTGTAGGAACCTTTATTTTCGTTAAGGATATGGGCAAAATTTTGTAGGCTTCACCCTCTCTGCTGCTCCATCCCGTTTGTTGGTACCGATTTTAAAAACAGAAGGCATCAAGGACACACAACAATACATAAAACTACACAGAAATTCATAAATCTAAGCAATTTCATTCATTGATTTATAAGTTTTAACAGACTGTCGTCATGGGGTTTCAAACACTGACAACTTGTTTGTGTTTCAGATCAGATGGGGGTTTCCTTAGCAACACGTCGCCATATTTGTATGGGCCTGTCAATGTTTACAAGCAATAGATTGTCTTTGATAAATTCAATCATTCCATACATTTTGGATTTTAATGCATCTAAACTAATGTATACAAGAGTTCTTCCTTTATATTTATTCAATGTCTTTTAGAAAGAACTAGACATTGCAAAAATATTGGACGCAGACGACATAATTTTAACTGATTATCCTAGAAACCAATAGAGTGGTATATAAATCAGCACCACTTGTAACGGTACTTACTGATGGTCACATCGTTCATCAGTATAAACATAGATTTGTTTGTTTTTTATTTTTGATTTTATTGGACTATCCCAAGAGGATAGCGATCAGCCTGTCTAATTGTTTGCATATGGAGCTTCTGGTTCACTTGAACGCCAATTAAGTCGACAGTGTTTGGGACTCCTTGGCGACAATCAGGTTATAAATTATAAATCCATGAATGAAATGACTGTTTTGTGCATTTTTTAAAAAAAAAATATCCCTGATGCTTTTCGTTTTTAAAATCGGGAGATGGGTATAAACAAAAGGGGTATGGAGTGGGTGGGTGCGAATATTATAGAGACTCGCATTGGTTAAAAGTTAACAACTATAGTTCCTTCGACACATCATCGTGAATTTTATCCTATCGTACCTCAGTAAAACTTTCAGATCTTCGTCAGGGGTCCATCTGAGCCTATCCGCAGTTTTGCCCAAATTGCAAATGCAACTGGTGCTCGGCCACATGCGTTATCTCCTGACTCGACGAGGCCCATCCACCTCTTCAAGCTCTGTCCGTCCTCCCAGTTGGCATGTCTAGACTGTCATTGATTTGAAGCAAGTCGTACTGATGTTTACAATCCCCACACAGCGCCAACTGTAGTGGATATCTTTGTTTCAACACAGCCACAGCTTCCCAATCATAAGTGTCTGAGAAAAAGTACATGTCTTTGAAACATACTACACTTTGCTGGTTTGAACTTGATCACGGTTTCTTGCAGGTGTCTCAAAACTAGCTTTACACTCTTTTCTTGAAAACTTTCGTACGGGCCTAGACACGTAACAGTATCCAGCACATGAATATTCATCAATCATGGGATCTATATTTTTGGTCAGGTGTTTATCATAACTCCTGATTAAAAGTTCTTCTTGTTCTGGCAATCTGGGCAACTTGTTCTCTTCATCTATGACTATTTTGGTGGGTGGTTCTGTTTCCAAGATACCCTCGCATTCCATTTCCAAAGATTCCGTTCCATTCAAAGAGATGTAAGTCTTCCATTGCTTCCAATAGTCTAGAATTACTTTTCTCAAACTGTTGATTTCTATCGTATTGTCGAATTCGGCACACGAGATGGCTTTCAACGACTCTGGTAGAGTTGTAGCAAACAAGTTTCACATGAAGCTGACCATATTTTATAAGGTGGAAATGTCCCTCGTCACTGCCTTGTTCTGGAATTAAATCAAAAGCACACAAAGCACAGCCTCCTGCATAATTGTCATACGAAATATGTTCTGCTCAAAGTATGACTGATGTCGTTTTCCACTGCGTTCAGCAAATAATTCTCTTCTAACCAAATGTCCAAATGCAAGCTATCCATTCGATCTAAACTACGTCCGTCCTTGATTTTGTTGCATCGATCGTTGAATCCCAAATCGTGGTTTGGTTCTTTATCTGTAATCAAATCTGAGACTTTGAATTTGCCTGCCGTGGCAGATTTCCATTCTACGCAATCATCCAGATCGGTGCTCTTAGCTTTTCATTTTTAGATCCTTTCCCGTACGTCAAGCGAATTTCCAGGTACGCTCGATAAGGGTAAGTATCCATGCTGCTACTGACCAGTTCGTTATTCAAGTACAAATCCACTTAGCTGAACCAGGAATGCATGGAAGTGTTGACGGGAGCTATTTCCTCATCGCCAACTATAGTATTTCCAGTCGGATTGAGAACTTTGACTTTCAGGTACAAGTAACTGCTATTTCAGATCGGTTTAATCTTAAATGCAATGGGGGTTGAGATTGTCAAAGAGGAGATGAGATAAAGTCAAAGAGGAGATGAGATAAAACTCTACCTATTGGAATTCTTTTGCATTGTCATCATTGTAGGTGACATGGCAAACAGATCCAGTTCCCCACTTGATACATTCACAAGACTATCGGTGCATCATTTTTACTCTCTGTTATTTACTAATCAAAAAGATCTAATTCTCAGACGTTTCTTCATTTTTTTTTGGTCCTTCTAGCTCTGGGTGTGTGAAGACCTCTGGAGGGGTGCCTTCGTCGTCTATTTCTGCCTTTTCCATGCCATGGAGTAAGGGAAATAGAAATGCCTGACTGGGCAAAGTCCAGAGCATTTATAGGAGTTTCTTGTCAGCATAAAATGTCTTTGCCAGTTTGATACAAGACATTTTTTTCCTGCTCTCAAGAGCGCTTCTTTAAAGTTGTTTCTCGCTGATGACATTTTGGAGAAATTCTTTGCCTTGCGTCGAAGCATATCTTTCAAGGCGTGCAATTCTTGTGTCAACATAGATTTCAGCATATGTCCTAAACCATGTCCTTGCTTTCGAGCGACTCCTCAGTGTACAGGATACATGACTTATATGTCGTTAGAGATTCATTTCCGAAAATGGAGTTTTACTGTAACTTTTCTTTTCGATAATGGATTATATTTTCCCAGTTCTCATTTTATAGCAATGTTGACAATTACGAAATGCGACTTCCTGACGGGTATATAGTGAGGATGTAAAAATTCGCGGTGACCGTAATAGGTGTTTCCGCCTTCCTTGTCATTGGTCGTGACAGTATCCGCTTTGAAAAGAATGACTCGCAGTAACGGTACAAATGTGTCTTCTACCATGTTATACTCCACCACATCATAATACACAAAGATCAAATTTAATCCTTGGTTCAGTTCTACCAGGTAAAAAAACAGTTCGCAAAAGTCAATTTGTTGGTGATGGGTGGTATGTTGTTACCCTTGTTCATCTTGAGTCTTCCACTCAAAATGTCAAACAAATTCAGGACAAAATATAATGGACAACGTTTAGCATCCGAAAATTTCATCAGAAGGCGACGAAAAGCTTTACTTTATTGTATTCGTAGGTAATACTTCATTTTGTTTTTATCAAATGCTTTGCCAAACAGCGCATTTAATTTGGAAGCAATTATATCCACCCGATTTTGACTGTTAAGATAATAGCCTGCATGAATTTTGAACATATAAATGTACCGTGGAGTACTGGGCGAAACTGATCGTTTCAATGAGGTATCTACAGTTTCGTTTTCATTTAAGCATTGATGCATTTGGTTGTTCAGAACGTTGATCTCAAAAGTGTTTTGATTTTCAGTGATGTGTTTGATTTGTGTAGAGTGAATCATTTCGACCAAAGCCACCTCCCAATGGGCTTCGTGATCCATTTGGATGGTCTGAGGTAATTTGGCCCTGAAACAGTACAAAGTATTGTGGGGTAACACATCCAAGGAATTTTCATTGGGTAAAGTTAAGTAAAATTGGTTATTTATAATTGCAGAGTTCTGCTGACTGAGTGGTCACTGGAGGCAAGAGGAATGTCTAAAAGAGGATTGTTGTTTTTATTGTGACCTTTGAGAGAGTGACTGACGTTAGAAGCAAGACTCCCGTTTTTATCGTTACAGTATTCAGGGAAGGATTGGGGAGAAGGTAACTAACGCAACAAGGAGAGAAATAATTATGGATCATTTTAATGAAAATGGTCCACAATTGTTTGTCTCTGTGATGTGTCGAATTTTGAAAACTCTTAGAAGCATTTCTTTTATTAATTGTATCAAAGTCAACTTAATTAAAGTAGAAAGGACTACAGATAGTTATATGATTATTTTCATTTCATTTCTGAACGTCAAAGGGAATTCGTTCCACTCGACGAAACTTGACCGAGTCATATGCTATGGTACAAGGGTATGGCATAAGACCCTTTCCCAAAATCAACCTGTTAAAGGGGGAAGCTTGGCACTAAATGATTGTTCAAAGCAACGTTAATTGCGGCATGGTTAGCTGTCTTGACAATCAAAAATTCTACGGGGAAGATTTAGGAAACAGTCGAGTCTGATTGGGCGTAACTCTGTAAGAAATTAAAAGTTTTGCTTTGGAGAAATTCTTCAGTCTTCAATCTGTCTTGAGAAAAGTTAGACGGGACTCCGAAAACGTAGCAATTACGTTTTCGTTTTTGAGTAAGAAGCCGGATAGTTGTCTCAGATAGGAGACGGACTATACGTGAGGTTCGTTGGAAACGAATAAGAAACGTTAAAAGGCACGCAGTCTTAGTTTCCCGATTTTAATATGTTATTTCATTTGTTGATTTACTTGCAAGTGTATTGATGTTATCATGTATGTATGTTTGATTTCATTTTGCAGGGTTTTAGTGAAATGTTAGTCATAACATTTTATTCTTTGATTTTCTAATTATCATTTCATTTGGAACATTGACAAGATTGCATGTAATTGAATATTTGATACATATGACCGCTTTGGAATTTGCGAGAATTAAGCATGATAAATGATGGGTAATATTTCGTAGTTTTATGAATTAACTCTATATGTCTAGTATAACATGTATTGAGTGTATATCCACATACTAGTTTGTAATATTTAATTGATCACCTAAACTATTTTAAAATAGTTAGATTTGAGGGTCTAAGCCATATATAATTTAACTCTGCTAGATAGTTAGTATAAGAAGTCAAGGGGTGTTAAATACGGGCACATACGTCTTAGCTGAATGGAATTTAATGATCCCCACTAGCGTGACCCGAAATAAGGTCAGAACAGGCAATGACCTTCTTGTTGTAAACATAGAATTAGTGAACAAGTGAGTGAGTGCAACAGAATTTATGCCTTTTGTTTTCTGAGCCGAATTAATGTAAAAATATAGAGATACTTGGAAATGTGACATATTGTCTATTGCGAGACACTTTATTTATTAAAGGAAAACAGCTTTCCTGATCTCTCCCGAGATCCCTAAACTCTCCCGAGATTCTTGAACTTTCCTGAGATTCCCTGGAAATCCCTGTACCAATTCCAAATACCAGAGCGAATTCTGACCCGAAAAATATGTCTAAGGGCGATCATCAAATCGAGATTCAACTGGCAAGAATCCAGGTTCAGACAACTAGACAAAGATTGGCAGAGCAGGGACGAACGAAATATTCGATGTCCGGATATGATAGGTGATGATGTCACTCATCGTTACACTCAAAGGTGACATCTCGTAGGCAATGAAGAATGGAATTCTGTCACTGCTAAGTAATTGTAACAGTAAAGAAAATTTTTGTGTTTTTTTTATTTGAGTACCTGTTAGTACATTTTTCCTTTTTGTAACCAAGTAATTGATTATTTTTCATTTTAAATTATGTTGTGAAACTGATTAAATTTTATAATTGTTCATTGAAAGGGGCTCGTTGAGTTTATTTCAATATACTCGTTCAGAGATCTGCATTCGTCTTTCTATCTATTCACACTGGGTAAATTACACCGCGGGAGGTCATTCCCTAGCAGCGAACTGTAGTGAAGAGGTTGGTGTTTTTTAGAATGCCGCCAATTTATCACAGTCTCCTTGTAATAGTAAATATTAACTGTGAAATATGAGTGAACGGATCATGAATAAAATCGTACTGTTTCAGTCAAAACTCTGAAATAAGTCCAAATGAATTGATGGCATCTTAAATTCTTTCTTTACATAAATGTGTGGCTTAGTGTAAAGTTAAGAAAGTACATAGTAAAATAATCACTGAAAAGATTAATGTATTTCTCAGAGAAGAGTGCTGGAAACAAATTGAATTTATAAAACACACACAAAAAAAACCCCAACGATTCTACTCGAATGTGTTTTCCAGTGGGTATAGTATTGTTATGGTCCATAATGCACCAATACTTTAAAATATAAGTTTAGAATTGTTTTTCTTCTTTGAAGCCAACTTCATTTCATGTGTATGCAATATGAAAATAATGAATAATCTCTGCAGGAATATTACAATGAATGCTCTCGTCTACGCATGTTTAGTTATTTATCATAGCAATAGTACTGATATTTTTAATATATGTATCGATCTGAATTTCCATATTCAGCAATTATATAAATTACGGAAATAATAGATCAGTTTTATCACTCAAGTCAACAGATGTAGGCAATCAGTTAAATAACGCTACTGTAGTATAGCACTGTTAATTCTACCGGGTCATCAATCTTCAACACTGAAGAATATATTGTAGGTTTATTTCATATCATTTGGAATATTATATCGTCTGTAATGGTTTATACTGTTATATTGCGATCAATATTTTAAATATATCGCGGTCGCATTAGCTCTCTTTTTTCACGTAAACACTTCTACTATTTCTCCTATTGCATCTAGTCGCTGCCGGTCAGAATGCGTCTGCCAGAAAACAGCACACGACTGGTATTTGGACCCTTGATACTCGTTGGACTTACGCAGAGATTAATGGGAAAAACTTTGGTCCTAAGTGCGTAGGGGAAATACACAAGCAGTTTGAATAAAGTGCGTAGGGGAAATACACGAGCAGTTTGAATGATACTTAACAACACCTTAGAAACGCTCGAAAGTATGATGGCGGGTGAATTGCAATTCGCACTTACAGAGATACATTGACAGTGGAATTAGTCTGTATTTAGGCACTTGATTTAAAGATATTCACATCAGAACTAAACTCTTTATATCGGAAAACGAATACACTATGCTGAATAGTGTGAAAAGATTTAAAAGATGCGAAAACACAACGACCACAAAAAAAAATAGGAGCGATTCTGGATCAACATTGACAACGGGAGATAAAACCCGTATCTCAATAACTCAAATTAACAATATCTTAATAATTCAGAAAAACTAAACGTGATATTAAAACATTTGAAAAGTTATTAATTGTGCCTAGCAACCCTACAAATCCTTTATGTCTTCGTGTATGTATTAAACTATATCCCAATTTGCTGACCATTGATATAGACATGAATCGCTGATTTTTTTAATATGAAATGCTGATACGTGTGAAAATTATGTTTAAATTAGACACACACTACTTATATTTTATAACACCAGAAGTTAACACACTGTAAAATGCCCAATCTCTCTTGGACTTTGATTTTCATCAAATGGGGAAGAACGGGGTTTGGCTGGCATCTCTAGCAACGAGGAAGTGGATGAATCTGATGGTACTGGAGAGGCGGTACCTATCGCTACAGGTTGTTTTGGAATTAAGGTTGAGCCCATGCCGAAGAGCCTTTCTTGCGGGAAGAACCTGTTTTCGTAAGAGGGGAAGGTCTGGGGACTTTTATTTTCTGGAAACGTTTCTTTGTCTGGGACTGTGACCTCTTTTGACACCACTTATGTTTTTTCTTGTTGGTATGTTTGGGTTGGGGAGTGGCTTTTTCTTGGGGATAATTTTGGGGGCATTGGGGTCCCAGTTTAAGAGGAAGAGAATGATGCCACCTCAGAGAATCGCTACTCCAGGTTTCAAAATGTTTTTGCTATTTGGCTGGAGTGCCGATGCCGGGATCTGCCAGTTGCGTCGAGGCTACTTTGTCGCAAAAAAGTGTTTGGTGTGATGTGGAATGTGAATGAAATGATGCATTGCCGTAATTGACGTGCTGTCATCATAAACTAGCATAAGACTTCTATGAGCCTGGCTTCTAAGCCGCGAGCACGTATTTGTGGATTTTTTTCTTCGCTACTAATGCCGTACAATGCACGAATCAATTTGACGGGAAAATGAGACTGAAGGGACGTCATATTGACGATGTGTGAGAGACAACAAGTAGAGACGGTATTTAAGTCGACAGAGACGTGAACATGACAGGCCTTCTGCCTTGGCACCAGTGGTGAAACAGATGAGTGCGAAGTCGCATATAATCGGGGAGTAGTGGGTATTAAATCCACGAGTAAATAAGGGAGAGGGGGGTTGAGTGGTATTGTCGTACGCATATGTCATCCAAGGAGTTTCTAACTCTTTGACTAACACTTGCATGTGCGATTTATCTCTAGGGCTTTTATACAAGACCACGTAACAAGCAAGCACTGAAACTTATGGTGTGATAGGCTTTCCTTTAATGAAACAAAGTTTGGGTGATTTAAATAACACTGGTTTTACAATGATGCGCTTAGCTCAGAAACCACAGTTTAATTTCTTCTTCGTCTTCTTTTAACATGTCGAAGATGACCAGATGGGTTTGACTAGGGTCAGGTACAATCCCGTCGTCTTCGACAGGAATGCATTCCACAAACACGATGGAATCGCCTTGCCTTTCTCGCAGGAAGCTTTACACCGTATGCCACTATTTGTAACACCACATGATACGTTGAGTTGAACAATCTATCAAATGATATTTATGTTCGATTAAACTTTTGACAAATTCGGTTTTGCATCAACCTCTCGGTCCCGCAATTAATATGTTAATGAGATGACGAAGGTAAAATACATCCCAAACAGCACGACCTAAGTTTTCGTCGATCACTTTGAAAGTAGTGGATGAGGGAACAGATACAGAAGAGGTACCCGTAGTGAAGGGAATGTCACTCTTCAAACGAAGACAGGGAAGACAAGAGTTTTTATACTTTTTCTGGACATGTTTATTTCAAAACATTTTAAGATTGAATATGAAACCCCATCATACATAAAAGACAAATAGTTAATTATATCGATAAAATACACATTAAAACGATGAGAGTGGAATATAAACAAGAGACTAGAATATTTTTGGTGGCGAAGATGTGATGTCCTAGGGACAATTTGTAATGTTCTTAGAGGTTCTACGCTTGGCACAATCACACAAGGGTCGTCTCGGTGGCCTCGGGAATATACATGTCAATGATGGCCCTGTCGTGAACGAAGTGGTTTTCCTTGGTGTCGGGCTCTTTTGTCACTGTGGATAACACAGGTTTAAAAGTTACTATGTTGACTTAACGTTTGAATGTATGATCACAAACCTTGGGCATAGTTTACCACTTCTTTTGTCCAAGCCTCGAAAACCAAACATTTCCAGTCAAGAACATATGGCTAGTGAGGGTGCAGGTCAAAAGCTACACACACATCTTCGTAAACATTTTAAGTGATTGAAAGTTGACGAGTCTTTTTCCCAGTAGAGGTCGAGAAGTATCGAGATAAAAGCTCGCGGCTTTAAGAGAATGAGTCTCTCGTGTACATTTAAAGGTACCACCCTCGTGGTTTTGGTGGTACCTCACGGTACAGATCGCAAAAAGTCCACAAGGAATCGGCTGATAAACGAAAGCCCAGAAAGGAAATCACTAAGACACACCACACGACGACCCAAATTCATTTGAATACAGTTCTTGTAAAAAAGTGTTGGTAATCCGCCAGTCTGAATACTGTCACTTATTTCTTTCCACTGAAATTCATGTACCTCTAATGATAACGGTCTTGGGAAGTTTTTATACCTCTTTTATCGGAGGTAGTAAGTGTTCTTTTTGCACAGAACTTATCGTACTCCGTGGACGTATTCATATAGTTTAGTAAATAGATCAAACACCATTCACCGCACAGAATTTTTCCTTTACAGATATATTTAGGCCATTTCCCTTGGAAGGTTCGGAATCGACTTTCAAAGTCGCATTATTCAGACAAACGCAAAGGGAATGAATATTCTTCTTTCATGTGTTCCTTTTAAAGGGGGTACGGTCAAACCCGCACTAGTTCACTCGGGCATGAATGACATCCGAAAGGTGTTAGCCGCATGGTTCCACGTTGAGATTAAAAATTAGTAAAGAGTCCATGATAGCGAGTAGTATTGCTTTCGCATCTCTCAGGTTTGACACGCACAGAATCACTTTTAGTGGTAAGTATTGTAGATTGTAGTAGTAGAATGCGACATGTCGAATTATGAAACTTGTTGAAACTTAAGGTTAAATAAATTGTGCTTTCAAGTTAACATAATTGAAGCAGAAAGGTCTGGAGGAAGTTTAATGATTATTTCTTTATTTCATCTATGAACATAAATGTAACTACATTGAAGCTCCAGTAGCATCTGACATGGTCATTTTAATGGTACATCTACGTGTAATTAGACTCCGACCCGTATTACTTCAAAAGGGGAACACGTCAAATAATTGATTTTTCCAAGAAAGCTAATTGCAACATGTTTTAGGCTAGTGAAATCGACGACAGACACGTTTCTTGGGAAGGAAATTATATGAACATTTATATTTGATTTGTCAGGAAAATTTAAAGGGTGTACACTTTGGAAAATAATTTAGGAGCTACCTCTTGCAAACATTCTATAGTCTAGAATCTTGCTTGGAAAAAGTTAGATTGACTCCGGAGAGGCTAGTGAGTAGTGCTTCTTCGTAAACTATTAGAAAAGGAGCCAGAGAACTGTCTTAAAATGAAGACAGACTATAGGCCAGGACACTGTTTGTTTGGAAGGGAAACGGCAGTAAGGAATGCAATACTTGTTTCCAATTTTTAATATATTTTATTTGTTGGTTCGTTTTCATATGTGTTGATATTTTATGATTCACGCATGTATTGTAGGACTATTGATATGTTAGTTTTATGCCAATTAATTCTTTGATTCTTCAATTATTAAGTCATTGAGAGAATTGACAGATTGCATGTAATTAAATATTCGATGTGCAGAATTGCATAGGGAGTTCATGAATTTACCCTAATATACGAATGTGCCACATTTCTTAGGATATATCAATTAATTCTCAGTGTAGGATGATATTTGCTCTTGCGAATTATTGACAAGTGTATGTTTATATATGAGTTCGCAATATTTAAATGATCACGCAAGTTACTTTAGGTGAGTTAGATTTGGTGGATATTATACCATAAGTAATTAAGCATTAAACTGCATTGAATAGCCAGATGTAAATAAGTAGTGTTGTAATGCATGCTGGCATATACGGCCACATTGTCTGTAGCTAAATGTAAATAAGTCGGGAGAAAAAAAAACGGTTTAAGTCAACGGTTACTTTGTCTTTATATGTAATGCTCATATTAAATTGTGACACAAACGAAAGCTAACACACGCGCGCGCATGCATGCATACACGTGTTACAACTGCATTGGGTGACAGTAGAATGGGTACTAGTAGTTTGAGTGATGGACAGACATAGCTAACCTTATATTGCAGAAAGAAATAATGAAAAAAGATGGAAATGTAGGACACCATTTTGGGGTTGTTTTTTTTTTTTTTTTTAAAGGTATTATAGGATAATGATAATTAAGTCAAAGATGCATTCTATGTGAGAAATGTTCAAAAACAATTTGTTTTCATTTTACCATAATATTTGTTGGATATCCCAGTTTAGGATATGTCATGTTTGGCATTACACGCTAAGAACGACATGGCAAAGTTTCCAACAAAACTACGGGCGTCACCAAAATACAAATTGTGGTTCTACTGCACTCTTAAGCAACTATAAGAAAAAAAACATGACATTGTTACATTTTTCTGAACGCAATGTTTTGGTTTTAGAATGAGAGTTTGCCATAGGCAGAGTCACAGTGTGCAGTGAAACTCGCGTTATTGTTGAAAAAAAAAAACAACCTTGTTTGTTTTCTTTCTGAAAAAAAAAACAACAAAAAACGGTAGAGCTAATGTTATAATTTTTCCCGTGATAAGATACCTGATATGTACAAATTCAAGTCAATTCAAGACTTTATAGCATTCAACGATTTACTTAAGGAAAGAAATCTTTCTACAATATTTAGGTGTGTGTGTGTGTGTGTTTGAAAAATATTCCAAGACAAACGAAATAGTTCACGTAATTAATGTGACTACTGATCACATTTTTTGACAATTATCTTAAAACGGGATTTCAAACAAAATTATTATTATGAGAGAGAGAGAGAGAGAGAGAGAGAGAGAGAGAGAGAGAGAGAGAGAGAGAGAGAGAGAGAGAGAGAGAGAGAGAGAGAGAGAGTATATTATTCCTACTTTTTTTTATAAATCACGACAATTTGTTTTTATGGTATATTTTCCTTAAGAAAGTTTCACATTCCACTAAGATAATCAATTCAAAAAAGAAAAATCCACCATTTTAAAATATCACAATAGTTAACAAAAGATATAGACGACTTAAAAGTGCCCACATTATAGCTCATTCAAACAAACCATGATGTAATTTGCAATAAGACTGACACAATTTCCATGGAACTGCTCATGGCAGTCACTAGGGTTGGTGTCAACCAGTGCAGTAACTCGTTGTGTGATACATAGAACTCCTTCCTGCACAAAAATTCAAAAAATTTATAAAGTCATGTGCGGTATCTCATGGTGTCACCCCAATTGTCCTCCTTCCTGCAGAAAAATTCAAAAATGTTATAGACAGTCATCTTGGTGTCATCCCTTCTCATGGTGTCACCCGGTGCGGTCCGCATACCCCTCCCCCGTGACGCCACTGGCTCATGGTACAATTGTTCGTGTGTTAGTTTTATTTTTTAAAATACTTTTTTAAAATTGTAAATCATATAAAAGGTGACGCACATAAAACTACGGTCAATGTCGTCCTTGAAATCAATTCAAAGTGAACGAGTTCCGGGAATAAACCCAGCCAGTGAAATCCCTTATGATGAGTGACGCATTGTTTTGTTCTAAGGTTGTGTGACCAAATTATTGCCTATGCAACAGCGTTTGCAAAGCAGACAGGCTGTCTAGAGTGTCAAGTGGTAATCTGTTTTGTGTATGGTACCATTTTTCTTACCAAACTATATACTGAACGGTGACAAGTATTGGTTCGAATTTTGAAATGGATTTCTTTTTTTTAAAATCTCACACATTTTGATGCTCACACCCACACTCATTCGGAAGAGAGAGAAGCTATTATTTTGGGGTTTGTATAAATAGTAAAGATGCTAAAGTTCAGCGAGTCTCATGGATAATGATGCATGTATTTACATAAGAAGAAATATGTCCTTAAAAACAAAAAGATACGAGGCAATCATGATTAGAATGGACATTATGATATAATTCTACTAAGAAAGGGGATGTTTTATGCCTTGTATCTTTGTGTTTTCGAGGTAGTTTTTCCACTTCTAATGGTGGGTGCTAGTTATTTTCTTGTATCTATACTTGTCTTTTATTCCATTTAATATATTTTTTATATTACATCAAGTATGGAACAGTAACGTTTTGCAAATTTAACTTGTTCACAAAAAGCTTAAAATGGTGTATTTTGTATTTTAAAAAATATGATTGTATACGAAAACAATGGCATTTTGAGAGTTGATATCACATTTAATGTGTGCTATTGTTGCACAGGAGTAAGTGGAAACAAAACAGGGCACCTGATCCTTAATGTAGGGATCGGGTGAACCGAGTGGTTGTATTTGACCCTCTACAGAGCGTAACATTTTTATTTTATTTTTTTTAAAAACTGTTTGTATGATTATGAATTTGCTTTTAGTTTTTTTTTTATATTTAGTTTCTTTATTTATAAATTAAGATGAAAACTTTTATCGTGGGCTTGGCAAGATTGAAGTGCCTAGTTTGGCAGCAGGCTCCGTTTCCAGCTTTCGATTGTCACTTAATTTCAGTTTGCAATCAATACTAATCAATGCCTAATTTATTTATCGCTTACAAGCACGATTGTGAACAAAGTTACAATTACTACTTAAAAGATTGTAAAAATATATTTAATCACGTTTTCTTTTTATAAAAACAATAAAAATAATACGTACCATTTGTCTTGGAGGTTTTACAGGTACTCATTACCTTATAGGTATTCATAGTACCAGTGCATATAAGTGCAATTGCTAACATTTTCCTTGATTCAGGTAGAAAACTAATTACAAAAAGTTCATACATTAAGTCGAGGTGGGTGGGGGTGGTGCCGCGCACTCTTATACATTTTTTTAACGCTACCTCAGTAATTGCATACAGATACAGTACATGTCAGAGTGTCTTTAATCACAGGAGTCTGCAGTTTTATCAAAAAAGCACGACGAAATTTCTGACTACATGAAATCACCTTAACTGTATTATATAATAATATTGAATAATATCGTTAGGGTCAGTTCAAGTAGTCAGAAATTTCGTCGTGCCTTATTGATAAAACTGCAGATGCTTTATTGATAAAACTGCAGACTCGTGTGCTTTAATTAACACATTTTAAGATCAGTCCTTGATCTAAAACTATTCGATTTTATAAACAAGCTGCATAGAAACATGTTTGACGTTATGCCGATGTTCGCAAGGTTTCCACGAGCAAATATGAATTCAATCTACGTAAATGCTTAACGAACAAATGTAACGGCGACTGCAGTTGTGTCAAGCACTCGAGCTGTGGCTCTCGTTTCATGATAGTCTCGCGAGAATGAATCTGTCGTCGACTTTTGGGTACATTCTCGATTTTGGATACGATGACAAAAATTGTGACTCTCTCTGTTTAAGGAAATTAAAAAATAAATATTGCACAGACTCTCATTAGTTCGTATTAAGATATTGGATAAAACTAGTGATAAACACAGCAGTCATCTTCGCTATCTCAGTCGTGAAATGCTTCTTAAAATGTATACAATTTTCAAACACCTTTTGGATCGTTAATTGGATCCGGAAAATGTGTGGGTGAGGGGAATGGAAATTGTTTGGGGAAGCTAAAATGAACTCTGAGAGATAACAGAATGCTTTTATTTTTCTTCTTTAGCGCTGAGAATAGGGTCCATAAAGGAGTTAATTATTGTCAGTGATTTATTTGTACTTCAGGGCACAACACCCCGCATCTAAAATACAATTTTTAGCGCCGAATACAACAGATGGTCAATGCTGAATGCACCAAGTCTCTTATTCCTGGATTAGTAGGGACGGGAGGTAAACTTTAACGTAGTTGCTATCAGCTCATTGTTTCCAGGATTGGAGAAATGAGGAATGTTTCTTTATTTTTTTTTTTTATTTAAAACAGGAAACTTACAATGGTACAGCTTCGTAAAAATCAAAGACTGAAACTACTTTGCAGTCAGTGTTGCATGTCATCATAGAATACTATTATACAAAGATGTATATATGTATCGGATTTATGAATGTCACTTTCAGAATTTTTTGTGACGTTATGGAAAATGTATTGCTGTTTTCATCACAGAATGCTATATTCAGTACAATAAAAGACTCCTGTTTCAGGATACTAACCACAAAAGGACTAAGGTACTAATATTAGTACTAACCATGGTTTTTAATGTAACGAGTCTTGTGTATTGAGAAATGCATACCAAACCAAATTTTATCATGAGGATTTTTGCGAATGTCCGAGCATCAAAATTTACATTATAGCAGATAGAATATAATCATCTTGATGGATTTTACTTATTAGTTCAAAAATACTTTATTGTGTCAAAAATATTTGTTTTTAAAGAGTACATTTTATGTTCAGCTTATATAATGAATAAGGTAATCAGGTAATGGAATTCTTGTTAACTTTCCAGGTAGTCATTATTGATAAAATTAAACTAGAGTTGAGGAATAATTTATGTGGTATATTACCTTTATTATAAGATGTTTTGTATGGTTGAGATCATTGTGAAATATAAGGATTTAAACTAGACTATTATCTTTTCTAAAAATAGTAGGCCTCAGTAATAAATGGGTAAAACCAACATTAAACTTAATAAAATAACTATAAAAAAGTAAATGCCATTATTCATACTTGATTTATGTAAAAGTATAGGGCAAATGACATTTATAATATGCATCTAAATATACTTTTCAAAAATTTTCATAAAGGTCAGTGTGACATTAGACAGTCTTAATGTTACCTTGTTATAGAAAAAGCAACCAGATCTGTACAGGTATGAATTTTGATATGAATTTTATGTTTTTAATACATCAATTTAATAACTTTATATCAAATAACTTTGATTCTGTATTGTAGCAGTAATGATAAAAGCAAACCAGATCTTTGAGATAATTGACACAGATTTCCAATTAAAAATTAATTGTGGAGGGTGGTTTGTTAATATATTGCTCAATTTACACAAAAGGAAGAGAAATCACAGAAAATTCATGAGATATTATGTAT
The DNA here is from genome assembly GCA_016746295.1 of Potamilus streckersoni. Taxonomy (NCBI): domain Eukaryota; kingdom Metazoa; phylum Mollusca; class Bivalvia; order Unionida; family Unionidae; genus Potamilus; species Potamilus streckersoni. The sequence continues at coordinate 1,559,101 of JAEAOA010002363.1, read as the reverse complement.
TTGGATACATAAATAAAACCTTTTCTGAATTTAACAGTTCATGATTTTGATAATTTCTGTCTTTTCAATGAATGTTTCTTAAGGCCAAATTAAAATTTTTATCTGTACATGACTTTGAATAAAGTTAAATGGTTTCTTTTGTACGATGATGTCATACAATTTTTCCTGTTATTGATGAGATAATCAAATCAGAGTTAGAGAGAGCACTGTAAACAGAGACATCACATAGCTCTTATCATTATGTTGTGTATGTAATAAATAATCAATACATAGATATTGAAATTTTGAAGAAATAGTATTTTTTATGTGAAGAACATTAAGGATGAACTATCACTGATTAGTACTAAAGATTTTGGTTAAAAGCAAAGATGAACCTTTTAACTAGAAGCCGGATATTAGAAAAGATTCCCATCAGTGATTAAAAACACCTGTGTTATGTTTTTTTGAATGCAAAATATGATAGTTTGTGGATCTGATGAGATTTACTTTGTCCATAATGGTTGTTTCTTGTATGATACATATATAGGTGACGCTCTACAGTTTCAAATTTAGCATAGGGTTAGAAATTTAAAGAAAAAAGAATTTCCCCAGGTTTCCTCAATAGTTTATTTTGGTGTATGCTTGATGGGTGTAATATGGGTTATAGTGTATACAGCTTGGCATCACTCCAGATGTCCACCTTTCAAAAAAGTGCTAGCTCCACTTTCACATTTTCGTTTCCCAAACATCAGAGATAAATTGTAAGAAAAGATTTGATAGCATTTGTTATATTTTATATATGTGTCAATTCATTCATTGCACTTTCAGAAGCTGGTACTGTCCAGTATGGCAAAATTAATTTTCCCTATTTTAATAGCTGCCAAGGATAGTGTACTTTAAACAAATTCAGGCTGACTTTTGGAGAACATGGGAGCAGTCATTTTAGTTAGCAGTGTGCTAAGACCATTTTCAATTAACAAAGGTATAATATCCAAAGAAATGTCAGCCACATTACATGAAAGTAGCATAGAGATATGCCAACAATCTCTCCAATGTGCATGTTTTAAATGCAAACAACTTCACCTTACATACATCACTTTCTCAAAAGTACATAATAACTTGTGAGCACCACCATAGCAAGATGAAGAAATTGATTAAAGTATTTAGCTGATTTAGCTATTTCAAAAAACAGGTCACTTCATTGACAGAAATTTGCCTGAAATACTTACAAACTTAGCAAAGTTAGAATACTGAGACATTATGGCATGAATGAGAAGAAGCTACATGTTGGGAAAGATGCTTGACAGTTCAGCAAATTGCATTTGACCATAAATTTATTTATACTTTGATAGTTGTTGAAATGTCTTAAAACAACTTTTTGAATCATTTCTGTTGTTTCCTACTACCAGGACCACCCTGGTGGACTAAGTGATGAGAACATCTGCCTCTGATGCTGGAGGCCATGGGTTCTAGCCCCAGCCACATCTTACTTAGACTTGTGAGAATGGTACTGGCAGCTGCACTGCTTGGCACTCAGCAATAGAGGTTAGTGTTAGAACTGGTTGGTCTGGTGTCAGGATAATGTGACTGGGTGGGACATACAATATGTCTGGCACAATGCCTTAGTGAGTGCTAGACATCACTGTAAACTGCTTCACAACCTACTATCAGTCTCTTATATTATTGGCCATTCTTGTTATTGCTTCAGATCTAACTTTATCATCAGTTTGTTCCAGCAGTGCAGGATAAATAGAATCACCAGTTTCTTAAAATGTTATTTAGGTGGTTTATTTAGGTTCTCTTTTAAACACCAAGACAATTTCATGCTTTAAAATATTCATTTATAAGCTTAAAATTTATCACTTGTCATTAAACCTTTTTGTTTTCAGAACGTTAGAAAAAACCCAGTCATTGTTCATGATCTACTTGGGATGCTAAGGAGCTTTTAGATATTTAACCCATGCAAAGCGGTAGATCCTGTCGACTTTGCACCATGCATCTTTAAAGAACTCCACAATTCATTCATCTTTTTTCTTCCATACAACTTAAGCACTGTTTATTCCATTCCTTACCTTTCCATCATTTCTGCTGCAGTTCAGATTTTAGTCACAACATATTCTGCTTTTTCTGCCTACTAGTTATTTTCCAGAAGGAATATGTTGACTTGATTTTTCTGATTGCAGACTGTTACAACATGTATATTGAGAGTATTTGGCCCATTAGGTTCATTCAGATACAGAACCAGTCAAAAATCAAATATGATAAATGGGAAGGAAATGAAATAATATATAAGACTTAGAGATTGAATGAAATAAAAGATTGCTTTTCAGTGTCCTGTCAGTATCAAAGTGTGATATATACTTTTAATGAGGATGGTGAAGATGACATTATCTGCTCTTTTGCGAGTAAGTAATGATGCTGGCATACACAAGGACCAAGACTGCACCACTATTAAAATTTTCTGATTGAATGTAATGATGCCACAGTTGACTTTATAACAAATTCTCCATCTTTTCCCTTGTTCTGTACTGCCCATTGGGAATCTCCATATCCCATGCCTGTCCACTCCTTTATATTGTCTTCCCACCTCTTTTTCTGTCTGCCTCTACTTTTGCACCTTTGCCCAGTGCTTTGCAAAATTGTTTTTTCCAGTCCAGATGATGTTAAGACATGTCTGTACCACTTATGTTTGCGCTTTTTTAAAGTGGTCAAGAGGTCTTGATATGTTCTGATGGCTTACTGGATCCAATTTTGGACTTCTTCATCGGTTACATGGTCAATGTATGAGATACCCAAGATCTTACGGTCACATCTCATTGTGAAGGTTTGAATCTTTTGTAGATCTGATGTGAGCGTCCATGTTTCACAAGCATACAGAAAGATGGATATGACAATTGAGCACATCAGCCTTGTTTTGGAGCCAAAAGCAATGTTGGTATCATTCCATATTGGTCTCAGCATTGTTATTGCTGCTGTTGTCTGTGATATCCTGCAGAGTAGTTCTGGTTTGGAGCCCTCATCAGTGATAATTGATCTCAAGTACTTGAAGCTTGTGACTCTTTCCAGCTTCTGTCCACTGAATTTCTTTTATTTCTGCACTGCTGCCATTGGTGTGGTTTGTCATCAGTTTGTTTTTTCAGTGCTAATCTCCATATTGTATGCTATGGAGGTTGTGTCGAGGCACTCAACCAAGTCAGCCAGTTCTTTTCATCTCCTGCTAAACCATCAATATCATCTGCAAAGTGAAAGTTGCTGATTGTTCTTCTTTCGATGCTGACAGTGCCTTTGTAGTCATGCAAGGCATCCTCTATGATCATTTTGTTGCATTTAGGCTCGTTCAAAAGTAGCATAAGAAAAGAGTGAAGCCATCAAGCTGTGTAAATTTTAACAAAATAATTTATTTCCCTGGAAAAAAGGTAAAAATGTGAAAAAGGACTTACAGTTTGTGAATATGATCCAAAGATTAATCATGGAATCTAAAAATATAAGTCCTATCACTACAGAGTTCTAAATGAGTCCATATTCAAATGCCGGTGAAGTTCCAATATGGAGGACGAAGACATCAGATGAATGCAGTATTGCACTGATGTGTCAACAGTTCCTTGTTGAATTTTATGAATCAAGAATAATATTCTAGCTTTAGATTTCCAAATAATTTCCACTGAATGTCCAAGAATTTTATGAAGAAGAGCACTTATATATGTTTTCCAGAGAATATAAGTTATGGTATTAAATAACAATTCCAATACAACTGGCAGACCACTCCATTGGCCTAGTGGTTAGAGTGTCCGCCTCGGCTGCAGGAGGTCATGGGTTCAATCCCAAATCAAGTCATACCAAAGACTTACAAAAATGGTACTAACAGCTGCCTTCCTTGGCACTCAGCATTAAGAGGTTTCAGGAATGTGACTGGGTGGGACAGCATGCTACATGTCTGCAGCATGATGCCCCAGTGCTAGACATCACTATAAACTGCTACACTGCAGACATCGTAGCGATATGACTAAAAAATTGTTAAAGCTATGTTAAAAATCATAATCACATCACATCAACGCAACTGGCAACAACACAAAATATCTCTGAGCTTCAAAGGTATTATTTTATGACTGATCAAATTCCACTAGAAAACATGTTTTAGCCCACAATTTTAGATCACATGATGGCTCACATGACAGGGCTATGTTATCACTAATTTGAACAGCGCAGTAAAAATAACTGCCATTTAGTATGTAGCCTAGAATAGCCCTATCTAAGAAATCATTCTTACTTTGGAATTGAATAATCTAAAAGGTTGTTTACAACATAACTAACACATGGGCCAAACATTACCTTGGTAATGACCAATCATTTTCACTCGGTGTTTACAAACCTCACAACCAAGGTGAGCTAAAAATAGTAATAAAGCAACACTTTTGCATTCTAATCAGGTCAAAACAGAAGACTGAATTTTCATTAAAAAAATATCAAATCTAGTGAATAAAGTTATCATTATTATAACTTCCAATGAAATAAAAAAGAATTTAAAATTAACACACAAGTAATTAAATTACAAATATGTAACACTTTCCAGAAAAATGCTGAAGAGTAGGCAACAGTATACATCCCTCTTCGACTCCAACTTTTGTTTGATACCAATCTCCTCAGCTGCCATTGATGAGGACAGCACTGGTGGCTTTGTCATAGAGGTGCTCAGCAACCTGCTCCAGGTTTGAGCTGATGTACTTCCTCATAGTTGCCCATAAGGCAGTATGCCATACCCTATCAGAGGCCTTTTTGAAATCTGTAAAGATATGGTATAGATTCTGCTGATGCTCTACTATTGTCTGCAGAAATAAAATGAACTTGAAGTTTCTTGCTAGTAATATTTTGGAAGTGTGATTAAAAATTTATGTCAAAATATAAAATGTGCTAGTGTATAAGATGGCCTGATTTTAGCAAACTGAATATATTACAGCTATCAGAATGTTGCAAATACTGAAAAATACTGAAACCGTGAATTTTGAATCTAATAAACATATTAAAATTTGTTCATTATTGCCATTTTTGTTGTTTTATGCAAAACTTTGAATTAATGAAAATCCTCCCGATTTTAAGTGAAATCTTTTGATTAGAGCTTTTAAGTCTCCTGATTTTTTAAAAATTTTTTGGTCTTTCTAAAAAAATATGTTTTTGCCTAAAGCTACTGATGGATTTTTTTCAAAAAAATCATGTAAAATCTGTTATATGGTTCAGTAAATTTGATTATCAAGTTGATCATTCCTGTTTGACATGTTTTCACAATACACAGATGGATAGGATTAGAATGTTATATGCCCCCCTCACTATAACTGAAATTGTTACACTTAGATCTTCTCAGTGTATTTTAGAATTTCAGCAGTTGATATGACCTGAGAATTCTACATATTTAGATTCCAAATCAATGAACATTTATTAATTTGCAGTACAATGATTACTATACTATTGATCTTATCAACTAATTATCATACTATTGATCTTGTCAAATAATTACCATGCTATTGATCTTATCAAGTAACATTACTATTGATCTTTTCAAGTAATTACCATAATATTGATCTCATCAATTACATCAGTCTTATCTACATTTGAAAGCTCTTCTCAAAGAAATTCAAATGCCTTATGAAAGACCTTAATAAAATATGACTATATAAATCTCTAAAATGATTTTTTCCTTGTAAAACTGGAAAACTCTCAACTTTAAATTGTTTTTTCGTTCTGTTTTTATTTACTTTTTGTTTCTGTTTGGAAATGATTTCCTTCAACAAACTGTAGTTTGACAGATTTTAGTTTTTTTTATGTATATTCTCTCATGTTTCCAGAATTATTTGGATTGTAGATCTTTTGAAATATAACCAATTTTCATCTCCAGTGAGACACGTCAAGGCTAATTAGCATTTAAGTTGTAAAGGTTTGTCCTGGTTTTAAAAACTGTAAACCTGAAAATTTTGTATGAGAAAGCAACATCTCAGTATTGTGAGTACCGATGAACCAGTATGGTTGAACAACTTTTAATAATCAGTAAATTAATTTTGTTTGTTTGGTGTTTTGTGATAGGTGTTTGGTAGCACTGATGTAAGTATCTTCAAATATGAATGACTGACTTAATTTGTGATGGTGTTGATCATATTAAGCTTCCATCAGTAAAACCTATTCATGGTCGGTTTGCTTGACCATGTTTTGTAAGTGGTATGTATAAAACACATCTGATTGTAAATACGATAGACCCAGGTATGTCACAGTATGCCAGAATATTATTTCTACACTGTTGCCTTAAAATCATGTATAAAACAAACAGTAAAGACCCAGATATGCCATGTCATACTGTGCCAGAATATTATTTCTATACTTTTGACTGGAAGTCCTGTTTAATTATTGTTTTTATAGGGTTTGATGACATTTTTCAGAACAAGATAGACTATACATGGCGGCCAGTATTAATGGTGGAGGAAGAAACTGGGAAAACCCCAGAAAAATCCACCGACCCATGAGAAGCTACTAGCAAGCTTTCTCACATGCCCACATTGGCTGAGCCTGTGACTCGAACCCACACAGAGGTGAGATGGAAGTGATCTATTATGGTGAGCGCTTTAGACCACTTGGGCACTAGGGCCCCAAGTCATGTTTAAAACAAACAGTACAGACCCAGATATGTCACATCATACTGTGCCAGAATATTAGGTCTACACTGTTCACTGGTAAATGTAGTTTACTGTGACTCAAAGTAGAATAGTTTAAAATTTCTGTCACATGGTAGCTCCATCCAAGATAGGCATTTGTCTATTTTCTAGGTGGTAAAAGGCTGATTTTGATTTGCTGGCAACACAATTGAATGAAACATTAAACTTATTTTATTTCATTACTCTGATTATAGTTGTTAAAGTTTGTTTAAAAATATGCTTTTGCAATGGAATAGATTCTTTAAGTACATGATTTGGCCTATATTCAGATTTGAAGTCTTATTTGATGTGAAGAGTGAAGCTGGAGTCAAATCTGCATATCTAGTTATATATGGTCAATAGAAGGGTTTCTCACATGCTTTTATTTCAGTCAGATTTTAAACTTTATTTCAGTTGAAGTAGGTCTATACAATTTTCTATATGTTGGTTTCCTTAGGAAATGTTTCTTACATAAATGTGCATCAGCATAACTTTTAGCAAATTTCAGAAATGTTCTTTCATCCCAGAAAGCTAAGTACTTTTGTTGAGTGATTAATTGATTTGTTTTTAAATGAAAATCAAAACCTAAATGGCTGCATCTCGGAGAGGCAATTGGAGTTGAGTGTCATGCCCATAGACCTAGTGTGGACATAATTTTGAACTGCCACCCATCTGGTCATGTGTTCAGCTTGCTAACCACTGAGCATCTGTGGCTTCCAAGATCATTAGGTCTGGGGGTCAGCAACCCAAGGTGGTACATCAAGAGGTTTTGTGTGGAATGCGAAGAGCTGCAAAAAATCTAAAGTTTGACTGTTACTCTCTTACTGGTGGCACACGCTTGTTCATTTTGTAATTAATCCAGAAAAAGTGGCATCCTGTGTAAAATAGGTTGCTGACCACTGCTCTTGGTATGTTTTTCTGTTGTTGATTCATACTTCCAAAGCAGCATTGACCTATATCTGTAAAGACTTCACCAGATCCCATTTGACATTTTGGAATACAGCCAAGGAAGCATTTAAGGTTATCATAGATAATAATACTACAAAAAAAAAAAGTTTTCATGGAGACCTGTGAGGAGCAAGCCCTTCTTTGATTCATTGTTTGGAAAGCCATTATTTACAGGTTTACCACCTCTCACTAGGGGGATATGGAGTCAAACGTGGAGAAGCAAGCATTCAGCATTGTCATTTTTTAAGAAAGTTTTTATTGTATCTTTACATGTACAAATTATTATAAAAAAATATGATTTGTTCATTCATAAGTGAAAAAATTTGCAAAGACTTGATAAGAAAACGTTCTATTTATGAAGAAATAAGTTAAGATAATGTAAGATGATTGTATACAATGATGGTGTTCATATATTTGAAGGCTAGAAAATTCAAGATGATATTATCTTGAAACATTGGTTTAAAGTTATGGATGCTGTTTTACTCATGTCTCTCAAAAGAAAATTTTCCCTATATGAATAATAAATATATGAAGCCTGTCTGAAACTTATTGGTAAGCGTGACTTTAAAACCACGGGATAGTTAAAGAGTTCCTAAATAACTGACAAATATATTTAAAAACATATTAGGTGTCATCTCATAATAAATCAGCTCAATAACTTGTACTTTTCATTTTCAGGTTGTCATATAGTTGAAAACTTGATTTCCACATGGATGAATTCAGAAGAATGGTCCCATCATTTCTATTGTGTTTAAAAATTTGATGGAAAATGTTGTCGAATTGTTTGCATCAAATTGGTATAAGAGATTATGATCTTGTTTTAAGTATGAATAGTGACAGCAGTGATCATTTGACGGTATTAAAAATTATGCAGGAGAGAATGATGCCTTCCGGAGATCAGTAAGGTTATATGTAGAGATAGAAATGTCCCTAAGGCGCCATTTTGAAAACATAAAGAATGTGGCCTGTCGCATTCTTTTGAAAAGAAGATGCACATTAAGGAAGGTATTAGCCATTGTGTTAATATTCAGTGTTGTGTCATTTGTGATTTTGAATTACTGTTATTTTCACTCTTCAAAATACACCAAAATACCATCATTGCCACCTGTACCTAATATACGATGTCGTCTTGATAAAGATCTTGGTCTGTTTGACCAAATGGCACGAAATCACGATACACCAGGAAGCGTTCGAATTGGAAAACGTGTCCTTGTTTTGCTAGAAACTCCATATACTAAATCGGCTAAAAAGATAATGGCAGCATTATCAGCAGCAAGATTTGAGTACAAAGTGGAAGACACGGGAGGAAAATTACCAGCATTGACTCATTTTGAAAAGGGTCGTTTTGGGGTTGTGATATTTGAGCATCTACAATCATATGTAAATATGGCTTATTGGAACAGGCAGCTGGTTGATAAATACTGTAGAGATTTTGATGTTGGAATGATCTTTTTTGTTAGTTCTCCAGATGAATTTGGGATTGAATTTGAAAGAATCCCAGACTATCCACTTCTTTTGCAATATAATTTAGCTATTAAGAACTATAGACTAAACATGGTTTCTGATGTTTGGAGGATTATAAGACCAGGGGAGTTAATTGAAGAAAGAATGCCAGATGATGATTGGACAGTGTTTCATCCAAACCACACTGCATTTGAACCATTGGCTTATGCACAGATTGCTGAGCCATTCTACAAGAATGCAAGTCCAGGATATGATGTGATTAATAGAACTCTTATCACTGCCTTATTAGACACAGGAAAAATAGATGGAATTAAAAAGATATTATTTGGAAATAATCTTAAATTTTGGTTGCATCATCCATTGTTGTTGGACAGTATTTCCTATCTTTCCCATGGAAAGTTAAGTCTACCTCTAGAACGCTACATTCAGGTGGATGTAGATGATGTCTTTGTTGGTGCTATTGGAACAAGAATTAAAGCCAAAGATGTAGAGGTAAGATTTCACTTATGAAGCTGTTTAACATAATATTCTTTCATGATAAATCCATATTAATGGTATTTCTTCCACAGTTAATTCCTGTAAAAAGTCAAACCCTATAAATAGTCAAGGTTTGAAAAATATATTTGGAATAATTTTAAGAACTTGGTAATCATTTGACATTCCATTTTTTATGAAAAGAGAATTTAAGATAATTTGTGAAAATAGTAAAAAAATTTGTTTATGATTGAAATTACAGAACATTGTATGACACTTTATCTGCTTTTCATATGTTCATTCAATACTAAACAAATGGATAGTCCAATTCATGAGGCCACTCCAAATCTAGATCATTCTCCTTCTATATTCTTCAGGCTTCTAAAGTATTAATTTTGCCCAACACATCATAAGAGTGTCAATGAAACTCGGCATTTTTATTTTGAAATTCTTGAGAAATGCTGGGAAATTTGTAATATTCAGCCCCTGCTAGGGCTCCATAATTTGTTCCCTCACCAGGATGAAGAGGCTTCTTTCTTGTATCACAGCTAGGACTTCATGTACAAAGCAAAGCCTGTGACCTATGAATGTGGAGCAGTACTATTTATGTTCTCCATATTGGTTACCTATCATTAGAACTCATTTATTCTGCATGAATGAGCAGGCTCTTGCTCACACTAATTGCAGTACTAGTTAAATATATTGCCTAGTATATGTACCTGTGAGGTTATTTGACAGCTAATCTAAGCAGAGATAGTTACCTTAAAGAAACAGGTAAATGCATTAAATTTTAATTAGTGTAGTTCAAGGAGTTTGTAACCGAAGAGTGTTTTGATATAATAATATGAGAAAGTTTTGTGATTGTGACACATCCACTGACTTGCTGTACAAAATATGTAGTTGTATTTTTTTCCACTGATTGAAATAAAAAAGACCCATGGTTCTCTTACATTTGTTTTAAACTTTTAGTTTACTGAATAAAACTACTTCTTGTCTACTAAATACTCTTCCCTACAGATAATGATCAAATACACTGACATTAGATGAACCTGAAAACAAATATGAAGATGTACAGTCAAATGTCCCAAGAATAAAACCAGATGCCATAATTATTAAGAATTCTCACGTGAATATACAGGACTTGTAAAATTCTGTGAAATTGTGTTATATGCCCCAATATAGAAGAATGTGAATGATAATTCATTTATTGGAACAGTATGAAAAGTATATTTTTGAGAGAAATTGTAATGCTGGACAGACATCAAATGCTTATAAACATCGACTCTGCTGATCTAGCCAGTAAGGAGAGCATTTATTATTTTTAGCAATAAATTATTTTGATGGTGAGTACTGGTTTGTGTTAGGACTACTAAATACTACTTCAGATCAAATCAAAATTTAGAAAACAAGTTTGCATTTTTATTTCCATTTAAAGTACACTATTTTGAGAGACAAATAAATAAGAAGTCTCAGTCTAAAGTAATTTTATATTTCTTTCTTTATTTAAAACATAATAGTTTCAACACTTTGTTTTAAAAAATGGTATAAAAATTATTGCCTTTTGGGTCAAGAAAAGAATTTGAGTTGGGGGCAAGTAATATGACTACTTAATTGGGCAGGTGTTTGAAAAATTCTTTGAGCACTCAGTATCTTTGTTTTTTGTTTAAACAACTAAACATGGCTTAATAATGTTTTGTATCTTTGTATTTCCTTATTTAGTATTAGAATTGTGATTATACCTGCAAACACACAATACACACAAAAATTAAAATGTACATATCACTCAATCCGAGCTTGTCTTTAATTAATTCATAATTTTTGCTTTCTAAACACTGACTTGACACTAATCCATAGTGTAAATTGTGTTAGTTGGATCCTGGAGAAAAAAAGAACAAAACAGTCTGGTGTCACTTTTGTCAGTTGGAATATTTTCTTTTGCGCTGAATAACATATTTCTCTAGGCACTCATTATTTTCATAAATTTCTTTTGCCATAAATGTGATGCATTTGACCTATTTTCCAAGTCTTCCCATTTATTTACATTTGTTGGTGTACTTATTTGTCATATGTTTGATTTGGGATCTAGTAAACAGTGTTTCCATAATTTTATCCCTCTTGCTGTTACCTGTTTTTGGATTGGTATTATATTCTTCAGTTTTTTTTAAGTCAAATGTTTCTTTTTGTAACAATCTTTCATTTTTTTAGTTGTAAGAAGTAGGCAAATGCAGCCATAAAAACAGCTTCATGGGATGACTGGGCATGTGCTATGTGCATTTGCATGAATGAATTTTATGTGCTTTGTGATCAGATGAGGTGTGGCATGTACCATAGTGGCAGGAAGAAGGATACCACTTCCTCATTTCTTCTCTGCAGGATCCCCCCAAATCCAGGGAGGAATCAGTCTCCCCAGTGTCAGCAGGAAGTCAGCAGCACACTGATCCAATAATGGTTCGGTGTCATTTTCCAGTCAAGAAAACTGCCAACATGTTGATTGTTGTTGTTGGGCTTAATGCCATTTTTCAGCACACAATAGGCTATTCATGGTGGCCAGTATTAATGGTGGAGAAAGAAACTGGGAAATCACCAGAAAGAACCACTGACCCATGATAAGCTACTGGCAAGCTTTCTCACATATCCACATTCGCTGAATCCTAGACTCGAACCCACACAGACAGAGGTGAGATGGCAGTGATCCATAATGTACAGTGCTTTAGACCACTCGGCTACTCGGGGCCCCGCCAACATGTTGATATCAGAGGAGATCAGTGGCACTTGCTATTGCAAAGTAGTTGCCAGCCCAAGGAATGTGCAGTCATGGACTTGCTTATGAAAGAGTTCAAGATCATTGAATGACTTGAGTTCATGGAATAAGGACTCCTTCAAATGATCTTAATTGCCTCTCTGGGTAATGGCTGGTAACCAAGCACTAGGTGGTGTTGGTTACTAGAAACCATTCAAAGGGTGGGGTGACATACCAGTCATTGAGCATCTGTGATTGGGCACTAATCTGTCACGAGGCACTAATTATTGCTCATCCATTACTCATCATCAGACATCAAACTTTGACCCTTGCTCTGCCAGCCCTAGTGATTTTATTTGAGGTGATAGGAACAATCCTTAGCAGCAGCGTTGTTCCCCATTTGGGATCATAATCAGCTTGACCATTTCAATCCACCACTTTGCCTATGTTTCTGTTTAACTACATGGAGTACCCACCACCAGGTGGTGAGTCTGGGATGTCTGCTTTCACTCCACCCCTGATGGCACCATATGTGACTTTTCTATGTCTCCATTGGTTAGTGGACATTGGACTGGGAGGATGGTAGGCACTTTCTGTCTGCTCCTCCAGCTCTGTTAATGAAAGAAAAAGATTGGATCTGTGTACAAACACTTGTGGACTCTAGAACAGCAGCATCCTTTCGAGTTTGAAGACAGTTTCAAGTGTTCTGACCATTTGCTGCTTTTCCACTCTGGTATGGTTATAGTTCAGAAGTTGTTTCAGTAGCGAGCTACAAGGTTGCATTTGCCTGCTTGTTCACTCAAACCTCTCAGTCTTTTGTGGATTCAGGAGAAATTAAGGATATCAATAATCATCAAGGTGCTGCTATGGAGCTTAAGGCTTGAATCTTGGTTACCATAGTTTCACTTGCCAATCGGTTTGCAGCAGCCTCCTTCAACTATTTGAGTGAAAAATCTCCGTCAGTAACCATTTTGCATAGACTACAGGAGGCTGTTGGCAAGACAGGCACTTGCTTGTGACATCTGTGTCTCTTTTGGCAGTGCTTTTTCTTTAATTCTGTAGAGTTGTTACCTTAGATACTTTAAAGGTTTTGCTGAACACAGCAAAGACCAGTTAAGGGAAACACAACAGAATATAGAGTCCTTATTTGAAACCTTAATGTCTACAATGTCCTCTCAAGATCTCAGATCAACATTGGCTTCAGGTCTGGTCAAACCAGCAAAGAATTGACCCTACCTGCAAGAAGTCTCTGGGTTTACACCTAAGACTTTTAGGCATGGGTATGCAAAACCTCTCTTTAAAGCTCTTCACCCATCATGAGTTCAAATTGATGAAATGGAAATGTTGAAAGGGCCAGGACAGGATGTTTATGGATTCTTCCACAATTATGGAATGAGATCCCTCCCCTGCCATTGCCTCCTTTTCCTAATATCCCATTCAGTACCAAATTAGACCTCTTTTTCTGATTCATTCTTAAAATTTCACTTACAAGAGATCAGTTTCTTCACAAATCAGGGACAGATCGTGTTTCCACTGACAGATTCACACAGATACTGCCTGCCATAGCAATAGTGTTTGAAAAAGCTGCATTGTCATCTCATTTCTGCCTTTTGGACCTTGAATACAGCCAAATATTTAGTTCCCCAGTGAAGACTTTATGTGAGATTTAATCAGAGCAGTGGGAACTGAAAATCAGTCTCACTTCTTTGCTATTGAAGGTTTCTGACCAAGAATGAGCTAGCTACCTTTGGTATGCTCCAAAACACATTGTCATCCCTAGCCGCATGTTTCTGCTGGGCTTTATCAAATGGGAATATACATCTTTAGAAATGTCTCTTTCTTCCTCTTAGGGGTACCACTGATATTTTAGAAGACTGTAATTGGGTAGATTATTCTATTAAAAGAGTTTATCAATCTTTCTTTTTTTTCCACAAGAATCAAAGCCTTTGGAGCTATGGTTATTGCTGCATCTTGTGTCTTTCTTTATTCTTCTTCTTTGGATGATGTTACAAAAGTTGCTTGTAGCAATCTCTTTTCACTTTCTCTTTGTTCGACCTTAATTCATTGGTGCATCAGATTGAAGGCATTTACATATTGGCCCAATTGTTTCAGCCCAGCAAGTTGTTAAAAGGTTATCTTCCTGTGTATAGCACCATTCTGGCAATGGTAGTATGCTTATTTATGGAGCCATCAGCAACTCTCCAAAGTCAGCAATGTAATAATAACAAGTAATCTATTGTGTTATTAAAAGGTTGTTTTGTGGAGTAAAATAGTTTGAGTTATGTATTACTTACCTATTATTACCAGATGTCTGTAAGTATCTTAAGTTTTTTTTCCATTTTAAAGGATGATATTGCAAATGACATAAGTGACTAAGGCATCAGACTGGGAATTTGTTTTTGTTCTAGGCATTCAGTTACTAATTGCAAAAGAGAATTCACCTTTGACTGGTTATTAGCACAAGAAGTGAAAGCATTGTAACAATAATAGAAATGTATTACATAAAGAAAATCTGTTAACCCCTCCCCTAAAAAAATACATTTTGCTGAGTTATAAACATTGCTATATAATTCAGCTTATGTGAGTCTATTTATGTGAGTCTAATCACATATTTCATACAGTATGTGTGTGTGTATGTGTGTGAGAGAGGGTGGAGTAAATATACGTTCAGTTGATGAAACTTAAAGATCTTTAAAATATATATAAAATATATAAAATGGTATCAGTGTGTATTTGTGTGTAAGAGAGAGATCATGAAAACAATAAACAATGACTACATATCACCAGGGCATATATATATTTTGTGATTTCGAGTATGGCTGCTGTATTAGGTCTCTTATCTCTTTTATAACTTGTTAACCCATTAACCCCTGGAGGTTTTTGTCATTTTTGCTTGAAATGCGAGTAGGGAATCGATTTTGGGAGATATTTTTAAATACATTATAATACATTGAATTGGAAGACATTTACTTGATGCCTATTTGTGTTAGAAACATTGATTTTCATTGGCTCTTTCGCCTGAGCATGAACAGAAAGGTAAAATCTGGACTTCTTTTTTTTTTTTTTTTTTGCTAAACGGACCCATCATTTTTGTGTTGAGACCACTCTACATTCTAAATGCCCATCTTATCCTAATTTTTGCAAAGGTTCACATGTCTGTGTGCAATTCAGACTGGTCTGTCTTTGATCTGAAGCCAAAAAGTCTAAAATCTGGACACAAAACCGGATCACAAGCTCAAGAGAATTTCTGCTGGAAAAAACTTGGGTCTAAAAAGTGACGTTTTTGCCTCTGTATTTTGTAGTACAACTTGAACATCCATATTATTTGGTATCATCGTAAAGCTACATCTGTCTACCTTTCTATAATACCACCCACTTTATTGTGTCGCATATAGCCTTAACGCTACAGAGCTCAGAAGTAGGCTACCACCTCCTGCCCCGTAAATGCAGCGCTAGGGGTTAATGAGTTAATATTAAAATGTTTGGCACTTAGAGACATCCATGTGGTAATTTCAACCTGTTCCCCCTCCCATAATTCTTCATTTTGTTCTTTCGCTGTGAAACAAGTACTTTGCAAGCAATTAAATGTTTTTAGGGATATGATCAACTGCAATACCATTTTTGATGACGGATGCGGCATATTTCTCACTGATCTTGACTCCATCAGTCTTGTTACTCAGTGTTTCTCTTATCATGGTATCACAGTAGACCTATACATATGAAACCCTCAAACCACGTAATGGTTCTTGAATTGTTCTAGAAATGCAGAGGTTCTGGAATGATCTGCTGAATTAATTGATTTCACATTTAGAGATTGTCTTTCAACAGAAATAAGATGTAATGGACACTTGTAACTGAACATTTCATAAACATCATTACTGATTTGCATGCATGTGTGAATACTTTAAAGATATTGATTGTTGTATAGAACATGTTAATGATGCCATGAAGTCAAGGTCATTTTTATCTGCTAAGGTCAATTGTATATTTAATGAATACATGTATATAAAACAGTGACCATATAAAATTTGTGTGGGGAATTAGCTCACAACACTGCATTCTAGTTTACAACAGGTTTATTCACAGACATTGCATAATTATAATAGCACATTAAATGTTCACCTTATGCCGTCCATAATAAATTCTAAATATAGTTTCTCTTAGTAAACACATTATACTCAGTAGAATTTCACCATATTTATTGTCTGCATTTTGTGGCCCATTAAAAAACCTCATTATATGCTTTATACAACTGAAGACACTATTCACAGCCATGGTTGTACTAAACTGGTCTTTATAACTTTGCTCCAGTCTGAAATCACCAACTGAACTGCATAACTGCATAACTCATTCAAGGCACTGACTTTCCTTCCTTTCCTTTCAAGGATCTGCATCTGACATTTTATATTGGCATTCAGTGCATTCTGAATGTATTAAAAGTTATTAATTCTACAGTTCCAATGAAGACTTACAAAAGCATTTAGATTTAAACAACAAATGTGGTCAGGTACATATAAACACCACCGTACTATGTAAGCAGTGTTAAATGACAAGGTATGGTCAATCTAAGTCAACATGTAGTCGGGCTACATGCAGATTGAACAGATGGTAAGGGACATACATGGAATTCTGTTAGGATGCATAGTTAATCCTCTATCTCCAAGATGAATTAACAAATAGGGAACTTTAATTCAATTCTTAAGTTATAATCTGTCAATCACAGAGTTGACTAATAGGGAACATTAATTCCTTCCTTAAGTTATAATCTGTGAATCACAGAGTTGACCATTTAGGAAACATTAATTACAGACTTAATTAATAATCCATTAAGTCTTCATTGGAACTGTAGAATTAATAACTTTTAATACATTCAGAATTATTGTATTTTCATTTTCCACCAAACATATTTAAAAAAAAATTAATAATGTAACTTATCATTTCTGAACTATTACATAACTAATAACTTTCCCAAAATTCCACTTTACGAAACATATTTCATGTATATTGTCACCACTATTTCGCCTTCTCTTTCTTTTCCCCATTTTACTGTTTTTTCTGATTTTGTACTTTGCTCTCAGTTGTTCATTTCTGATTGCAGGCCATGGTTCAAACTCAGGAAAGACTTCAGCATAAAGTGGAAGGATTCCATTTCATGTTGGGATTCTCGGGCTGGTACTTCTACCATGGAGATGATGCAGAAAATGAAGGAGATAAGAAGATACTTGGTATTATTGATATTTTTACAATGTAGGCAACTTTTTTAATTACTATTACAGTGAAGGATTTTGAAAATATGAGTAGCGCAGTATCAGAAAAAGCCCTGCTGTACCCATACTACTATTTCCTGTACTTATACACCACTCCCTCGATAATTCGCAGACATTGGGGGTCCAAAAACATCAACCGCGATATAAGCGAGGGCGCGAGTTATCGAGAGACCTATAACAAACAACAAAACTAACAAAGGAATCAACGTATAGGCAAAAGGAGGTGGGGTTGGTTTGGCATGTTACAGTGTTGAATACTCAATTAATAAACGTGCTAAGATTAACAGTGAATAAATATTTCTTCATATTGGTATATATATTTTTTTCCTCAGAGTAACATAAATTTCAGGATAACTTGCAGTATATTGATCATCAAAACATTATTCCACGTGTTTTCCATTCGCTTAGCACATGTACGACTTCACGTTGTGTACTACGTCACTAATTTTTTCTGTGAATGGTATACATTCTTGTTTTATTGTTTGATCCAAAGTAGACGTTTTTTTTTTTAAATACAAAAGATCAACACATTTCGAAAATACAATGTCGATCGAATGATGTGTAGATTTTAATTGCGGTAGAAGTAAAATGGAAGAAAAAATAAATTCACAAGGGTTAACGATTACCAACATGAATTTAATGGGTCTAAAAATTTAAAACGACATAAATTAGAACACGATAACACTTGCGGTTTGTGACATGTTGCTGCGTGAACCATGCGGACACAGCTTCATCTAATTCATTATTGCTTGCAGTCCGTTCTCGTTTTCGTTTCATCCCTTCATCTGAATCGACATGTGAGTAATTTCGAAGTTTCGGCTCATCCTTAAGCCAACCTCTAAATGTCGACTCAGCAATTTTTAGTTTAATGCAAATTTTTGATCTCGCTTCGTCATTATGATGCACAGCTTTTCAGTCATTGAGTACGCATTTCGCTTAATTTCTCTGCTCTCCATGGTCACATTTACAAATAATTAGGATACATTTAGGGCTTTCAAAAAACACGAAAAAACCAACCCTGTTACCCGTTGCAAATTTTTAAAGTATAAATCCTTGTTAGAACAGACCATGTTTATTCATCTGCTTTTGACCGCAGATTTGAATCACCCACGCATGCGTACCCCAGTTATACCACGTGACCACACAGTCGCATAAATGTTCTTATTTTGGAATTATTATTCTTAAGATAGTTATGGTAAAAACGTAGTAGTATCGCAAATAGAAATATCGGTATATGTACGATGGCTAACTTTCGAAATTCGCAGAGCTAGTCGACTAGAAAAAAAAACGAGCAAAGATTATTTTGAGGCATTATGAAGATTTCAAGGTGTCTAGGTGATGATTGTTCATATTATACATGTTGGGATTTCTTTGACATGTTTGTTCGGAAATCAAAGGTATCCGTCTGGATTTCATTAAAAGAGCACGCAATGTACCGATCATTTAGCACCCACATTCAATAGTTATCGTCTACAAAGAGGTTTATTACCTGTATAACAAATGTTTTAACCTTGGTATATAATGCCTCGGGGATAACGGGGTTGCTCAGGTTGCACAACGCCAATGAATTTTATTAATCAAAACAGACGGTCTGACATATTGTTTATTTATATTAAGCAGAGATCTGGTTTCTAATTATAGCCATAGCTGCCACACTTGTTTGAAGTGGTTGGCGAGTGTGGCGATTTTTTTTTTTTTTTAATTTTTTTTTTTATTACGGGTACCCGTGTTTACGTTTCAATATCCGTTTTTTTCTATACCGGTTTACCCGATGACAGCCCTAGATACATTACTGATATTATATACTTTAATGATGTTAATACATAAAATGTGAAAACATTTTTGATTGGTGAAGTAAAATTAAATTTGATAACGGTAATGAATAAGAGAACGTATGCTCCTATTGGCATGTCTTTGAACTTTCTTTTATTGTACTTACCTTGTTTGATTTGATGCAAAATACATATTCAAAGTGATAAAACAAGACCGGTCTCTTTTAATTGATTCTTTTATTGTAACAAACACTTCCCCACGATGTTGATCAAAACAAAGCCTGCATGTAATTAGGTTCTCACAGAAGTACTCACAGGTTTCTGTTTCAATGTGACGGTTGACTGACTCTTTTCATGTTTTCAGATCAGAGAATAGGGATGTTGCGGTTATAGGGTTGAGACAAAATTAAAGGATTATAATGTGAATTTCACCTAGCCAGACATTTAATTAGTGTCTATGTCATTCTCTGTTGCAGCATGTTAGCATTTACCAGAATTTTTCATGGAGCACTGTTTATTTACAATTTACAGTGTATTAACAACTATTTCTCTATTAAAGAGAAAAAACAATATGTGATATCTTTTTAGAAATTGCAAATTTCACAATATGGATTCTATCTTTACGGGCCATAATCACCATTTTTGATGATAAAAACGAGTTATATATCAAGGTTTAATTTACCAATTTACCATTTCTTATCACGACATTTTTCACGTTCAACACATTTTAAAATATATTTTCTTTGAAAAAAATCGGGAGCCATGCCGGACACAGCGTTATAACCGGGTTTGCGAGTTATCCGGGCGCGAGTTATTGAGGGAGTGGTGTACTCCACTACACCCATACTACTCTTTCCTGTACTTATACTCCACTACACCCATACTACTCTTTTCTGTACTTAATACTCCACTACACCCATATTACTCTTTCCTGTACTTATACTCCACTACACCCATACTACTCTTTCCTGTACTTATACTCCACTACACCCACACTACTCTTTCTTGTACTCATATTCCACTGCACCCATACTAGGGGTGTAATGATGTATCAGCTTCTCGGTACCCTACTGTATTGCAATTCATATCAGTTCAGTTTTCCATATCTGTATTTTTCCCAAACTGTATATTATTTTGTTTTAGTATAGTCAGTCATCAAGTGAATCAAACAGACTACTAATCTATGATGTACATACATCAGCACCATCTAGCTCTGACTATTGGTCCAACTTCATCTGCATCTGCAGTGTCCATTTCAACTGCTGTGTCCACACCATTCTCAAAAAATCAGTTTGTAAGTCAAATCCAGTCTTCTGACCAGCAGTTAACAGTACAGTAATCCTTTCATTTTTTGGAGATTACATCAGATCTAGTTTCTTTCAGTTAATCTCTTTTCCATCACTTATCTTTTATCTGCATGCTTTCTTTTCTTACTTGACCATAAGCAAGATCTTTGTCATTTCTTTGTTTTAAATAAGTAGAAACACACTTGGTAGAACATGTTGTTTATTATAATAATAATACCTACAGACTCGGCAAATCTCAATGACAGTTCATATTAATGTGTGGTTTTCAAATTGGCAGCAATATGTACCAATATATATTCCTATTCAGTTATCTGTTGTATTCACCTACACTCCCAGCAGTTTGTACTTGTAGAGTGATTTTAAAATTTAAAAAGACAAGTATATAAAAAGTGCACAAAACTTAGTCTTTTCATACATCATTTTATAATTTCTAATCTATTGTTGCCAAAGGGCTGCTAACTAGTGTTGTTCCGATTATCGATTGTAATCGATCATCAGTTGGTTTAGCAAACCAACAAGATAATCAATTGTGAAACTTCATAATCGATTGTATGTAAAAGGATATTACTTCTTTTTAGTTGCATGCGAAACAAAGAGCTAGTAAAACTCCTGTTTAAATAGTAAACTAAATAGGGCTTCCAATCAACTAAAGTTAATCTGAATTATGTATTCCCACCGCAACTTACAAATATAAAACAATATCATATTCTGTTGGTGGAAACTTTAAAATTAAAGGACGAGATAGTCACGATTACGTGATTAAACAGTTGAATTGTGGAGTTAATAAACTTAAACACATTTTGATGATTTGTTCAGTTTAAATGTAAAATACTTTGTAGTATTTGTAAATAATCACAAAAAAACGTGTCCTTCTATACTTTAAATTACAGATACATCACATATGAATGAAAAAATTTTGGTGGATTGCAACAGTATTTCAGTTACATAAGACTGATAAGATATGAAAATTGCTTCCCTTTAACAAAGTTGTAGAATAAAAATAACTCAAAGCAATAAAATTAATGTAATATTTTTATCAAGTTAAGGTATACATATCATGAAAAGCAATTACTCCTGTACATTTTTAACATTTTCAACCCTCGAGCAAAGATATAACTGTATAACAAATATAAACTAAAATTTGCTCTTAGTAACCAATTATACTTGATTGTCAGTTGTTTAAGTGAAGCCGATTATCGATTATGAAATACTGATCGATTCCCAACACTACTGCTAACATTGTCCTCTTGTTTGGCATTTAAATAAAATGGAAGTTGTTATTGTAAATAACCAGACTGCTCAATATCCATTTCTGGTTACCATAACAGTCCATTATGAACAGAATCTGTCATCATAATCCACTATCTGCAATATCTAGTTTTAATATTTCTCTAAAACAAAATAAAAGAGTTATGCTCTTATTAACATACAATTTGAGGCTAAAACTCTGATCGGGTTGTAAATCATAAATTAATCATTGAAATGGCAAAGTTTTGTGTATTTTTTCTATCCTAAATATCATTAGTTTTTAAAATTGATATGGGGGTAAAAACTGTTTGGGAGGGTATACTATATATTTAAGTTAGCAATACTGACCTCTAACCCACTGTCAAGTTCAATCTTACTCTTCCTACTACACCCATACTGTCTTTACTGCATGCTTACTGTATTTTGCACCCACACTGTTGCTACTATATGCTTAATCTCTCAACTGCACCCACACTGTATCAACTGCATGCTTACACTCAACTGCACTCACATTGTCTTTACTGTAGCCACACTATCACTACTACATACTTACTCTCTCTCTCTATGTCTGTCTGTCTCTGTCTGTCTGTATATCTCTGTCTGTCTGTATATCTCTGTCTGTCTCTGTCTCTGTCTCTGTCTCTCTCTCTCTCTCTCTCTCTCTCTCTCTCTCTACTGCACTTGTACTATCTCAGCTGCATGATTACTTTCAACTACACATATATTGTCTTGCAAATTACTGTGAAATCATTTATTTTCTTGGGTATTAGTGGTTTTGCAAGAACAAAGGACATTTTCAACAGTACCTATAGATTAAGGAAGAGGGTCCTGTTTTATTTATAGATTTGTTTGATTTTTATATTCGCTAACCTACAAATCTTGGCACCTACCCACAAAAATGTAAGTTAACTTACAGTACATTATCTTTCTTCATGTGATTGATCAGATCAGGGTCATATATATATATATATATATATATATATATATATATATATATATATATATATATATATATATATATATATATATATATATATATATATATATATATATGAAAGTTATATTCTCTGAGGATTATTTTCAAATTGGTAGGTGTTAGTGGAATTTACTCATATGAATTGAAAAAACAACTTTTGAGCCCAAAATGTTTTAATGAAGTAGTAACATTATTTGCAGGTTGTAGGTCAAAGTTCATAACTAATCTATCTTGGTCTGAAATGGAAGCCAGATTAAAGAAACTGAACAGTATTTGTATTGATATTATATATTGTGCATATATATTGATGACAAATGAGGAGCAGACAAAATTGAAGATTCACAAATTATTGTAAATAGGACTCAATATTTATAAATCTTTCATTTAGTATTTGACTTTGTAGCCGAATTTAGACAGTAAAACATTTCTTAGGCATCCACAAAGGGGTTGGATTGGCAAAATATTGGAGGTGGCTGTTAAGGAGAGGTTGATTATGAAAATGAAATGAAGTATGGAATATCAGACCTGGCTGGATATGAGTATGTTGTTTTTTTTAAGGGAGGTAAACATTATGGAAAACTAGAACGTAAATTGTGTGTCAATATTTTCAGAGGAGAAAGACAAGTTTTGGTGGTTTGGACACATGTGGCGACACGAGCAACCACACAAGTTTGACCAGGACTATCTGGAGAAAAGTATGAGCAACAACCTGGAGTTTGCAAAGGTCAGGATATTTCTAATACATTAAAAGAAAGTTTATACTGAATTGGGAAGTGAACTGGTATAGTCCATGTCAAATCCATGCTGAGGAAGCTTAGACATTTTAAATGTAATGGTCACATTAGACGGAAATCATTAATGCTCTTGGGTCAGAGTATACAGTTTCCGCTGTGTTACAGTAATTACTTCTGATATTAATTATGTGTTCATTTAACCTTTATTACATTAAGTCTTTAATAAAGTTATAAACAATACCCCTTCCATCTGGCAAACAGTGTTGTTAGTTCAACAAGTCCTGCAGTGTTTGATACATTGACATGAAATTTGGTACAGATTGTGGTCGTCATCTGAAGATAGTGACATATTACTTTGCCCCTGTAATTTGCAAGAGTTATAGCCCTTTTTTAAAAGCTAATGTAGTATATTATTAATGCAGCAGGTCTAGTAGTTCTTGGCTCTACTGGTCATAGGTTATGGGATGGCCTGTTATCCATCTGTCATCTAAAGTATGTTGACCATGTGCTTTCCCAAGTTTGTTATTGTTTCTCCTCCTAAACTGCATTAGAGATTGCTATGAAACTTTACACACATTTATCCCAAGGTTTATTGGTCCTAAATGAAAATGCTGCTGATCTTACATCCAATATTAGGGGTGAAATGATTCATTCATATATCATGCATCAAAACTAATGCTGTTACAATACACATATGGATACAAGTGGTGGAAAATTTACACAGAATGATACTGTATTCAAGTTATTTTAATCTTTCATCAGCTGTCAGAATTGTATTTATTATTTGCCTGGTTATTATTTAACTGGAGAATTTGTCTAAGATTGCTGTTGCAGGCAAATGCAATCATTTTTGTTAGTTAAAATGAAAAGGATTTGACAAGACCCAGTCGGCATCTTCAAATTAACATCGAGTGTTGTGGTTTGTTATATATCCCCCTGGCCACTTCACTACTTGTTTGACATAAAGTTGTCCAAGTTTCCTCTGACCCTTGCCACCCCAATTTTGATATTTGTATGTTGGGGTGTAAGAGCAGAGCCAGTTGCCTATTGAAAAATTGGAATTCACTGATGCTGTGCAGTGTCAGCATCTGGTAGCCACTTACTAGCCAGACTAGAAAACTTGAACGCCACAACATCTGGCCATATCTGCATAAAATAGATAGGAAAATGATTTATTTTCTCAGAAATTGCAAGTATAATATTTCTGTATGGTTTTAATCTGTTGACAGAGAAGACAAAAAACTACAGTATCAATGAAATTTGCCCGGGAACCTACTATTGGCATTGCTAGTTGCGTGACATAAATAGTTGTTAAACTAAATTTGATTCGCACATTGTGCCCTGGAACAAGTATTATGTCATAATTTGAACTTGCATCAAGGAAGCTTTACAAATACTTGCTTAACTCATTAACCCCTGAGCCAAATAGCTAGACAGTCTCCTACAGCATACTTGCAGAGATGACCTAAACCAGTGTTAGTCTTACCAGTGCCTGTATCCCTGAGACTTACTCACAGCACTTGGCTTGCATATTTTTCCAGAGGATATTCTTGCAGTAAATTTATTATATTTTATTTATATTTGTTTAATTAGGATGAAATTTGGCGCAACATTTCTCAATAAAATTATGTACATAATCATATAAATTCCATGCTACATGCAGAAATAAAACTTGTGCATAAAGGTGAAAATAAATGATGTACTTAAATATTTCTTTCTCTTGCCATTAATAATCTTTAAAATCCATTATTAATATGAACACAATGATTAACACATAAAATAATTATATTTTATTTACACAGAAATTCCGCTTGTCATCTCTTTTGTAAGCATAACCTTCTGTGAATACCGTTCAGAGATGCAAATATTTTCCTTGCTCTTGAATTACCTTACTTCCTTAGAATTCTCACTGAAAATTTAAAACCTAATATAACACAATACAATTTGAACTCATTCTCACCACGTTCGCTGTTATCATCAATAGTTATTTCGATGTCACTATCAATCTTAACCGATAAAAATCCTGAAAATTCTCCGTCAGTGTTTGTCAAGTAAAAGTCTGCTCCAACTGACTGATTCTCATCAAATTGCATCATTTTTGGATCTAAATATCTTCACTATTTCTGCAGTTATAGAAATCAAATTTTTTTCCATGTGTTCAGCAGTGTTCACTGTGTCTATGTAAGCTAAAATTTTATTGGTTCAAAAGCCTGCATAATTAGGAAATGGCTTGAAATTAGCCCATGGTTTGTGATGACTGGACTCGTCGTGCGGGAAATAAGCCATGCTAAATACTGCCACTCAAACTTGGCACCCAGGATACAAGCTAGGTAAACTCTGCCTCGCTATCGAGACCCTCGGGAGATAAGGGAGGCAAAGTGCGACAAGTTATCGGGGTGCCAGGGGTTAATGAGTTAAAATACTGTCTACCTAGAATACCCAAAATGGCAGATTTTCAGCATTGTTCATCTTTTTATATATTTTGTTCAACAAATACTGGCAAATGGTAGTTATGGTGACAATAATTTTTAAAGTTATGAAGTATATCAGATTATTGGAGCTTTTAAAAAGTGTTAATCGAATGCCAGTGTGTGATTTTGAGTCCAAAAATGGTGTTCATGCTGAAAAAACAAAAATATGTCATGCTGTTCAATCACCCCTTTCAGCAAATTTATAAAAGGATCATGTTCTACAAAAGTCTATCTCCCTATCGGGCTAAGATAAACTGAATAAATAAGAGTGAAAATATTAAACTAAGAAATAAAGGTATTTTGATCATAATACCTCAGTCTAAAGTTCAGTTCTGCATCTGATCAAATGGAGCCTTTTATGGCCTAAATTGTTGAATACATATCCCTAAAAAAAATAACAGGTAGTCTGTTTGAAAGTATTTTCTTTTTGTCTTATAAATAGATGTCTGTATTCTGCATACTGGAAATACATCAAGTAAATTACATAAAAAGGCATCACGTAACAATGACAGACTTTCTAAAAATGGAAAGACTATCAAGTTAATATGTGTATCGATAATATATTGCATCTTAGAATGTGTATCGTGAATCATACCAATACACAGCACAGGTGTATTTTACCCCTATACAGTCTGGCCACCAGAAGAACTATCTTAAAAATATGTCACTTCTGTCAGCATCAGTTTTGACAATCTCCTAAATGGAAAGTCAAATCAACCTTAGATTTTCACGAAAGTCAAATCAACCTTAGATTTTCATGAAAGTCAAATCAACCTTAGATTTTCACGAAAGTCAAATCAACCTTAGATTTTCACGAAAGTCAAATCAACCTTAGATTTTCACAAAAGTCAAATCAACCTTAGATTTTCACGAAAGTCAAATCAACCTTAGATTTTCACGAAAGTCAAATCAACCTTAGATTTTCACAGGAAGATCTTTTTATGATGTCTGATTGGTCTTAAATGAAAGTTGTGGCAATCTTTTTTTCCAAAATGCCTGCTACAGCAGCTGTCTTTAAATTTTTATACTAATACCTCAGAGCATATTGATAGATGGTAAGCAGTAATGATGTTTATGGATGGCCATCTTGATAATGTTATTTTTGCTGATCCTTTTCATTGTCATATAATAAAATCACTTGTCCTCAATAAAAAAAGTGCCAATCTAATATTCAGTATGGCCACCACTGCAGAGAGACCACTTCGGTGGGCCTAGTGGTTAGAGCATCCACCTCAGATGCATGAGGTCATGGATTTGATCTCCAGCTGAGTCATACCAAAGACTTACAAAAATGGTACTAACAGCTGCCTTGCTTGGCATTCAGCATTAAGAGGTTAGTGCTAGGACTGGGTGGCCTGGTGTCAGGATAATGTGACTGGGTGGCATATCATGTTACATGTCTGCGGCATGATGCCCCAGTGCTAGACATCACTATAAACTGCCAAACTGTAGACATCATGGCAATATGACTGAAAAATTGTTAAAGCTACATTGAAAATCCAAATCACACACACACTCGCACACACACACACACACACACACACACACACACACAAATTACTGTCCTTTTGTGTTTATCATTGGTGACTTGTAGCTGAATGAAGTGTATGACAGAATCTTTGAACAAACTAGTCGTTCGGTTTTTGATGGATCACTGTGAAACTAGGTACATGTTATGGTCATCATAAAATTACAACCCACCTTAGACTACCTCCTATTTCTCACAGATTTCACTGTTTTGTCATGAAACATGTTATATGTAATGACCATCATCCAAAAATGTGCATATTGAAAACTTAAATTATGCTATCAGCCAGGAAGTGGAATGTATTTGCCAAATAGATGAAGTTTAGGAGAGTGGATTTAGCTTTGTTCAAATGTGGCAACATTATGATCACTGTTTAAATTCATTTTGCTAGAAGGAAAATTATCTACTTGTCCATAGAAAATGTTAGGGACAGACTTCCACAAAACTATAGAGGAGTCAAAATATACTTTTGTAAGAAATATATATTACAGATATCAGATTCGTGTCTGTCTATCAAGTCTGTTGAAATGTCTGGCTGAACTCCAGGAACATTTAAGGAACCTTGGTAGAGTTTGTGTGTGTGTGTGTGTGTGTGTGTGTGTGTGTGTGTGTGCGTGGTCTCATAATATGTGGAACATTTGTTACATATAATTGTATACATTTACAAAGTATAAAAGAAATGGACTTACCACAGTGAACTGGTTTCTCTTTTGCACATTCGGGCATAAGTCCCTTTGTGAGACTATTGTTGTTAGAATTATTGCTCTTTTTGTCCTGCAGCTAAATGGAGTGTAAGATAGAATCTTGTAAGCACATCATGTCTTACACATTTTGTTGGGTTTTTTTCACTGTGAAACTTGTTCGTATTATTATCATTATTGTTGTCAAAAGCTCTTTTGAGTGTATAGGAGTTATTGCCCATTTTTGACTGTTGTGAGTTAGGGGTATGACATAAATGTGATTCAACTGATGGTAGGACAGAATTACCATTTTAAAGGTTGTCTACCACATATACCATTTTATAGTTGAACTCTTACCACTTTTGAAAAATATAAGAATTTTTAAAAAAAATATAAAAATTTGTTATTACACATTCTATACTGTCATTACAGATACCAGTGAGAGCTTGTCTAAAAGCAAATCAAAATGTTATAGTGCTAAGACCAGTGCAGTGATGCATGACTAGATAATCAGATTAAGAACAATAACAAGATATTAATGGATTACCTTGTAACATGGACTCTCAGGTCTTCAAATAAAAATTAGCCCTTGGCAGGGATGAGACAAAATTGAGAGACTTACCCAAAAATTATTTGGGCTGCAACAGTTCAGAAAGCATTTTTATTTTCTGTATTGTTTTAATGTTGTTACATTGTTAAAGATGTTTATAGAGGAATATTTCAGGGCAGCGCATACATTTTTTTTTAGCACAATTTAAGTCAAAATGCTGATTCATGCACATTTTCCTAATGATAAAATGCTGAGAAGTATGAGACTCATGAATATGTCTCAAGTTCAGCTTGGTTACCTCCTTCTGGAGGTGAACTTAGCTTGCATTGGTATTTGAGAGCAGTTAGCAGCCTTAAAAACCATGCTACAAGAAAACTGAAGTTTGTAAATCTTTGCAGGCTGTTGTGTCCCCGTCACATTTTATTACTGATGAAGAGTGGACATTCTTCATTTTTGCACAAAATATGAAGTGAACCAAGGGAAACCTGGACCAAGAAACTATTGAGCCTGTTAAGTGTGAAACATATTAATGTCATCAGTCAGTGATCTTGTGTTAGAAACTTAAAGTGCTTGTTGATTTTTTTTTTAAATCTTTGCAGTGAAGTACAATATATACAACTCATCCTTTTCATTTAATTGACAATACACCAACTCGCTTAAAAGTAATTATATTTAAAACATTTTACATTAGAATCAGATTCCTGTTCAGAAGTTGCCATTTATTGTAGTATGAAGATAAGGCATTTTATGGGAATAATTCACTTGTTTTCTTTTCAGTCCCATCAAGACATGTAAAAATTTTGTTGAAAAAACACTTCAAACTGGAGTTGCAACTGATCTACTAATTAAAATTTGGTAAATCTACTGGTTTGATGTCCTGGATTGTATCACCTGTGTGGGTGGGGGTATATTCATTCGAGCAAATTACTCACCGTTTCTCTGGCTTTTTGTCATAATTCTTTTTTTTCGGGGGTCGTATACATTTCTGAAACTCTTGCAAGACTTTAGTATTCTGAGTCTGGAAATGTTAAAGAGTGGGAAAAGTTCATATTTATTAAAACAAAATGCACACACCCATAAAGTAGTAGGCACAAACATTTGGTAATCTGATTATATGTTTGCAATTTTCTAATGACTCATTATAAGGGAAAAGCCATTTTTAGTAGAGATTTCTTCACTGTCTAATTTGCAGACACATATGAACTTTCCTCACAAGCCCTAATAATTTCTCATTAGTTGATCATACGATTTTTGTTGAAAAATAAGTCATACTGATAAGTTAAACACATTTTTTAGTAATAAATGAAATTCTTATGGTTACAGGTAATAACTAGTATCATGTTTTAAAGCCCGTTACCTACGTGATTAACATTTGGAAAAATTCCAAATACAGCAAAACTTCATGGAATCCAGAAAGACACTAAAATGCAATAAAGGAATGCATTCATGCATATCTCAGTTATAAATTCTGCTTTTTCATCCTCAGCACAAAAACCGAGTTTTTACCAAGGCAGTTATAAATTCTGCTATTTCAATGCCAACATAAAAGCCAAGTTCCTGCAAAGGAATGGATTAAAGGATCATAGTTCTAAGTCAGTTGTACACATGTACAGGTCAGTCGTCATATATCTCAAGCTCTGAAGTTAACTTTTCCTACCCTCTACTAAACAAACTTACAGTGACTCCCTAGTTAAAGCACTTGACAGAAGGGTATGATTTTTCTTCCCACCATTGGCTCAACTACTGTAGTGTCTTTCGGCAAGACACTTTTCTTGACGTGCTGTAGCACAACACACAAGGCCCTCCCCACCTACCCATCCACCAGGATGTTCCTAAACAGTAGAAGAGTTATCTTTAACACTGTGTGTGCTAAGATTTATTACCATTAAGATTTCATTAAAAAACATTGCAGCCAAGGATATCATCCCATGCCTGAAATACAGAAGTGATGCCTAAGATTAATAAAATGTGTTCAGTTTATGCATGAAAAGTTCACTTGCATACTTGCTGCATGTTTTACATAAACTTGTACAAAAAATTATCTAACCTTGGTAATAGAACATGTTTGAAAATTGATTACGTACAAGTCTCAACTTATTTTTCTGGACAGGTCGTAATGTCGTATGTATTTTCATATTTCAGGAAAAGGGGATTTCAGTGGTGCATCAATATGCCGTTTCCCCTCATCACTCAGGAGTCTACCCAGTCCATGAACCCCTGTATAATGTCTGGAAAAAGACCTGGGATATCCGTGTCACAAGCACAGAGGAATACCCCAAACTACATCCATTCTACATCAGGAGGGGATTCATTCATCAGGGTATCATGGTAATATTTGACAAATAATTTTTTGTTTGCTCTCTCAGAATTAAAAGGGTAGAAAAAATTTATTCAGTTGTTAATGTCAACCATTTAATATGGAGATAAAATGATTGAATTGTAAATAATGTAAATATAGTTTATTATTTATTATTGTCTACAAATATTTTCCAGAAAAACATCTTTTTGCAGCAATTGCTATTTTGATTAGGTTTTTAAAGATATGCTGTTGGAAGAGTTTTCTTATACAAAATACTTGTATATAAAGCATAAAGTGAGTAAGTTTTATTTTTTTATTTTTATTCATTTTATGAAAAAGTTTGTAAATTAATACTTAAAAGCTCAGATGGTAATGCACATTGGTCTTATGGGTGATAGAAAACCATTTTCTTCCTGAAGTATTAAGTATAGTTAGGTAACTGTTATGACACATAGATCTTAAGACAGATTCATAATAGGAATCAATGGTGGATCTGTCTCTAGTTCTTGACCAGACAGACTAGTTGACAGTACATTCATACATGTACAAAACTTGGTTTTTTAATGAGCATCACTCTTTTTTTAACACTGTCAGGTCCTGCCGCGGCAGACATGTGGACTGTACACTCACACAATCTATATTGATGAGTACCCTGGTGGTCGGGAACATTTGGATGACAGTATTAAGGGGGGAGAACTCTTCCAGTCCTTCCTGTACAATCCGGTGAGCAGTTTAAATTGCTTGGTATTAATACAGATTGAAGTATTGCAGTTGAAACATACTGCTGCCTGATTTTTTTTTTGTGTGTGTTTGTGTGTGTGTGTCAGCATTATTCAGCTGTCTTTTTAGTAATTTTAGGTGGTTGTAAATGGGTAGATTAAACTTGGTTGAATCCCCTCCTTGCAGGCTCCAGGATTTAGGATAGGCTCAAGGTGTCACCCTGCATATTGTAAGAGGCAACTAAAGAAGGCTGCCTTTTTTGCCATGGGTTGTGTTCCATGATGATGATCAAGCTGAAACAATTTTGGATTTTTTTCAAAGAGTGGTTTATAAAAAATTATTGACTCTGCATTTCAAGAAAGATACCCTTTTTGCCATTATCTTTGTTGGTATTGCATGTTTTTGAATACATAAGCTTATCTGGAAGTATATATATTCAGGAAATGTACATACAGACATAGATACATAGATATATACATAAGCAATCTGATCTAAGAATGCAAATTGTAAGTAATGATACGAGCCCCTGTGGGCGTGTAGCAGAATGATGTGAAAAAGCATACAGCTTGCAAAAAGCACATAGATATTGGAAAAAATTAAGAGCACCCAGCAGATCTCAGCTCTGGAGTACTTTAAACCACCTACTCAAGTTCTGCAAGCTACAAATGCTGAAGCATTGTTTGTGAGTTTTCTTGTTGAACATAACCTACCTTTCTCAGTTGAAGATCACCATCAATGAAAGTATATTTCCATTGTAAGGAAAAATAAGACAAACTTTAGTGCATCCTTTGGTGCTGAAAATTTGCAATAATTTTAGTAGAGAAAACAGAAGGCAAGAAGCCTGAACTGTCTTAAAACAAATTTACCATAGCAAAGTTGAGGAAGTTCAAGTCTACTACTGCATCATATAATGACAGATAGCATGGAGTTTGTATACATCAGTAAATTTGGCTGCAAATAAATTTGTACTTGTATTCAGTGTAAATAATGTTTTACTTCTATTTTGGGATTTTCATACAATACAGTATTGACCATCAAAGTAGATGGAGCTAGTGTTGTATTGTTTTTCACTACTTGTGTTTAAAATTCACTAATTTTTATCCTTCTTTTCCTTCT
Organism: Potamilus streckersoni; assembly: GCA_016746295.1. NCBI lineage: Eukaryota > Metazoa > Mollusca > Bivalvia > Unionida > Unionidae > Potamilus > Potamilus streckersoni. Next base: position 1,526,154 of record JAEAOA010002363.1, on the reverse strand, counting down.
TTTTATTTTTATCTTTTTCACTAATTGCAAGTCTGTAAGGTTGACAGCTCTGGTTATGACATGGTTTTATTTTCTTGCCCAAGCCTGTTTCTGGCCATGAATCATTTATTCCATGTTTTCTGAATTACTTTTCTTTTGGAATTAATAAGTCATTAATCAAATGATAGATTGTGTATGTGCATAAATTTAGTCTCTTTTCTCTTTATTGTAACCCTAGAATAAATTATATTTTTCTCACTTTAGGAATGACTTTAATGTTGAAGATACATTACACTAACAGCCATCAGTCACTTAACATTTTAATTCAGCTATCATGAATATTTTCATTGCCGGATACATTGGTTTAAAATGGATATTCATTGCCGGATACATTGGTTTAAAATGGATATTCATTGCCAGATACATTGGTTTAAAATGGATATTCATTGCCAGATACATTGGTTTAAAATGGATATTCATTGCCGGATACATTGGTTTAAAATGGATATTCATTGCCGGATACATTGGTTTAAAATAGATATTCATTGCCAGATACATTGGTTTAAAATGGATATTCATTGCCAGATACATTGGTTTAAAATGGATATTCATTGCCAGATACATTGGTTTAAAATGGATATTCATTGCCGGATACATTGGTTTAAAATGGATATTCATTGCCAGATACATTGGTTTAAAATGGATATTCATTGCCAGATACATTGATTTAAAATGGATATTCATTGCCGGATACATTGGTTTAAAATGGATATTCATTGCCAGATACATTGGTTTAAAATGGATATTCATTGCCAGATACATTGGTTTAAAATGGATATTCATTGCTGGATACATTGGTTTAAAATGGATATTCATTGCTGGATACATTGGTTTAAAATGGATATTCATTGCCAGATACATTGGTTTAAAATGGATATTCATTGCCAGATACATTGGTTTAAAATGGATATTCATTGCTGGATACATTGGTTTAAAATGGATATTCATTGCCGAATACATTGGTTTAAAATGGATATTTATTGCCAGATACATTGGTTTAAAATGGATATTCATTGCCAGATACATTGGTTTAAAATGGATATTCATTGCCAGATACATTGGTTTAAAATGGATATTCATTGCCGGATACATTGGTTTAAAATGGATATTCATTGCCAGATACATTGGTTTAAAATGGATATTCATTGCCAGATACATTGGTTTAAAATGGATATTCATTGCCAGATACATTGGTTTAAAATGGATATTCATTGCCGGATACATTGGTTTAAAATGGATATTCATTGCCAGATACATTGGTTTAAAATGGATATTCATTGCCAGATACATTGGTTTAAAATGGATATTCATTGCCGGATACATTGGTTTAAAATGGATATTCATTGCCGGATACATTGGTTTAAAATGGATATTCATTGCCAGATACATTGGTTTAAAATGGATATTCATTGCCAGATACATTGGTTTAAAATGGATATTCATTGCCAGATACATTGGTTTAAAATGGATATTCATTGCCAGATACATTGGTTTAAAATGGATATTCATTGCCAGCTTACAGTTTTGATCACCTTTCACTACCTTGACCATTTCTAGGATCAGCACAGATTTGGATGGATGTCCATACATCTGCTTAAGAAAAATTGTTGGCATATTTTCAATATTTTTTCTGATGAAAAATCATGCCTAGGGCTTTCCACAGCATGAAGATTTTGGGGATATTGGACCAAATTATGGTGATCCCATGCTCAGTGTTTAACAGTGATTTAGTGCATGTGTTCCTTTTTTTTTTCTTAAAATTAAGTCATTATCATAATGTAAGTATATTTCCCAAAAAGTATATGTTTGAATAGTTGGGGGTATCTTCTTTTAGTAACTGTTTGAACTGTGCTAAGGTTATTATTACTCCTTTTTATGTACAATGTCAATAGAAGTAAGCAATGTCAATAGAAGTAATATATTATCTTATATATATCAAATGATGCTTATTTTAGTGAGAAGAAAGGAACACATTCCTCCCAAGAAAAAATGCATTCTGTAAATATTTGAGCAGATATGATTTTTGAAACTTGCATTCAGGTGTAAATGCAATTTTAAAAATGTCTGTTCAATAATTGTTGTTCTTTTCAAAGAGGTTGCATAACATTACTTGTATATTTTTTTTAATTGCACAAACTTCAACAGAAATTGGAAAATAAATGCATGTTTGGGTAATGGTAAGATAGGATTTTAAAAAAATAGCAACTTACAGTTTGATGCCTCACACAATATATCATATTAATAAAGTTTATTGGCATAATGCTCATGATCTCTGATGTTTGGAAAAATACCAGAAAAACATCTCTCTCTCTCTCTCTCTCTCTCTCTCTCTCTTTTCTCTCTCTCTCTCTCTCTCTCTCTCTCTCTCTCTCTCTCTCTCTCTCTCTCTCTCTCTCTCTCTCTCTCTCTCTCTCTCTCTCTCTCTCTCTCTCTCTCTCTCTCTCTCACTCACTCACTCACTCACTCACAGACACACACACACTCCATTCATCATCTGGTTAATGCAAAAGTTAACTTGTGGTATGGCCCTGTATAATCCTTCATGCCTCCTCTCTTGGAGAATATTGCTTGAATAGAAGCATCTTTATAATGTATTGCCTATATGGTGGTATTTTGATTTAATTGTTGCCTGGAGGGGTATATTAATTTGATTGTAAATCAGCCACTAGGGAAATGTTTAAAGTGCAGCAGGAGTGTTTCATGTTGAAACAAAAGACAACTGATTTCTTTTAAAGTCATCAAGATAGAAAGATAATCTTTTAAGGACAAAACTTGGAAGGATGAAATATCTGATGGTTTGATGCTAACTGAACATAGAGCAGAAAGCAATGATGCAGAAATAACTTGTATTTACTATAGTTTCAACCTTGCAGAAAATCTGATACATGAATAGAAATATCTTAGGAACACCGTGCATGAATTGTGGAAAATTATGTTTTGGATGGCCATAATTGCAGCATTTGTGCTTTTTATTATAGCTGATTGTGAAAGGGTATTCTGTTCCCAAAGCAGAATTCACACTGCTTCAGGGAATAGGTAGATCATCGAAACTTAATAAGTGTGGTAAGAATATCTAAGAATATATATATATATATATATATATATATATATATATATATATATATATATATATATATATATATATATATATATATATATATATATAGGTTACTTCATTTGTATGGGAGAATATGAACAAGTTTTTCGGATTGATATACTGCACGCCCTTGGGAGTGCAGTATATCCTTCCAACAAAACGAGCTCATTTTTTCCCATACCAATATAGTAACCTTTTTATTATATGCTCATTTCTTATTCTTCCCAAGGCTTAAATATATAAACAATAATACACTGCAAGAAACAAAGTCACTAAATGCATGCCATATTCCAAACTAAATACATAAACGTTGATGGATCATTACACAACACTATTAATGAGCACACAACTCTGCCCAGAAAAATATGAAGTTGGTCATGTGCTAGACATAAGTTTCAAAAGAAAATGGCGCTTGCTCTACTTAAAATTGAAATTTAGAGTAAAATTGTTAATGAATACGCATTGCAACAATGTTTCCATTTGATGTGTAATGAATGCATTTTGGTATTTTTGTCAAATCAACGCAATCTTTTGATTATGGTCTGGAATTATCTATATGAAGTGACTTGCATCAGATTCCAGCAGTGTCTACCAATTTAATCATTTTGAATTGTGTTGACATTGGCATGCATGTTTCTTTTCTGTCATTGAATGATTCAGATCATAATATGGGAAAATTATGAAGCCTTTCCATTGCAATTATCGAAATGATGCTGTGGAATTTAATGTTTATTTCATTTTAAGTGCAGTAAAGAGGATGTAACTGCATTTAGAATATACTTAAAATTATAGTACAATTTCAAAATGTGTAATCAACCTTGAGAACCCATGACATGGCTCATCTAATTCAGATTTACAGACCTACGAAAGTACATTTTTTGAGGAAATTCAGGATGTAAAATTGTCAGTATATGTTGGTCATTTTTATTAACAGCTAAAGAAGACCGTTTATGTGTATAACTTGCAGTTTATTGTGAAGACCCTGTATAGCATCTATATCTAGCTAAATCTGAAACAGTTGGTACGTGGCGAGAATTGGTCTATAACCAGTATAGTTAAATCTGAAACATTGTATCAAAAAAGTAAATGCGGAATGTTCCAAAGCAGTTTGTATGTGTCAGTCTATGAAACAATTGCTGGTATGTGGCCATTTATGAAATATCTGCTTTAGTTCATTCATAAAAAATTGTTTACGTTAGAAAATATGCGTGCGAGGTGCAATATGAAGGTTGTCAATATCGGGGAATATTGAATGATTCTGACAATGTAAAGTTAATGGAGAAAAAAAGATGAGCACACACACACACACACACACACAAACACACACACACACACACACACATTATGTCCTAGATATTCTCATTACACTACATTGATAGAGTTTCCAAGGTCTTTGGGATAACATCTAAAATGGTAAATAAACTGAAGACTGTTGTAACGATGTGTGTTCCCATAAATGATTTTCAGTTTGCAAAGGCTTTTTGAAGGATGATAAATAGCACTAAAGAATATTTACTAGCTGGGCAACAGTTATTTATGCAGATACCTTATACATTAATTGTACAAGAAGTGATGCAAAATCAATTAATGCATATTTTAAATTGTGTTTTTATACCTTTTATTATTGTTGCTAATTGTTAACTATCAGCCACCATTCAGCATAGTTGACCACCACCACTGAAGTAAGCATGAGGGACCCCCAGTTCTCAAGAAACTATCTTATGGAAGGTGTATTTGATCAACAGGAATATCAGGCTCACTTGAATTTTTATTAGTTCCCTATGCCATCTTTAGCAACTAAGTTGTTGGATTGTACATAATAATAAAAAGTTAGATCTCATTGAGTTTTTTTCTGGATGGCTTTTTCTACTATGTAAATAGTTCTGCAGTTGAAACATTAAATTTTTAATTTATGGGTACTTTAAGTAGTCTTTTTCCAACAAAAAAAGATTTTGCATTTGGAGAAATTATTAGAGCATTCAATTGCATTTTATCTTTTCAATGCGATTTTAAGTTGTTGACTAGGCACATCTTGTCTCAGATATTCACTTAATTCACACATTGTTTTTCTAATGAATAAATCTATTAAATTTTTAGACTTGAGGTAATTCTATATATCATAATTGACAAAATACCCATACATCGCTTAACCACACACAACTCCTTTGGAACAAAGCAATCAACCAAAATAAGTAAAGAATATGTTGTTGCTAACATGCCTAATTGTGAAGTGTGTGGCTACTAATTAAATATGACAAGAAAATCTTGATTTTCTTGTACTTGATAACTTGTTGCTAATTGGCTAAGTGAGTCTGAAAAGTGTGTCTTGCATTAAATTTAGTCAGCGCAACCATATTGGCATGGAAATGAACAGTTACCAATGAGAATATGTTGCAGCAGTATTTTGAACTTACTGTGATGAAATTTAATCTCATAAAATTTACTAAAATAATACTGTATTGACATTTCATCTCTTAAAATGTACAGAAATAATAATAATTTTAATACACATTGTAGGTATTACATCAAAAATATGGTAAAGCCTTCTTCCACATGAACCACAACCAATTTCCATATAAAAGTAAAATTTGTTAATGCTGCACATTTTAACAATATTTTATGTATAATTTTCTTTTAATATTTCATCCTCATGTTTGAATGTTTGCAATATTATGTCTTTATTAGTAACATCAGCCATATATTATAAATATTTTTGTTGATGAGATAAGCTTATGTTTGTTGCTCTTGTTCAACTTTATGCACTTTTTATGATGACTATAAGTAAATACTGTTTAAATCAATTCCTATAATTCTTAATTACCTAGCATTGACTTATTTTATTAATCCAAATGTTTTAATTAATGTTTGTCTTTGTTCAGATCAACGTCTTCATGACCCATCAATCTAATTATGCCAATGACCGTTTGGCCTTGTACACCTTTGAAAGTGCCATAAAGTTTGTGCAGTGCTGGACAAATCTGCAGCTAAAGCAGGTACCCCCACTAGAGTTGGCCATTAAGTACTTTGAAATGTACCCAGAGGAAAAGACACCAATCTGGAAGGTAAAAAGCCTGGTCGAGTGTTTGGTACCATTATTTGTAGTAATTTGATCTGCCTAATAAATTAGCAGATTTCAAAGCTGAACGGATCTACCATCAGTTGTCAGTCCCTATTTTTTATCTGTTTAGGTGTGATTTGTAATCATTAAGACCTGTTGCTTGCAATGTGTGAATTGTGTTTATTATTTAGACCAAAACTAGTTTTTTTCTCAGGTTAAGTGTGAATTGTGTTAATCATTAGGACCAGTCTTATCTCTAGCTAAGAGTGAATTGTGTTAATCATTAAGGCCAGTCTGATCTCTGGCTAAGAGTGAATTGTGTTAATCATTTAGACCATTCTGATCTCTATATAAGAGTGAATTTTTTTAATCATTAAGATCAGTCTTATCTCTGGCTAAAAGTGAATTGTGTTAATCGTTAAGACCAGACTTATCTCTAGCTAAGAGTGCATTGTGTTAATCATTAAAACCAGTCTTATCTCTGGCTAAGGGTGAATTTTGTTAATCATTTAGACCAGTCTTATCTCTGGCTAAGAGTGAATTGTGTTAATCATAAAGACCATTCTTATCTCTAGCTAAGAGTGAATTGTGTGAATCATTAAGACCAGTCTTATCTCTAGCTAAGAGTGAATCGTGATAATCTTTAAGACCATTCTTATCTCTAGCTAAGAGTGAATTGTGTTAATCATTAAGACCAGTCTGATCTCTGGCTAAGAGTGAATTGTGTAAATCAATAAGACCATTCTTTTCTCTAGCTAAGTGTAAATTGTGTTAGTCATTATCTTATGCTCTAACATAAAACATAACTACTGAGTAAAAACTCAGGTTTTGCATGCAGATTGTTTTGTAAATTATTATAGTATAATTACATAGCACATGTGTTTTGAAAGGAGCTTCTCATTGTGTGTTTTAACATTGAGGGACTAATCTTAAAATTCACTTATATATAATTTTATGGAGGTGCATAATTTTGAGCTGTGTAGGTACTAAAGTTGAGAAGTTTTATAAAAGTAGAGCTTGGAATGCTCAGTTTATCATACCTTGGGGAGGTATTTTTCATATTCTTTCAAAAAAGTGCCTTTCCTTTTTAGATGTCAGTTTCTTTTTACATTGATCATATTATGTTATGGATTTGTCCATTCATCTATTAACATTTTCTTTTTTGGCTCATAACTTTGCAATGCTTGGAGAGATATTCATAAAAATTTGACCAAAAATATGTCATGATCTGACGGTATGTAACTATAGCTAGGCCCCCCCTGCCTCAAGGTAAAGGTTACGGCAGGGGAAAATAATTCTTTAATGTGTTTCCTAATTCAGAGTATAATGTTTGATTACAGAAAGTATTTGAATGAAAAAGAATATTTTTTTTAAAATGTATGTCACACTGTGGCCAAAGATCAAGATCTTGGCAAGGCAGAATGTAATTTTATGGCTTGTATTATTGTCCACAGTGTATGTTTTACTAAAATGTTTGGATGAAATTTTTGCCAATTATATATCATGTATTTGTGACTTGTACTCATGTCTCTTTATACATATATATATATATATATATATATATATATATATATATATATATATAGTCTGTGACACATACCATATCCATAACCAACCTCAAGATCAAGGTTAGAGCAAGGGAACATGTAAATGAGTGACCTCTATCCATAAATATATATCTCTTTTAAACTAGCAAAGATATTTTAATGATACCTCTGCCTTTTATATATCTTGACTTCACAGTGTCTTGCATATTGACAGGTATACACCTGCCTCCAGATAAGGCCACAGCAAGGGATCATTGTAGATTAGATTGTATGACTGTCAGGACAATGCAGTCCTTGTGTCACATTTTACAAGAACGTTGTATTGTTTAGGTTGTCATTTTTCCAGCCCATTCAAAGAGGCATGGGGTTATTGCATAGCAGTCCTCAGTATGTGTATCACCAACCTTAAACTATTTTATATGCATTTGCAGGGCATTGAAAGATTTTATCTAGATGAACAATGTTAGTCGCAGGAAAACACATACATAGTCAACATTAGTCCATAAGGTCTTTCCGCACCCTATTACAAATCTAGATGCATTTGTAGGGAATGAAAAAGTGAATTAATATGTGATTAGCATATGCCTTGGGTAGTTTAGCCTCCTGGTTGCAGATTGGAAATAATTTAGTTCCAAAACTTGCAAGTACAAACATAGTTGAAGTTTTGAACAAATAAATTCATATTTGAGATAAGCATTTTTCCAGGGTGTTTCCTGACCCCATGGACCTAACACTTGGCATTGTTGCAACCCATAGGCATTATTCTGCTACACTCCTTTGGCTGCCTGTGCCAAAATTTCATTTTTTGTGAGCACACATAAACAAAAACATCAGCAACAACACAATGTAATAATCATCTACACACCAATTAAAGTGCCTGTTTAATCAATCAGTAAGACACTGATCTTGGAAGAGAAAGTTGGATTGGTTTATGTAGTCAGCATGCAAAGTCATGTTGGATAACAATAGTGAGTAAATTTAACTCACACTCTGTGATTAGTTAATCAGATTTATACATCTTCAGGAGAAATGACAAAATCTCCACATAGGCTGCCATGGGTGATATAGGATCACTGCAGATTATCGCCCATGACTTGCAGTGACAAGTCACTGGATAATAACTTGGAAACTTTTGAGGTTCTACTTTACATATGCAACTGATGCTTGGTCCTTAATGTCATCCTTGGTTAGGGATATGAGTTAACATGGGGGATGCAGTCATAACGGAGAAGTGCAAGGATATGTGTTTTCAAAAGAATCCTAGTTTTTAACATGCATTTATTGTTTCAGAATCCTTGTGACTACAAGCGTCACCAGTCCATTTGGTCAGCAAACAAGACTTGTAAACGACTGCCAAAGTTTTTGGTCATAGGACCACAAAAAACAGGTTTGAGTGATTCATAATTTTTTAAATGTTAATAATTTACATTTGGTAAAACATGTAAAGCATTAATTAATTACTACTATGGTACTGCAATGATTCACTCTTTCTATACATAATGTAAAATAAAGTGACATGAAAAGCATTTCTTTTGTCATTAATAAAGTAATAGATTAATGACCACAGAGGCTCTGTCTGTTTGATACATTTTGATTATATTACAATAATACATTAGCTAGGTATAGGTAATTCAGAATTCACATAAACTAAATGTTGCTTGTTTCCATTTTATATGCAATTATGTCTTTTTTGTGTGTGTAAGTTCAAGCTTGGCATTTGAGCCTGTGAGACCAGGCATGGATTATTTCTTGGATCCAGCATGTAGTACTGTCTTGCCATTCAGAGTAGTACTTGCCATAGAGGCAACTCAACTGTCTAATCAAGGATTTGATTACAGGGATTTTAGTGATAGATTTGATTTTGCAGTGTGACATGGCTTCATATATGTATAAGGAGGGTATTCTGTAGCCATGCTGCTTATTACACATGCAGACTAGGACAGGGAAAGTAGTGGAAAATATGTCCAGTACTGAAGCTAAAAATTCTACAGCTAACCAGCCATCTTCCCAGGTGCATATGAATTAGGGCATAACTGATTACCATTTTTCTACCGATTTCCGATTCTGGATTTTAGGCATGAAATTTTTCCAATTCTGGATACAATTCAATTAATTGGAAATGCGTGAATTTGATTTGTATCTAGCTGAGATAAATCGTGTATATATATATATATATATATATATATATATATATATATATATATATATATATATATATATATATATATATATATATATATATATATATATATATATATATACTGGAATTCCCAAGAAAAATGTTCCAGCTTCTGACAGCTGTCACTAAACGTTTTTGTTAAGTATGGCCCTCTAGAGTTGATAGTGAAAGAAGTGCCATTTGCAGCGACAAACGATTGACATGTCTGCTGAAAAAAACAGAGATTATACTATTTTTTGCAAAGAACTTGGAAGTTATAAATTTTGATTATTAAATTTCTTTATTATCTATTTAACTGCATGCATCATGGCCATGCATATTAAAATATTTTAATAAATTTAAATCTTTTCGGTCTAACTTTTATCAAGTATTATCGTTTCACTCCATTGTGTTGACCATCTTGGAATTTTCTTACTTATTTAACTTTATCAACGCACTATCAAATGACACGCAGTATTATACACTGTGCTATAAAAATTCAACTTTATTATTTTTATTATCCGAATCAATCGTTCCTGCCTTGTCCGACTCCGATTAATTGGATGTTCATACTATCCGGTGGAATCCGATTTTGAGATCAAAAGTCGGTTATGCCCTAATATGAATCTCCTGGAACAGCCTACTTTTCCTATTTTTTTTTTGCCTCCCAGCAAGGTATTGGCAGTTGTTTATTCAGGGATGATTGCATTGTGTCAGCATTTGCTTATCCTGAAATTGAATAAGATGATGACCAGGAGTATTTACATGGTGAGTGTGAAGATATTTCTCAGACCATGAGAGGATGGAGTTTACTTAAGTTCACCAGGGAATGCTCAAGTGTTCTTTTCAGAAACCCAGGTACCAGCCACGTTCTTGACATACTGGTACAGGACACAGTGAACCACTTACCACACTGAACACCAGGAGTTGAATAAAAATTCAATGGCAGTTAAGATGCTTGCCCTACCTTTTTATAATGTGTATAAGAAGATATTTCTTGCCACATCAAAATGTTGGTTCAAAACACAAATGCCATGTCTTTGATGCTGTTTCTGGCCTTAATAGCAATTTTACGACTGGCAGAAAAATTGGTCAGCCAGTATGCCTTGAAGTTGATGGCTTAAATTGCTCAGGTTGTTAACAGAGCCACTCAACATTCAGTGGCTAATTTGTTGACTACCAAGCTTGGATTGATACATTAGCATGTGTGTTTACACACCACATAACTAAAACTGCATAATGTCTGGCTTTAAGAATGACTCCAGTTGGCTCACCATTGCAGTTTGGGGGCAAAATTGAAGACGTTCATTGGCTAGACAGCTTAAGTGCCCCTCCACAATGCAGCTCCGCCTGTATCCTGTATCATTTAGGAATACACCATCCCTACCAAAACTGAGGGATAACTGGTGAGCCAGGCAAAGTAGATCTTTTGTGATCCTAGGATCATTTAGATCTCATCCTTATGCCAGCAGACAACAGCTGAACCAGTCTAGGAGGCAATCTTACTGGCAAGGTAAGAAACCAAGGTACTCTACCCCAATGCTCTGTTTCTTCCTGCACTGACTAAACACCCCTATCTCATTTAGACAGCTGACCAGAAGGTGCCAGATTCCTGGAGTTCTGATCACATTGTATGATCCTTTCCCACAAAACAAATGGAATAACCAAATCATATTGGAGGAAATTTGGATTTTATTTATACAACCATCTCATCTTTCTTCCTCTTTGCTAGATCTGAGTTGCCTCAACAAATTTTTCTTCTGCTGAAGTTCAAGCTAGAGATGGTGAAGTCTTTCATACTCTCCATTCCAAAGAGTTTGGTATTCAACAAGTCTTGATTTCATAGATGCCTGCTGTCTTGCCCTTATTCATCTGGGAGTCGTGAAAATATCTATGGTTTGCTTCCTGTTACAGTTTACCAGTTCTGAGTCCTTCCCTTCAGTCTAATTATCAGCCCCATATCTTCAATAAAATTATGGATTTCATCATCACCCTATTCCAGTTGACATCCTCTGTGAGAATGGTGGCATGTCTGGATGATCTTCTCCAGACATGTATAGTAAATGCTGTTCTTCTTAAAAGCAAAAATGATTTTGTATCCCTTTTGAATCATCTTGGTTTTCCTGACCTTCACCCATCCCAGTGTTTTGTCCACCTGGATATGAAATTTATAACCAGTCTTATGTCTCCCTTATCCTATGGATCATTGAACTCATAGTCTGTTTCCAACAGGACATGGATTTCAGTAAAAGCCTTATCCTATGGATCATTGAACTCATAGTCTGTTTCCAACAGGACATGGATTTCAGCAAAAGCTTATCATATGGATCATTGAACTCGTAGAGTCTGTTTCCAACAGGACATGGATTTCAGCAAAAGCCTTATCCTATGGATCATTGAACTTGTAGAGTCTGTTTCCAACAGGACATGGATTTCAGCAAAAGCTTATCCTATGGATCATTGAACTCGTAGAGTCTGTTTCCAACAGGACATGGATTTCAGCAAAAGCCTTATCCTATGGATCATTGAACTCGTAGAGTCTGTTTCCAACAGGACATGGATTTCAGCAAAAGCTTATCCTATGGATCATTGAACTCATAGAGTCTGTTTCCAACAGGACATGGATTTCAGCAAAAGCGTTATCCTATGGATCATTAAACTCATAGTCTGTTTCCAACAGGACATGGATTTCAGCAAAAGAGTTCTTCCAACTCCTGGGTTCATTGTGAACAGCAGCGCAATTGATCCTATCTTTATATGTGTTCATTACAAATAAATTTGCTGGCTTAGTGATGACCATTTTCCTTTCCACTCAGCTAAAAGGTATAATAAATTTGCTGGCTTAGTAATGACCATTTTCCTTTCCTCTCAGCTAAAAGGTATATATTACAAGGAAGGTAAGCTTATTCCTGTGTCTGTGGCACAAACACAGTTGGCTCACAACAAGAGTTCCTCTGGGGAAACCACGACCAGAAAAGACAATATGTGCAGATGCCAGTGCACATGGTTGGGGAGCCCACTTTCTGCCGAACTTCAAGACTGTCGATGGTAAATGTGGAACAGGGGAAAGGTCTCTTCAGATAATCAATAAAATCTGTTAAAAATGCATTTCACCTCTGGGAGCACAGACTCTGGGAAGTCAGTCCTGATTACATCTGACAGCTCTGTTATGGTGTCGTACCTCCTCAAACAGGGGGCATCAAATCACCTGACTTTTATGTGCTGGTTTGGGAGTTTTTTCATTGACGTTTCCAACAGCAGATCAATGTGCAAATCAGACATATTCTCAGCAGACATGTTCTGGTCATTGTTCTGTCCAGACGAGCCATGTTATTCATATGAATGGTTCCTTGACCCATCGGTTTTTCAAAAGATTTGTTTGTTTTTGGAGCTGATGATGTGACAAGATAGAACCACAAGCTGCCTATAATTGTCTTATTGGTCACAGACCTAGAAACTTGAGCCATGGATGCATTGGCAAACAGTTGGGAGGGGTTATGAACCTTTGCTTATACCCTTTCTCTAACACACACACTTTTAGTACCGAAACTGATACAGAAAATATGGGGTCTGAATTGGAAGATAATTGTGATATCCCCTCTCAGATGGAACAAGTCCTGGGCCAGCAGTCCTCTTGAGCTAGCAATAGGCTCACCAAGAAAGATTACAGCCAAACTGAATATTCTTGAACAACCAAGGTCACAAGTAGGTATGCCTAGAACATCTATTTCATGCTGGGCTCTTGTCAGGAAAGCCTTGTGAGAAAAAAAATCAGACCTTTTATTGTGGAGAGAATTTTAGAGCGAAAAGGCCCTCCATTCTGAAGGCTTATGAGGGAAAGTGGTGTGTTGTCAGGGACTGGAGTAGTATCAATACAATCAGCCCTTTGAGTTCCTCAAAACCTTAACTAGATGACTTTTCTCTGGCTCAATGAGTAGAAAACCAATTGCTGTCCAAGGCTACTTCATGATATCTGACTCTTTCAAGCACTATGACATAAGAGATATCATTCATGATAAAGATCTCATAGACCTATTAACCAATTTTGATTTGAGTTGACCAAAATTCCTCACCCTGCTTCCAAAATGGAATCTGTCGTGGGGTCCTAACAAGGCTCAAGTCATAGCAGTTTGAGTCATTAACCACTGAAGCTGTGATCTTGCAAAAGCTTTAGCATGGGTTTGCAGTGTGAGTGAGTTACCTACCCTTTCAGATGAACATAATAATACTCAGATCAGAGATCAGATCTGATGGTCCTATTAACACAACCAGACTTTGTGACCAATAATTGTTTGCCATTAGTGGACAGTCAGATATCTATTGATAAAATGAAAGAGGTGGCCATGCAAAATCCTCGCCATGCCTTAAATGATACTTTAAGATTATAGACGAGTCGTGGCAACTGCAGACTCTTTGCCTCTGTGAAAGTAGGAAAGCAGGATATCACCCCTGAAGCCAAGTGTTAAAGGCTTAAGTGGGTTATATGCTTAATGCACTTTGACATTTCAAAAGGTCAAAGTCACCTCATGAGGATTTTAGTGCATAAAATTTGAGCAGTCTCTACAAACCTCACATTTGAAACCAATGTTTTGATCCGAGACTTCATAGAGGCTGTTGGCAGTTATGCTGAGTCAGCCTTCTCAAATTTTATCCCAGGGATTTAGCTTCGCAGAGACCAAATCTGAATCTGGTGGGACCTTTGGTTGCAGCCCAGATGACCTATCGTGATTAAACCAACACAACCTCTTAGATTTGCCCTTGCACTTTGATGTTAAGAAGACTTAAATACTCATCATCTTAACCTAATAGAGCAGTCACAGATCATGTGACCATAGACTGTGTTGATATAAGCAAGAGAATGGGTTATCATTCCGATGGGAAATTCAATCTTTCTTTCTTAAAAAGATACCCAATGTAAAGGTGGGGTGCTCAGCATTCCCTCCACCTATTGCATCATCTTTTAATGTGAAAGGGAATGTATTTGAAGGAGAAAGCAAATTTTATTGTAGATTTTGTTTCTCTGAAAATATTTACCTGATCATATTACTTGAAGATTCTCCCAGCCACCCTGCTATGCAGACATCCTTGTTAATAGTTGCTCAGCTTAAAACTTGGTGATGGCAAGGGCAAAAAATGTGCAAGAATTACTGCCCTTTGTCTATAATATGTAGATAGAAAATAGGTATTTTCATGTTTTAGTATATGTTGGATTTGGGAGGTATCAGGGTTATATTCCTAAGGCTTTTGTACTCAGAGGGAAATATAATTTACTACAAAATTTGCTTTCTTTGTAAAGCAGGTACATATGCTAAGTACCCATTTTTTTGTAATACAGGTACTACAGCTTTGTATATATTTCTTTATAATACAGGTACAACAGCTTTGTACACATTTCTTTATAATACAGGTACTACAGCTTTGTACACATTTCTTGGTATGCATCCAGCAATCAAGAGTAATTACAACAGCCAGGAAACCTTTGAGGAAGTCCAGTTCTTTAATGGCAATAATTATGAAAAAGGCTTAGATTGGTAAGCTGTTTATCTATCTATCTATCTATCTATCTATCTATCTATCTATCTATCTATCTATCTATCTATCTATCTATCTATCTACCTACCTACCTACCTACCTACCTACCTACCTACCTACCTACCTACCTACCTACCTACCTACCTACCTACCTACCTACCTACCTACCTACCTACCTATCTATCTAACTGTCTGTCTGTCTACCTACCTACCTACCTACCCTCACACACCCACACACACATTAGTTTTACATGATTATCAGGTACCATAAAAATCTTACTTTTAATCGTTATTTACAGCTATGGTCTCTTCATTTATGAGTTGAATCCAACTGCAAACAACTCAGACCTGGATCTACCATTGTATAATGCACATGCAGATCAGAGTCAGTGTTGTGTGTTCTAATGACAAACTGCATATATCCAGGTCTGCTGGTGCATTAGGTGATCTGGGTCTTTGGACTCAACTTATGAGCGAGAATATATGATATTAAAAAAAAGTGGTAATGTTGGAAGTTTGTTTGCGAGGTGAAAGAATTTAAATTAAAGTATGTAGCAGTATACTGTTATTGTTGAATTTGAAATCTTTTGTCACTTTTTTGACTTTACATAGATTGCTTGACATGTCCTGACATTAAGCAATCGTGTCCAGTATTCATTTCACATGAGATACCTAGCCAATCATTATGGTGACAAGGTCATATAATAATATGTCCTGCGAGAGTCTAACATTGTATGTAATACATTTATAATGGCTCTCTTCTAAACATTTTAAAGATCTAGAACTTAATTTTTGAGATTAAGTGTTTGTTTGAAACAATCATAAATGAGAATACTTTTGAAAAGTCATTTCTTACTGGATGATCATGGAAGCTCAAGCTTGCAGTTTTATGATCTTCAGGCCTGGTTTTAACAGGAGAGTGTCTTTGTCATGGACAATGTCACCATCCTTCTATGAATTTCCATATACTTTTGCATAGATCAAAATCAAGGATGATCCTCAAATGCAGCTATAAAGGGGATGCATAATTGATCTTTTCAATTAAATTGTATGTTTTCATAAATCACCTGTTGATTTTCAGGTACATGGATCACTTCCCAAACCTAACCAATGACTCCACTGACTTGTTATTTGAGAAGAGTGCCACATATTTTGATAATGCTGATGCACCTATGAGGGCATTTGCTCTTTTGCCAAAAACAAAAATAATTTCTATTTTGGTAGACCCAGCAAAGAGGGCATACTCTTGGTATCAGGTGAGTGGATACCATTCTTTACTGTGTAAACAAACATGGAAACTTGAACAAATTGAAAGTTTGAAATTTAAAAAGGAAGTAAAACTCTTTAATTTTACTTTTTTGTCTCTTAAATAACATTAATGATGTGGTTTTTTTTGCATACTTTATATATTTATTTTATTTATTTATATATTATGTTGGTTTATATATATATATATATATATATATATATATATATATATATATATATATATATATATATATATATACACACACTTTGTTTTCTTTCTTGCATGTTATGCAGATTTCTTATACAATAACTATTTACAATATTAGTGCTACAACATATTTTGTTTTTGACATTACAAGTTAGACATTCCACATATTCATTCTGGCATGCGAAGTATTGATTTAAGATTAGGGGTACAAAACATCAGCCATTTTGTTACAGTTACATCATACAATTATGCTCATTTTAAATTTAAATTGAGAAACTTGAAAATAATTTCAACATTTTTCTTTCCATATCTTCATAAATGTACTGTTTTAAGGAGCACTGATCTGATAAAATCTATTTGCCCTGTCATGACAGGCTGGGACATGTATTGTTACCCTTGCCTTCTGTTTAAGTTTCGCATATAGGTAACTAGTAAGGCATTTTGATGGGGTATCTTGGTTCTGTGTTTCATACTTTGGGTAGTGGAGCATCTCAAGGAACTTTCCTTTTTTTTTCATAATTTGGGCGTAACAATGTCAAATGGCTTCACCAAATATCAAGAATACTAACTTGTCATTCTAAATTCTTTTCTTCTAATTCATCACTTCCGAGTTTTTCAGGGGTTGAATTAAGCTCTTTATAGTGAAATGCAGAATAATTGATGTGTTTTGTAACCTCAAATGTTTCAGAAAAAATGACAGTGAAAAACTCAAACTACTCATGGCTTATAAGCTTGGAGATTTTTTTTATACAAAGGATACTGCAGTATATTCAAAATAAAATATTATAGTGGCTTTGTTTCACTAACATATCATATGTGTCACATTTGCAAAAGCATGTTCATTAGCAATATGTTAATAACACGTAAGATATTTCAACTTGTTTTCTGTCTTTGAATAACACATATTGAATAAGATCAACAAAACATTCTGCTTTCCAGGTTTTTTTGATTTACAGTTATGATTTGTTTTTCAGCATATGAGAGCCCATACAGATCCCACTGCATTAAACTACACCTTCTACGACATATTGACTGCTCCAGACACGGCGCCTCGTAGGGTACGAGGATTGCGCAATCGCTGTCTGGAACCAGGACTGTATGCTCAGCATATTCTCCATTGGCTAGACTACTTCCCAGCTCAGCAGGTACCATACATATTTACTTATAGACTGACTGCAAAAAACATAGTACCTGATCTGCCATCACATAATGCACATAATGGTCTGTGTTGTTTGTTCTAACAAGCTATATAGATCCCTACTTGATTAAAATCAGATATTGTTTATGAAGATCTGACAGCAACTGCTTAGGGAGTATGATCTGGTGAACCTTCAAATTAACCAATGGAAATGTAGCTTTCAAAAATAAGAAAGGGAAACAATTTATTAAGTACATGTTGATGCTCTTTAATCAATGCTCAGTCTCTCAAACCCAAAGATATAAAACTTCATCTGATTGGCTGATAAAATAGTGATTATAGTAATAACATTGGTCATCAGAACAAGACCCAAAAGCATTCAATGTCAGATCTTCATCTAGGACAGTGGAGATCAGATTTTAATTAGATGGAATAAACCCTCATTTGCTGTTGCATAATGTACCAGCAGACCAAGTCTATGCAGTTTGCAGTTCAACTTGACTTATAAGTATGTGGTAAACATAGTTTTTCTTTAACATTGTTCACTTTCCCGTTTATGTCAGATGTTTGAAAATACATGTGTGAACATGTTAGTTTTGGTGGGAGTAAATTTAATTCTGCGCATAAAGTGTTGCTGCAGACAAACTACTGCATGTTTATAATCTGTTCATAAGAAAGTGATAAATCTTTGATTGAGATGTTGTTTAAATTGTGGGTGGGGAATTTTGGTCTCATAAAAGTAGCAAAATCTTATTCAACAAAACCTGCATATTCCTGCTTCTTTTAGGTGTTATCGTTCTTCTACACGGGATCATGAATTTTGTCCTATCTGTAACTCGGTCAATTTTCAGGTCATTGTCATTAAGTGTAGCTTCAATCACCTAATTTGTTTCACACTGCATCATGACTTTGATCCTTTTTGTAACTTTTCTGGTCTGTGTCATTAAATGTAGGTTAAAGTACCTAATTTGTTTCACACAGCATCATGAATTTTATCCTATCTGTAACACAGTCAATTTGCAGGTCAGTGTCATTAAATGTAGTTTAAAGCACCTATTTTGTTTCACATGAAGTATTTAAATGAGACAGGTACTTTTAGCTACATTTAATGATGCCACTGATAACATACAATTCGCAGTGCTGTGTGGAATGAAGTCTATAGAGAGTCAAGTTAGAATTAGTTTAATATTCACAGTTTATATTTTATTTATGGTGTTGTTTTTACAGCTGTTTGTAATTGATGGGGAACTTCTTAAAGCCAACCCAGTCCTTGTTATGGATCAAGTGCAAAAGTTTCTTACTGTTGAGCCATACTTCAACTATACTGAGCATCTCAGGTACTTAAAATTTACTTCATTACCTACACAAGCTAACTCACCCAAAAACTCTCTGGTTTGTTCAGTTGAGCACCCATTCACCTGACCACCAATTAATCACTAACTTTTAATTAGAGCTGTTTAAAATATTTTACAAAATACATGCCAGGATACTATTGTAATTAGGGCTGTTTAAAATATTTTACAAAATACATGCCAGGGTACTCTAAATATTCTAAGACTTCAAAGAAAAATGATATACATTTTCTAAATTGCATCAGTGGGTGGTTACTCTGCATTAAAAGTGCTTTTCCTGGACCCCATTTATATTTTACTGGAAGAACCCATACAAAACTTTTTTATATTTTGCACAATTTCACTGTCTGTTCAGTTTATTTTTTCTCTCACTCAAACTTTATCAAACATTGTTCACTCACTTCTTGTTTACAAAACTTTCTAATATTTGCACACTCATCCAGTTTTGTTCACCCATGCACTTCCCCTAACCTAATCACCCATTAATCACGTTTTACTTATAAAACATTGGTTAAATCTGATCACATTCATTCTCATTTGCACAGTTGTGTTCACTTTTACACCCACCATCTTACAAAACTTACACTTTTACTCACTCAAACTCAGTTACATTTGTTTTCACCCACTTTCATTCACGAATTCATCATTCTGCTGGCATACCTTATTGGTCACCTGTTCACTTATACACTCTTTGCTCACCAAGCAATTCACTTTTCACCCACAAAATTTTTAACTCACTCAGACATATACCTGCTCAGTTTGTGACTCATTCATACTCTGCCCCCCATTCACTCAGAGACTCATATGCTAATACAACCATGCCTCTCACTAATTTAATCAATCACCTGCTCATTTGCTCTTTCACTTAATCAGCCATTCACTTTTGCCATTTATATACAGTTGTACAAAGCCACTGAATCACTTATTTAATTGATGATGCCCTTACTAACACACATGCACTGAATCACTTAGTTACATAAAAAGTGTATTTGACACTAGATTCAATGACATCATTGGTGTCTTTCCTTGGGAGTCAGCTTAAGTTTTTGTCTGCAGTCACTGCATTTGTCATTTTTCCTTTGAATACATTCCCCACATAAGGAATATAAGCCTACTAGCTCTCACATCCATCCATGCTTAAAGATGAAAATTCATCTTTTCAGTCTATCAACTATAGACAAATGGCATTTTCTCTTATCTGTTATCTCCCCTTGCTGCCACTAGGTGTCGCCATTTTTAAGCTGTGCTAACATTTACAGCATTGTACAAAATAAACCTTCTGTTAAATCCAAATCTTTTTGTTAAATTCTAGCTATCCATTCAAACTTTTGGATTTATTTGAATTAATATTGAGTAAAAATCTGGTGGTATATATTATTGTTTTAATTTTAGTGGATCTTTGTGAAATTTATCACTTTTTTAGACTTGATGCATGTTAGCATTCAAATGTTTGCACATACTTGTTGATATTATTTTATTGTTTTAGAAATATGTATTCTAAATCAGTAAGTGCAAGAAATTGAAGGCAAGGGAAAACAAATGAGTTCTGCCTGGTGTGTACCAAATGTGTCTCTTTTTACCCCTGCAGTCTGTGCATTTGTAGTCTGAGGATATCTGATTTTCAATGCTGCAGACATCAGCAAAAGGCAAAGAGATTGGGGAAAAGCATATAAGACCAGTATGGATGTATTAACTATTCATCCAAATACAGAATTGGTTGTGAGCCTTGTGGGGAACACAGCTGGGTTTCTTCCACTAGTAAAATCAGAAGGAATAAACTTTCCACCTCTATGACATTGACACATTTGGGTTAGGCAAATGCTGATGTATTGCAGTTGGAAATGCCAGTCTGACATTGACACATTTGGGTTAGGCAAATGCTGATGTGTTGCAGTTGGATATGCCAGTCTGACCTTGACACATTTGGGTTAGGCAAATGCTGATGTGTTGCAGTTGGATATGGCAGTCTGACATTGACACATTTGGGTTAGGCTAATGCTGATGTGTTGCAGTTGGATATGGCAGTCTGACATTGACACATTTGGGTTAGGCTAATGCTGATGTGTTGCAGTTGGATATGGCAGTCTGACATTGACACATTTGGGTTAGGCTAATGCTGATGTGTTGCAGTTGGATATGGCAGTCTGACATTGACACATTTGGGTTAGGCTAATGCTGATGTGTTGCAGTTGGATATGCCAGTCTGACCTTGACACATTTGGGTTAGGCTAATGCTGATGTGTTGCAGTTGGATATGGCAGTCTGACATTGACACATTTGGGTTAGGCTAATGCTGATGTGTAGCAGTTGGATATGGCAGTCTGACATTGACACATTTGGGTTAGGCTAATGCTGATGTGTTGCAGTTGGATATGGCAGTCTGACATTGACACATTTGGATTAGGCTAATGCTGATGTGTTGCAGTTGGATATGCCAGTCTGACATTGACACATTTGGGTTAGGCTAATGCTGATGTGTTGCAGTTGGATATGGCAGTCTGACCTTGACACATTTGGGTTAGGCTAATGCTGATGTGTTGCAGTTGGATATGGCAGTCTGACATTGACACATTTGGATTAGGCTAATGCTGATGTGTTGCAGTTGGACATGCCAGTCTGACATTGACTCATTTGGGTTAGGCTAATGCTGATGTGTTGCAGTTGGATATGCCAGTTCATCAGCAACTTATTTATTGGCTGGTGTCGGAGACAGTTGTGGAATTATTGATTTCAGGCAAATTTTAACTCTTTAAAACAAAGCAACTGCATGCAAATTGGGGATTGTTCCCTCATATTTAGGCAGCACATTGGGCCTAAGCCCACCCCTTCCCAAGCTAGGCCTTTGGGTCAGTAAGACCAGGTGCATAGGGTATTTTTTTTTTGATCCAGCATGTAGTACCATCTCTCCATCCGGAGTTGTACTTGCCATCCAACCATCCCAACCCCAACTCTCTTGGTGATAAAACTATTGAGCCACACATACAGCTGAAAGATCCGTTCATATACCCAAGCCAGTGGTTCCACAAAAAGATCAGGAATGGGACAATAACAGAAACATCATCTGTCCAGCCATGCATCTGGCATGGCTGATACTAAATCCAACCAGACTGGATTCTGCACATCTGACAACTGGGTTGATCATTCTCCTAACAAGCCATCTGCCCAAAAGACAATGGTTTAATCATTCTAGGAAGAAATCTTAGATGGGAGGTAAGAAACAAGTTTCTCTAACCCCAAACCTCCTGCTTCCCAATGCCAACTTCACACACCCACCACCTGTAGCAGACCTGCCAATCCTAAGATTTTGACACTTCTCTGATGAAAATGACCCTTATAATGTGGGTTAAAGCAAAAACTATGGAAATATAATTCTTGCAATAAAATCTGGATAATTGGATCGCCCTTGTTTGATTTGGATCAGGGCTTCATATTAGGATGTAGTGGAGTTAAGAACCAAACTAATTTTACTGTAGTACCTCAAATGCTTCAAGCTGCAGATATTTTTTCTTGCAATTCATCTGCACAATCAAACTGATTATAGAATGTTTTAAACATGGCATCCAGTTAGTGATTCATGTTGAAGACGAAAGGGAAAAAAAGCTTTTTAAGGTGTTAATAATCATTACAGAAAAATAAAAAGGAATATTAAGATTCTTATGAATAAAAGCCAGAAGAGATACAGTTGTTTTTATTGGGGACTGTGAATTTGAGTATATCTTGTGGAAGGAGATATGATTTAATTACCTTTGTCATGTGAACTTAAATTAAAATTCCAAGAATTACATCAAGCTGAGAGATAGTTTAGAAGTGAAGTTTGTGCAACTGTACTAGAGGTAAATAAGGTCTACTTATACTTTACAAACTTTTCAGTTGAACATAACATTTGCTGTCACTGCATCACTTTTGAATACCAAACTTTTAAAATGCATGCTTTCCAACTTTACAATAGCAGTACATTATATTTTGTTACACCTGAAAACTGGTTGGACTTATGAAAAAAAAATCAACTGTCTTATTGAAATGGTCTTCTTAGGGTTGGCAGATCTGCTGCAGACAGCCTACCATTGGGCACCAGACTCTCGCAGTTCCAATCACATTGAATCCACCTATTTCTGCAGAATGGTTGGGTGATCCAAGCCATTTCAAAGGGACTTCAGATTTTGTTTGCCCAACCCCCTCCTTTTCCTCTCTCCTTCTGACAGATGTGCCATCAGATTAGGAGGATGAAATTCTACAGCAGGATATACAGTCACTCATTGACACAAGTGTGGTGGTGATTATATGAAAACAGTAATTTCTCTAGTTCTGTTCACACCCACAAACACTAGTTAGCTAGAAGACATAAATACTTTTAAGTTTTAAACCATCATGCAGGGTCATCCAGTTAAAATATTTTTTGGCAGTTAAACTTTTTGACCAGAAATATAAAAAATTGAAATATGATTGTAATGATAAAATGAGATAAACACTATTTAAGGGAAAGTTTTAAGCATAGATGTTTGAGTAGATATACTTTTTATTAAACTTTTTATTTTGTTTTAAAAATAGTTGAACCTCTTAAAAGTCCACCCTTCTGCCAAATCATAATGATCCTCATGACTGGTGGGCTCTTATGACAGGCCATAACAAAATATAATCAATAAATCTGTAAATGGAGAACCTGGTCTCTCAGAACAGGTGGTTACTCATAGCTGTGGTCTCTTAAGGCAGGGTTTGCTGTAATAGTGATAAAGAAAGTTTTCTCATATGTTCTCATTAATTTAACTTTTACGCTGTGTGATTATATGATTTGTAGTTTGTCAGGTCACTGATTTAATGAATTCACAGGGTGACTGCTACAGCTGATCAAATTAGATATACCACTGTATGACAGTTGGGATGGACAGAATTTGATTTGTCCTGTCCTGAGAATACAAGTCAGTGTTCCCATACAGAACTGCATGGATGGGCAATAACTGCAATAAGGTTACCAGCTTCATGAAATTATATAGTTGCTAAATGGTGCTGAGTATCACAGGAGATATTATAATGTTCAGAGTAATACTGTTGGTGCCTTTAAAGTAGATACATTCTTATATAACAACAAATATTGAAGATCTAGCTTTGCAAAGAAGGGAATTGAATCTGGGGTTCCCGATATCTGTGGCCCAGACAACTTCAGACCTCTTTAATGACAGCATGCCCTCCTCACAGGCATGGGTTCATAACTTTTGTTAGATCCATTATGAACTATGGTATGTGAAGAGATATTATTTTTTCTCATTTCTGTTGTATTGATGACACATATCATGTGACTGTCTGATGTACTGCCTTTATGTTCCATGAGCAGTTCATACATCAGTAAGAACTACAGCCATACTACTTCTTAGTACAGCATTATGTACTTCAAAATTCACTTTTTATGCATTGACTTCTCAGGTTTTATTGTTTGTCTTTTTTTTGTGCAGGTTTGACCCCAAGAAGGGATTTTATTGTCAGGTGTTAACAGATGACCGGAACAAGTGCTTAGGAATGAGCAAAGGAAGGCAGTATCCACCCATGGATGTCAAGTCTGGAGAATTCTTAAAACAGTTCTATTCAAAGCCTAACTTAGCTCTCTCAAAACTTTTGACTAAATTGAACTTCCACTTGCCAAAATGGTTAGATGAAAGTTTGGGAGCATAGCACTACAAGTTATAGTGTGGAGACTTAATAAACTTTGAAGTTCAATTCTGTCATTCGGACGCAAGTCAGATGTTTAGAGCTATAGGATAAAAGTTCTCAGCCAGAGTGAAACAGAGTTTGTCCTATAATTGGTGCTTTTAGGAAAAGTAAAAAAAATAAACAGAAAAAAACAGGCTTAGGAAGTACACTGTGTATCTACATCAGGAACATAAATTGGTATGGATAAGGCCAGTATTATTTCCTAAAATTGTTAAGACTAACTAATTACACACTTGTTCAGTGTCATTGTGACAGGTGTTTATTATCATTGTGACAGCTGTTTAATATCATTGACAACTGTTCAATATTCTTGTGACAGTTGTTCATTATTGTAGTGAAAAGAACATAAATATTCACTGTTTCAAGAGGGTATCATTGCCTAGTACAAATTTAAAGATTTCAAATACTGCTGTTCGGAAAATGAAAATGTACAGTGTATTAGAGTATTAGAGGGTGGGATCTTGATGAAATTATGAGATTATAAAAATAAACAGCAGGATTTGTATTACATGTAATGCCAGAATTTTATTAGATCTTTCTCCCTACAGTTTGATATTAAGGAGTGATAGGTCTAAATAACCAGTGTCTTTCAACTGCCAAATCATATGTTCATGCAGCTTATTCACATACTCTGTAACAATTTGGTGTACATATTCTTTCCTGCATGCGTATTTATGTTAAATTTGTATTGTTTAAGTAATATATCATTTATACTGTACTTAATATTTACCATATCAACTCATGTATAAGTCAAATCTAATTGCAAGCATGAAAGCTCCTTATTGGTCATGCAGACCAGGGTCTGTACTATTTGATCTACTGATTACTCCTAACAAACTGCAAAGATCCAGATCTTCCAGTGCATTATGCACAAGCAGATCTTGATCTGTGCATTTTGCAGTTGGACTTGACTTATAAGTGGGTATATATGGTAACAGGACTTAATTCAGATCATGCACCTTCCATTTGCGCACAATGATTGTTTTCCTCATCACCTTCATCCAGTATCATTAATTAACTTATGTGAGATTATGGTGTGGCCCTTCATTCAATGTGGCCATGCATTGTACATCATCCATCAACACTTTTATCATGTTAGAAACTGCTGAACAGAATTCGTCCAAAGTTTGCAGGTGGCTTTCTGGTTAGTCTTCTGTTCATACAGATGATGCTAATTCATAATCAGATACTGCTGCCAATAATACAAAAACAGAAAAGAAAATGTTAAATGACTAAACAGAAATTGCTAAGCAGAATTTCACTAAATTATAGAAGATACAGTGGCATAAAAGGCTTTCAGTTTTGTACAAATTTAACAAAATATGCCCAGTGTTAATCTACCATTAGCAAAAAAATGAAAAACCCTTAAATGATTTCTTCTCAAAAACTGCATAGAAAATTTTTATCAGATCCTTGCATGAAAGGGTGTTGATAGTTAATGAAAATGAAATTATCTGCCATCAGATATTGCTACCATTACTGAAAATAGAGAAAAATGTTAAATGTCTCCTCAGTAACTGCTTAACTAAATTTTACCAAATTTAGTAGAAAACTTCCTGGTATGTAAGGCTTTCAGATTGATACAAAATAATACTAATCAGTCATCAGATATGGCCACCATGAGAAAAGTAAGCTTATAATGCAGTCCAATACCCATTGTGCCTTGGTGTTCAACAATTGCTATTTTCAACTTTTCAAAAACCAAAAGATCAATTTCACCCAATCTTTGCAGGGAGCATTCTGCAATAAAGGCCATGCAATTTTGTGTTGTTTTTACAAATTATATAATTGCTAAAAATAGAACAAACTTCAAATAATTTCTCAAAAAACATTAAAATTGGATGATTATGGTCTACCTTCAATATGACTGCCATTATTAAAACTAGATAAACCCGTAAAATACATCTCAAAAACTGCTGAACACAATTTGACAAAGTCTGACAGACAACATCCTGGTTTTTCAGTTTTGCCACTCTTCTATCAAACATCACCACTGATACTAAACATAGAAAAACTTTTAAACTACTTTTCTAAAAAATAGAAATCTTAACGGTATTTAGACAAATTTTAAAGTATCCTGTCATGAAGTGCATTCAGATTTGTTAAAATGTGGAAATGCTGCATAATTGTTATTAAAAGTTAAAAGATAAAGAGAATTTAGACCAATTTTGACAGAAAGCTTCCTGACATAAAGGCAATTAAATATTGGACATGGCATCAATATGGAAGAAGATGCACAAATCAATAGAGAAACTTTTGAATGTTTTATTTATAACTTGCTGGGATGTATTTTGTAACACGATTGTATGTATTTGTTGTGTTTAATGGTATATCATCACATTCCTGGCTATACAGTGCCAAGTAAGTTTAAGTATCTCAGAAGATGCATACAGTACAAAGTTAAAAGCCAAAGATGTCAGCAAGGTGAGCAATATCAGGCCCACATGGGTCTTTTGTTTAGACTATATGCAGTCTCAAGCATAAAAGCTTTTATATCAGGCCCACTAGGGCCTTTTGTTTAGACTATATGCACAGTCTCAAGCATAAAAGCTTTTATATCAGGCCCACATGGGCCTTTTGTTTAGACTATATGCAGTCTCAAGCATAAAAGCTTTTATATCAGGCCCACTAGGGCCTTTTGTTTAGACTATATGCACAGTCTCAAGCTTTTATATCAGGCCCACTAGGACCTTTTGTTTAGACTATATGCACAGTCTCAAGCATAAAAGCTTTTATATCAGGCCCACATGGGCCTTTTGTTTAGACTATATGCAGTCTCAAGCATAAAAGCTTTTATATCAGGCCCAAATGGACCATTTGTTTAGACTATATGCAGTCTCAAGCATAAAACCTTTTATATCAGGCCCACATGGGCCTTTTGTTTAGACTATATGCACAGTCTCAAACATAAAAGCTTTTATATCATGCCCACATGGGCCTTTTGTTTAGACAATATGCAGTCTCAAGCATAAAAGCTTTTATATCAGGCCCAAATGGACCATTTGTTTAGACTATATGCAGTCTCAAGCATAAAACCTTTTATATCAGGCCCAAATGGACCATTTGTTTAGACTATATGCAGTCTCAAGCATAAAAGCTTTTATATCAGGCCCACATGGTCCTTTTGTTTAGACTATATGCAGTCTCAAGCATAAAACCTTTTATATCAGGCCCACATGGGCCTTTTGTTTAGACTATATGCAGTCTCAAGCATAAAAGCTTTTATATCAGGCCCACATGGGCCTTTTGTTTAGACTATATGCAGTCTCAAGCATAAAAGCTTTTATATCAGGCCCACATGGGCCTTTTATTTAGACTATATGCACAGTCTCAAGCATAAAAGCTTTTATATCAGGTACACTTGGACTTTTTGTTTAGACTATATGCAGTCTCAATCATAAAAGCTTTTATCAGGCCCACATGGGCCTTTTGTTTAGACTATATGCAGTCTCAAGCATAAAACCTTTTATATCAGGCCCACATGGGCCTTTTGTTTAGACTATATGCACAGTCTCAAGCATAAAAGCTTTTATATCAGGCCCACATGGGCCTTTTGTTTAGACTATATGCAGTCTCAAGCATAAAAGCTTTTATATCAGCCCCACATGGACCTTTTGTTTAGACTATATGCAGTCTCAAGCATAAAAGCTTTTATATCAGGCCCACATGGACCTTTTGTTTAGACTATATGCACAGTCTCAAGCATAAAAGCTTTTATATCAGGCCCACATGGGCCTTTTGTTTAGACTATATGCACAGTCTCAAACATAAAAGCTTTTATATCCGGCCCACTTGGACCTTTTGTTTAGACTATATGGTCTCAAGCATAAAAGCTTTTATATCAGGCCCACATGGTCCTTTTGTTTAGACTATATGCAGTCTCAAGCATAAAAGCTTTTATATCAGGCCCAAATGGACCTTTTGTTTAGACTATATGCACAGTCTCAAGCATAAAGGCTTTTATATCAGGCCCACATGGGCCTTTTGTTTAGACTATATGCAGTCTCAAGCATAAAAGCTTTTATATCAGGCCCACATGGGCCTTTTGTTTAGACTATATGCAGTCTCAAGCATAAAAGCTTTTATATCAGGCCCACATGGGCCTTTTGTTTAGACTATATGCAGTCTCAAGCATAAAAGCTTTTATATCAGGCACACATGGGCCTTTTGTTTAGACTAAATGCAGTCTCAAGCATAAAAGCTTTTATATCAGGCCCACATGGGCCTTTTGTTTAGACTATATGCACAGTCTCAAGCATAAAAGCTTTTATATCAGGCCCACAGGGGCCATTTGTTTAGACTATATGCACAGTCTCAAGCATAAAAGCTTTTATATCAGGCCCACATGGGCCATTTGTTTAGACTATATGCAGTCTCAAGCATAAAAGCTTTTATATCAGGCCCACATGGGCCTTTTGTTTAGACTATATGCAGTCTCAAGCATAAAAGCTTTTATATCAGGCCCACATGGGCCTTTTGTTTAGACTATATGCAGTCTCAAGCATAAAAGCTTTTATATCAGGCACACATGGGCCTTTTGTTTAGACTAAATGCAGTCTCAAGCATAAAAGCTTTTATATCAGGCCCACATGGGCCTTTTGTTTAGACTATATGCACAGTCTCAAGCATAAAAGCTTTTATATCAGGCCCACAGGGGCCATTTGTTTAGACTATATGCACAGTCTCAAGCATAAAAGCTTTTATATCAGGCCCACATGGGCCTTTGTTTTGACTATATGCAGTCTCAAGCATAAAAGCTTTTATATCAGGCCCACATGGGCCATTTGTTTAGACTATATGCACAGTCTTAAGCATAAAAGTTTTTATATCAGGCCCACATGGGCCTTTTGTTTAGACTATATGCAGTCTCAAGCATAAAAGCTTTTATATCAGGCCCACATGGGCCTTTTGTTTAGACTAAATGCAGTGTCAAGCATAAAAGCTTTTATATCAGGCCCACATGGGATTTTTGTTTAGACTATATGCAGTCTCAAGCATAAAAGCTTTTATATCAGGCCCACATGGGTCTTTTGTTTAGACTATATGCACAGTTTCAAGCATAAAAGCTTTTATATCAGGCCCACATGGGCCTTTTGTTTAAACCAGTCTCAAACATAAAGTTCTTTATAATGAACAAGATCAAATTTATTTTTATTTTCTGAATTTTATGCAATCTCTTGCAATAATGTATTTTCATCTCCATAAACTGCAGGTTGGAAATCTATGAAAACATTGTAGATCTGTTTTCTTGAGGCTGCCATCTTCGAGGCAGTTTTGTGGATTTACAATATGCCGATGAAGGGATTTACAATAGTAAGCCACTGTTGTAATTGAAGTTTAAAGCATTTTTTGTATTCCATTGTTTTCATTTATCACCCAATATTTATCAAGGATACTGATATGAATTGACTGCTTGGAACAGATTATATTATGTGCATTTATTAGCTTTTCTGAAAGTTTCATCAAAGTGCTTTTGATTCTTGTGGGAGTTTGTTATTAGGGATACTGTATTTATCTGTATAACATACAACTACAAAGAGCCTATATCCAGATCTGTTTTTACATAGAAAGAACACTGTACACATTGTGCCGGCATACCCAAGTCTACTCTGTTTACTTGAAATCACCAGGTGCTAATAATTATGCTAGAACATTATGCAAGGGCAGTCTGTGTTGATGGAGCTTGATGCATGATATACATGGATCTGTACATTATTTTGTGCCAGCTTGTCAAGATTTTTTAAGTGGGAATTGATGTCATCTTCACAGCATTGCCAAGTTACAATGGATTTTATTGGCTCAAACTTGGTCATTATTGAGCTTAGTTAATCACATCATATAGAACCTTTTGTTAACAGAAGATTTGACTTAGTGAATTTGGCTTATTTTGATGAATACATTTGGTGATATGCTTTGTTTTGTTTGTGTATAACAAGTACCAAACCTTAATCAGCACCGACATAGATCTGTGTGTGCATTGTGTGACAGCAGATCTTGGTCTACTCGGTTCTGTCAGTGCATTTTAAAAAACAATAGATCTTTGTTTACGAAGATCTGCCAGTGTATTATGGGACAAAAAATCAGGGTCTTCTGAGATCTGCCAGTGCATTATGGGACAGAAAATCATGGTCTTCTGAGATCTGCCAGTGCATTATGGGATAGAAAATCATGGTCTTTTGAGATCTGACAGTGAAATATGGAACAATAAATCCGAGCCTGCTCACATTTTGCAACAGCAGGTATATTTCTACTGGTTTTAACCAGATTGCACATGGATATGAGTTATACATGAACAAAACTGCTGCTTGTAAACTAGAGCTTTTTGTTTGATAAAATTTGATGGCCTGTTGATCAAAATGTATTATTTCAGGATTCAGCCAATCAAAATGTATTATTTTAGGAATCAGTCACTTTCATTGCTATAAAATACATATTTACTCTCGGATTACCTTTTACCAAACCATGAAATCATTGTGTCCCCCCAAATTTCTGAAAATATAAATTCATTATCTCAAATTTCAAGATGATATGGAGGTTATTTGATTCAGATTTTGTCCAATTTTTTTATCCTTATCTGGTCCAGATCATTTTCATGAATAATAATCATTCAGAATTTACATTGAATGAATTATCTTAACAAACAATTTTTACTATAGTGTTGATCACATTTTGCCACATGCTTTAAAAAAACCATCCAATAGATTCCACAAATTCCTAACCCTGTTCTTGAATGGGTCTTGTGACACTCTCAATTACCATATTTGTATGTGCATAATTTACATCCAAATGTAGACAGCTTTGACCCGGAACTGCCAGCGCTCAATATGATGGTATGTCTAGGTTTATTTTGTTTACAATTAACTGTCCAGGAGTTTGTCTGTGATCATTTAATTCATATGGTTATATTAGTGTAATAAGTAGGATGTAACTATATAAGTTTTACCGTTTTCAGATGTTTAACTTCTACATAAATGATTTAGTACATTTCAAGAACATTTAGATGGCTGCCATTGTGATGTGTCACAGACTGGTTGTTTTATTCTGACTCACTTCATAATAAAATTTGCAACATGGTTTTAGTCTAATAATAGAACGTATATCAAATTAGGCTAAGAAGAATGGTGCTGTAGTGATTGCCATTGTAAAACCTTGTAAAGACTTCTGAACACTACTATTTCATTACCACTAAATTTAGTATCTACAAGTTTTGACATTGTGAATAGAAAATGGTAACCTATTTGATTGATGCATGTCACATTTGTTACTCTGATATTACCATATGAATGAAATTCTTGCAGAAATAACACCAGTATTAGCTGAGGGTTGCTCCATTAACATAGGACACAGGGAAGGCATTTTTAAAGTGGGGTACTTGCCAATTTTCTTGTCATTTTAATATGAATTCTGTAAAACCAAAGCATCTTGGCGTATATTTTTTAAAATCTTGTGTACCAGGCTGCAACATATGTTTAAATGGAACAGATGTGATGTTGAGTGTGCAGTTATACAGTTTAAAATACTAAGACATATTGTGATATGCAAGTCTCACCACAGTACGTCTTTTTTTAAAATATTTTTTTATTTATCCCTGTAATAGGTTGACCATTGGGTCGGGGAACCATCCCAAGGTCACCTTACAATCAAAATTTCTTGTTTCCAGATAAACTAGGTATAGTAAATATAATCTATATGCACACACATCTCTTTAGATACCCATGTAGTGACATAAGCTTTTGATAATAGTGTTTTGTTCCTGTTTACCATCCAATCAGTAACTTTTATGATTGGATGGTAAAGTTACTTATATATCACAATTCACTACCACCCTAGTATTGCATGATTTTTAAATATATAGTATATTTTATTAACAAACTGGACTTTAATGTGACAAAATATAAGTGAATATAAGTATATAATAATATAAGTACAATTCTGTCCAATTTCAAGTGTGACTGAATTGATAAAATAATTATCCCGTTTTCAGGTTCTGCATATTGCAATACAAGGTGAATATATGATCTATTGTATCATCATGAACATATTGGTATTCCCAATACACATCAGTTTTATTATGTCACAGGTAAATACTGGATAAATTGGACTCAAAACACTTTTAGCAAAATCTTCAGTTTGGTATATAGGTTTAGATTGGTTTGCTGGTAGTCAAAGGGTAGAATCATGCAGTCTGTGATTCCTTCTGTTGGACCAATAGAAAACCTCATTTATACTCTTTTTCATTTTGTTTTATCATATCAGGCAGCCGAAGATCAATTAATATGATAGATCATAAGTATAAACTGATTGGATAGCACTTTGAACAGTTAAGTTTTAAACTTTTTTCATGTATATGTTTTCTTCAAACATTTTTCTGCATTAATTTTTATTTATCATCCATGCAGGTGGGTAATGAGTGTATTAAGTCACTCATCACTCTGTTGTTAGATGGAACTTGGGGATTTGTTGACTGATTTTTTTGGTTTAAGGATGATTTATTGATGAGTGGGTCTTTTTGCTATATTTTAGAAAATTCATTTAAGGAAGATTTATTGATGAGTGAATTTTCTAAAATGTAGCAAAAGGACCCAGAGCTATTTGTAAAGTTAATTTTTGGGGCGCGTTTCATTGAGGCTGCATTGTTTTTTGTTGCATACCAAAGTGTTGAAATAAATGATCATTTTAAAATTACCATGTCAAAACCAAAGTGACAATTTGTTATGTACACTTTTACTACTGTAACCATATGTGGCAAAACCATTATCACAGGAAAATATGATAGCGGTATTGCAAAAACACAGCTGGTTTTTTGTTTACAAACAAAACATCAGTTTTATAATTATCAATATATGGTGTTTAAAATTGGTCACATTTATTTAATATTGTTAAATCTGACTTTATCCCATATTTGTTGAGCCCACCTTGGTGGAATCTTAAAATTGCAATCACTTTTGCATTTGTATGCATGCGTACAAACCTTATGTAATAGTACCTCCTTGTTTTCAATAAGAGGTCAATTATTTTAGAAAAAAAAATTATTTTTAAGTAAATCTGTCTTGTTGGTTTATATTAATGTTTTGTTATGTTCACACTTCCAAAATCATACAGATATCTATAGTAATTCAAATTTAAAAAAAAAAATGCTTCAGGACAGAATATTTGCAAGTGATCCTTTTATTGTTATTTATTCTTGGAGTTCAAAGATGACCATGGCATCACTAACACTGATTTGGATTCTTTGAGTATATGAATAAAAGTCAGTTGGTGCTCTGCAATGTCTGTGGCAGGAGATGCTGCTGGTTTATGGTTCACTTGATCAATAGAGAACATGCTGCAGTTCTGACATTTCTGCTGATCATGCTTCTGCACTGTTCTTCTGAGGTAGGTGAACTTGACCACTGCCATGAGGTTTGGCCATTTACTATGATGGTTAGCTATTTGTAAGGTTTTCCTTGTACAAGTTGGTGCATTACCTGTCTTCTTGATACTGATCATGACAGAAATTATCAGAAGCATTAATAGAAATGGTTGATACTGTGTTGCACACCTTACTCATATTTGGTATTTAGGAAACGGTCATTTAGGAGATCCTGAATGGCCACTTTATGTACCTTCATCTTTTTCCTGTAGTCTCATCAGGTAGAAGATCCGATGTTAATTCTAATATCATAGTCATGGAAGGCATGAGTAAACATGGCTGAGAACATCACATTGTCTGCTGACTGGGAATGGTTCAAATGACTCGCCATTGCCTGCAGCATGAGCAAGCATAGTATTATGGAACTGCTAAACCATCATGATAAATTTCTCTTTCCAACTTTTACATGATCTTCCAAAGCCCTTCATGGCTGATAGGTCAATGTTTAAATTTTGAGTTCTGGAACGTTCCTGTCATTTTTAAACTAATACTTACCTGTCACTAATAAACTGCTTACCTTTCTGCAGCAGCAACAGGTATAGTATTACTGATATTACACTCCTACAAAAATAATCATTACACTGACACCAAAGTTTATCAAAAGCATGAAAAAACTAGATTCCAACAGTATCCATTGCAGTAAGGTAATTAAAGAAATTAACACCCATAATTGGAAGACATTATTTTCTTTCTTAATAAAAGAAACAAGATGACTGAACAAGAACTAAAATATTTAATTCATCAGAAAACTCTTCTAGTGATTGTACACTGAAGAACATGTCAAGCACATAAATGTCACTTAATAGGGTATCTTTAACAATTATGTTGTACATAAAAGTTATCACCAAAAAAAGAAATTAGTTAAACACATCACTGGATCATTAGCCATTAGTTCTATTGCTGCTCATTTAATTCTGTTATTTTGCAAGTTTATGTACAGAACAAGAGACTAGTTTAGAAATGAAGTTTGCAAGTTCATGTAAATAAAACACTATATATGGTTATAAATTATATTTGCAAGTTCATGTAAACAGAATACTAGACAAGTTTATAAATGATGGAATCAAGTTCATGTAAACAAAACACTGTACTGTTAGAAATGAAGAAGTTTCTTGTCAAATACAAACAATCCATAATATTTTAATAATTAGGCAGGTGGGTAAAAAGAAGTGCTTCCAAGTCCAACTACAAACAAAACAGACTTGATCTGCCAGTGAAATCTGCGATGGCATATTGGGGGTCTAGGTTGTTTCTTGTATTGACTACTCATAAAAATTGCCTTTACCAACATCTGCTAGCACATTATGGGAAGGCTGATCTGGGTCTATGCAGTTAGCAGCTGGATCCGACTCGAGTAAATAAAACCTGGCTTCCTGTATGAAAACATTTTAAATAAGTGAAGAAGTGTCCTTCTGTCTTATATTCTTTATTGAGTGTTCCCAAACGAGCACCCAAAAAATTGAATCTTTTTCCTACAGGTTTTTTTTTACCATTTATTTTGATGAATTCCATCAATAATATTTCATTGAATTACAGTAGTATTATAATGCATGAAGCTGACAGAGGACAGCAGTTTTAGAAAGTGTTTATCCATATTACACAAGAATGTAGTACTTGGCCAAGAATTACCTGAACAAGCAGAAGTAGAACAAAAACTGTTCAAATGGCACATTAATTTATGATGTTTGAAACCAGCTGATTACAAACCTAATACCTGTAACTAGCCATGTTTTGTATGATCAAAAGCTGATAATCTTGCCCTGACAAGCATAAGATGGTCCTGATTTTAAATGCCAAGTAAGATGTCCTTCCAGTTCATCACTCAAAGAAATGTTCTATTAGTTCTGCTCCTTTTCTCTAAGGCTAGATGCAAGACGGTGACTAAAAAAATTTTAAAACAGGAAAATATTTTTGCATGTATTTTTTTCATTAATAAATAATGCAACAAAATGAGATGTTAGAAAGCTTGAGCTGTAAGATTTATCTCATCTTAGTATTTTAAAATTTGGTTGAAAATATGGAAATTCAGTTAACAGCTACACATTTGTGGTCTAACACATATGATTAGATACTAGATATAAAACCTTAACAAGATTGTTCAGCAATGTTTAAATAAACCCAGGCAAATACATCACAGCAACCCAGGTGCATCAAACTTTTTTCCCTATGATGTATCCATTCTGCAAGTTTGGACTATAGGATTGTTGAAATAATAGTTGTGGCCCTTGCTGTGAGGAATGATGATTAGACAGATACCAATTCCTATATTTTGCCTACTTCAAGATTCTACTGATTCATAGTAATAACTATGGGGTATTCTAAGTTTACCTCTAAACTGACAATAAGTCAGAGCAACTTAAGAAAGCAGGCATTATTTCTGAGTAAATAGTATCAGTTTCAGGGTGGTTGCTTATGCTGAACCAGCAATCTTTGTCACAATAAATGTCAAATTCTACAAATAAACCTAATCTTTATATATAGAAAACAAAAGTCATTTTATTATGAACTGTCTGACACAATCTTAACATTGAGACAAAGAAAAGAATTTGAAACAGCCATTGTCAGGGCAGTAAAAAAGATAAAGTCGGTTTCAAATTATCATCAACAGGGCATTAACACAAGTCTGTTTCAAACTGCCATTGACAGGGCATTTACAAAATAAAGTGTTTCAAACTGCCATTTACAGGGGATTAACACAATAAAGTCCATTTCAAACTGTTATCTACAGGGCATAAAGCTAATAAAGTCTGTTTCAAAATACCACTGAAGAAAATTACTGCAGATGAGATTCTTCAATATTAAAAGTGACAGTCTGATGTTCATTAAAATAAGAAGGAATATTTGCAAAAATGCAACTGCAGTCTCCTTTCAAATAAAATAAGTACATCCTGATTGGATGTAGTCTGAAACCAAATCATAAGCATGCTATGTGAATGAAAACAAATATCCTTCCTGTGTTATATGACTGATTTACATCAGGCATCAACTGTTCATAGTACTGTAAAAGCATGATTTAAAAAAAGTGAACCAAGAAAAATCAACATTTACCAAAACAAAAACATGTACATATGTACACTATACATGAAATATAATGGCATGATCTTCAATCTAACCTACAGCATTTAATTTACAAACCAACATGTGCTGAAATCTCTCAAAATCCTCAAAGTAACATCAAAATGCCCAAGGATAACAGCAGAATTATTGGAATAAAGTGCTCTTCTGATTGCAACATTTGGTGTCAGAAAGGTTAGCTTAGTGCTGATATAGATACTCATCCTGATGTGCTATGACATATATGCATAACACACTGAAGAACAAAATGGCACTGATAAACATGAAAATCTCAAACTCGTGTGCATGAATAACCCATTTAAAATGGCTGTTCAGTTAAATTTTCAATTCCAGAAGAAGACCAGCTCTTTCAGTTGTCTGACTGGTCAATTTACAAACTTCTAATGCCAACATACATGCTGTACTCTATGTGAACATGGAAGATGCTATAGGTCATTTACTGTAGTCTTAGCATTCTTTGGTCAGCAATAGTCGCAAACTTATTATACTGCTTAAAAATCTATTAAAATAAATTCAGATTTCAAAATTCCATTCCTTCTGAATCAGCTCTTTTATTTTTGATGATGACAAAAAAACATGGAAAGAAATATTCAGCAATGATGGAAGATGTGTGTTTACTGTGCTTCTTGCTGAGACATGTCTCTTTTAACCATAAAATGTCTGAAATGTATTCTGAATTAGTCTGTGGTAAATGTTTAATTCTCAAAATATCCAATCAAGTATTTTTGCATGCTGCCACAATTCCTAAAGAGCAATGAAATATGATGCAGTTTTTGTGTCCTTCTCAGGCAATACAGTTATGACATCCAAATTACCAGGGCACTGTTCTGACTGTTCTAACCTGGAATCAGTTTCACTCTGATAATCAGTTGACCCATTTGATGTTTTTGGTTTTGGTCACATGATAGCATTTTTCTGACCAATATGTAATCAAGGTTTACACTTAGATGGACAGAACTAAGACAGCAGACACAGTGTCCAATATTGTTGTTCCCAAAGAGCTGTTTTTACAAGTGAACAAGACTATATTTCTAACTGGTTAATTCTCATTCAGAACACACCTTTTAATAATACTGCCAAAAAAGCACACCCCTCGTATCTTTATATTCTACTGTGATATCAATAGTGGATTTCAAGTTTTAAAAAAAATATTGTAATTTCTGCTGTATGCTCATTTACACTTCATTTATAAAAGCACATCTGAAACAACCACCTCTTTCCTTGTACATATTCCATCATAACTAAAGACATAGGAGTTAAAGGCAAGCAAGTACTACATGCATTGTTGGTATAAAAAACACTATTACAACAAAAACTGTGAGTAATGATGCTTGTGATTACCAAGATTATTTAATAAATATGATAAACTTGATGTTTGATCCCTAAATGGTATGGTATGGGGACTTAGATCAATGACATTTCTATTGAAACCTGCCATATCATACAAAATATTCAATTGCTTCCATTTCATGCAAGATTTTTACAATCATTTATTTGATTTCAAGTTCCAATTAACGTCATGGAAATACAGACAACAATAAAAAGAAAGAAATGAAATAGGAAAGCTATGTTCAGTGTCTAACATGTCTAGATGACTATGAAATACCACACATCTGTAGGCATATGAAAAAACATAAGTATCACTTGCAATTCCAATGTTTACATATAGCTGACACTGCAAAAAAAATATTTTTAAAAAAAGGTAAGACTGTTTTATTAATGAGAGAATAGCAACAATAGTGGATTTCAAATGGGATAGTGAATGGAATCTGGCATTGCATCTAAAATGTGCAAGTAAATCAAGTATGAAAGATAGATAAAAGAGTTTCTTTTAAATTGGTTTCAATTATTTATACCTGTCTATCCATCGTTAATATGGTGGGCTCTGAGCCTCGGGCTTGGCCAATGTGGGTATTTGAGAGAGCTTGCCAGGAGCATCCTGGAGGTCAGTGGTTCCTCCACCAGCAAAACTTGCTGCCATGCATAGCCTATTGTGTCCTGGAAAATGGTATTTGACAACAACCACCATCACAGTATGCGTATGATTTGCCCTCAAGTTTTATTGTCTCATGATGTAAATTTTTGGCACACAAGAATGGCGAGGAGCTTGCATAACCTAGGAGGTGTGGATGCTGTTACTATCATTTTCAAAAATAATTATTACAATATTCTTTTGTACAAAGTAGAATTGTTGATAAAACCAATTATATATGTTCAAAACAAACTGCTGAAATGGTAAAAGACCAGAAACAGCTAGAAAGTTGGGAGTCAAGTTACCCCTGCAGAGGAAAAATGTGTGAAAACATTGTAGTAGTTTTAACATTACAAGCACCTTGATATTTGGAGGATCAATTAAATGCATACTACTTGCATTTGTTAAAGATAGAATGGTATGGAATTATTACAGCTCATGCAAGAGAAGCTTTCCTTTCAGATTTTTATTTCAGACTAATTAATATTATTAATAATATATTCTTTAATGCAGCACTAGATTCCATTTATGATGCCATCTGAAAACAACTGAAGTCTTGTAAAGACATTATATGAATTGGCATTCATTAACAAGAACACATAACTTTCTTCAACAGAAACTGCTAAAACATTCATACATATAGACGAGCATCTTAATACTGATCACAAAAGACACTGCAAAAAAGATTATGCAATCGTGGAACAAATATATAAAGAATCTCTTGTCTCACCCTCTGTTTGTATGTTACAATAAACCAAATAGACACAGTGTACAACTTTCTTCCTTTGTAACAAAAAGAAAAATACCACAAACACCAGTTACTGGCATTCCGAATATAGCTGCTCTGTTATCTCTGGATATGATAATTACATATAGCATAGGGTTTTTTTTTCTACAATACAACATATCCTAGTTTTTTATTTTATCATCAATAAAAAACAGGAAATAAAAATAGACGTTTGTGCTGACATGCTTCAACTAATGAACTCACGGGTTATTCATGCGTAGACTCAATAACTCAACCTAATAATAACTAGTGACTGCTAATAACAAGCAAACCATAATTGATTCTAAACTCAATTCAAAATTGAAAAAAAACTACATGTAATATTCCACATAATGCTGCAATTCTAACACTGCTATATATCTCATTTAATATATCTAAAAACGCTGAAACTTTGAAGCACACAAACACATTTGTCAGATGAAGAAAACTTAAGTAGGAAAGAAATCTGATCCAATTTAGCAACAACTTCAATTTGTTAAAAATGTTTTCAAAAAGAACAAATATGCAAGAAAATTAACAGGAAGCCCAAAATATTAAATTATAAAATTATGATGACTCAACAAAATTATGATCAAAATTGTACTATTTTTCCCCACAGATATCTCTATGATTATGCTTCCATGAAAGGGCTTACAATGCATTTAATGCACTTATATGTTCCTCTCCAATTTTTGTCTTGATTTCTTTTTTTACTGCTGTGCCACAATATAAAAAAATAATATTTATGCTGAATTTTCCAGTAGTTTATGTGAAGTACAAAGTACTGCAAATTCAACATCTATAGTGGAGTACAAATTTTCGTTGATTCTGATTGTTGCTACAAACCAAAAATCCTTGCCTGAAACCTGTAGGACTCCTTCCCTACCATACAGATTTAACTACTGATGAAACAGCCATCTGAAACACCACCACCCCACCTCCCTCAACGTCCACACAAATGATTTCAGAGTTTACTGGTCTATAATGAGATTTTTGACATAAAAAGGTTAAGAATTATTTTGATGCTTCAATGATACTTAATACTGTATTTTTGAAGAATACTTGAAATTCTTTTTATTTTCACTGGAATAATTTTTTTTTCATATTGCCTAAATTCATATATACACCTCTGAAAGGTTTTCTTACTGTCAAAATATTGACCTCAGAAAAATGGCACAAAATTGGTAATATAGTTTTTTTGATGATTACTTGGCAATTTAGCTCATAGTTCATTTAGCTCATAGTTTGGGATGAAATTAAGCAATAAAAGTAGTGTAACTATCCTGATTCTGACACGATTATTTGTGAATGATTGCTACAATCAATACAGTATATAAAACTAAATGGGAAAATTAATGTTGATGACCTGACCATATTCAACAAACAATATACTTAATTTTGAAACAAACAATTAACAAAAACTAAGCAGAGAAAACCTGTACTAAGCATTTATTAAGCAGTTTGACAAACTGCAATGGTACGGATGATAATATCAATATATTATAATGATTATGTATTAGTAGTAATGTTAAGAAATATCAGCCTACATTCTACATGAGACTGTATTGTTCCCAGAAAATTTAGAGGAATAATAAATCAATGAAAGATTGAAATAAACTTGATAATTTGTCTCAAAAAGCATTTTATGCAATATCTGACAAAGTGAGCACAAAAAGAAAAATAAGTGTACAAGGTATGATCTCAATTGTATTGAAACAAAAAAGGTTTAATAGTAACAATTTAAAAAATATAAACAAATATACTCACCAGTTCAAATACATATTCTAAAAATGCTTAAAGTTCAATCTCATTGAGTTTTTAACATATGATTATAACCTATATATGATAATGTAATATATATTTTTAGATTTTTTTAATTATTACATTATAAAATAAATGTCAATAACAGAATTATCAAGATGACGAAGAAACAGATTTTATTCAGAAAATCAAGGCTTGTAAATGCAAATGTGTTGTGTACAGCAACTCAGATCTCAAATCTTATCAAGACTTCAAGGTTAAAATTTTACATAGGAAGTGGAATTTATTATTGATATATACACTTTTAACATGATGTTTTCATGAATATAGTAGTATGACCATGACTAAATGGACTGTGTTTTTTTCTTCTTGGTCATGCATAAGATACATGCTCAGACACAGGACCCTGCTCAGAAACCCTCTCCAAAACAATCACATTTTTTTCATTAGCTTAATTTTCAACATGAAAAAGATCAAGATCAGTAATATGAACTTAACAAAAGTAGCCGTAATTACCAAACTTTATCCAGGGACAAAATATGGTCTCCTATACTAAGATGCTCTATCAAATGGCAAGTTTAATTATAATGGAAAAGATGAGACTTATATACAGACCATATTTACTAACAACTCATCTGAGTGGGTTTTCCAAAAATTAATATTTCTGTCTTTTGATTGAAAGACATTCAAAATAAAACTTCCTCATCTACAGAAACTAACATACCATTTTATGTAGGGTGCAGCTTCACCGTAACTAATTTTCTTTATTTTTAATCATATATGAACAGTGTGGTCTGACAATCAGAAAGTTTTATGGAAGCCATGAAACAGGTGTGATAGTTGAATTGGTAAACATAAAAATAATTGCTTGCCCACACAAGATATTTACACTGGAACACCCATTTATTATAAGGAAAAAAAGATATCCATAAATATTTCAATGAAAGATTAAACTGCCAGATTGTTTGCTTAACCTATGTTTCTTGGAAAACTTTGATAGATTGTAAAATGCATTCAAAATAGGGCACTAATAAGATTCCCATGAACAGCACATTATACACCCACCCAATTTAACTGTCCTCTATTTATGCACCAGCATTGTATGGCTGACTCAAGAGATTATTGACAAACGGGTCTGAATGATCTGTCAAAGAAAGTAGTCTTCAAATAAAGTTTGTGTGTAGAAACCATTATTTTCTTATTAGTCGTATTAAGACTGTGACCTCTGAACTTAAGATCTCTGAATCAAAAAGGTTCTTATTATCTAAAGTGCAAAAGCCATCCACAAAGTTTGGTCAAGATATTTAGTCTAAAATTTTATTCTGCAAAATCTATATTTCTTTTAGCCATAATAACCATGCCCTTTGACCTTTTCAAATCCAATTCAATAGGCTCTCTCATACCTTAAGTATAAATCGGCCACAAGCTTCAG
Source organism: Potamilus streckersoni (assembly GCA_016746295.1). NCBI lineage: Eukaryota > Metazoa > Mollusca > Bivalvia > Unionida > Unionidae > Potamilus > Potamilus streckersoni. The sequence goes on along the minus strand of JAEAOA010002363.1, from coordinate 1,482,656 downwards.
TCACAATACTCGAAAAGGATTTTCTTCTTTTAGTCAAAATGACCTAGAGTTTTGACCTTTTGATTCCAAATTGGTAGGCTTCATTTTTACCAAACATGCAAATCATTCTGGTAAAGTTACAAGGTCATTAAGTAGGCAGTTGTACAAAAGCCATTTTCTCCTTTCTGTCAGTGACCTTTACCATCTGATCCCAAAATCAACATGTTTCTTCCAAAACAAAAGTACAAGCAATCCACAATGCAGGTCCAGGACTGTGACATAAAAATATAATGTGCAGAAATAATTATACTTCCTTCTGTCAAAAAGACATTTTTACCTTCTGACCCTAAATCAAGAGATTTCTTTGTTACCTTATGTGCAAGACAACCAAAAAGGATGGTCCAGGATTGTGAAATAAAACTAATATTCTTGTGCAGAATTTTTTTCTTCTTACAGTATTCATGACCTTGACAACTGATCTGTCTAATCACATAATTAATTAGCTGCTTCCTTACCCTAAGTACATTCACAAATTCTGGTAACTGTAGATGTGAAGAACTCTAGGTATTATACTAAAATCATTTTCTCTTCTTTCATTTACACTGACCCTGACCTTTGACCCAAACATAGTAGAATTCTTCCTTACCCCATGTCAAGCACTCTACAAAGTTATTAACTGTAGATGGTGGACAGTTCAAATTCTTATGTGGAAATGAAACTGGCAATGTACAGATGGATGGACAGGCTTTGTAATATAATAAGTTACGCCTTGTGCTTTTAAGTAGGTGTATTAACAACTATGTAGAAAAAATCATGCCTTCTATTGGGACACTTTCCCTAAATGGACCGTAGCTGAATCTCTCTGGTCTAATCCAGCTTGCTGTACATCTCTTCAATTTGCTTCGCAAAGAATTGCTTGAGCTCATTCCTCTTGGCTTTAAATGTGGGTGTTAAAAGTCCATTCTCCACAGAAAATAATTCATGATACACGTAAATGTCTTTCACCTGCAAAACAGACAAAGCATTTTGCTAGTAATGTTAAATACCGTTGCTCCAAATTAGAGGTTCTGACCCCCCCCCATCACCACCACTACATGTTGGATAATATCAGATCTGCACCAGATTCACTTACATATTGTAAACTGTTTGGTGAACATCCATATCAATGCTGCAATTTATTAAAGAATAGTGACAGCAATGGCCACTAATGGTGGGACCACCGTTAAGGTAAGATAAATACCTTATTCATGCAGAACCAATTATTTGTCAATAGTGTTTTTCTGAAAACCCCTTGATAAAATGTGGGTCTTGGTGACACATGCTTTCAATGAGGGTGTAGTCAAGATGCATGCCCTCACCAAATTCCAGGTGAAGAGTATTTATATCCCAAACCCGCCTACCCAAATTAAACACACAACCTTAACCAAAACTTTAAGCTACCTTATTCTACCTCCCTCCCCATAGGGTAGCCCACTTAAAACTGTACATATATATATATATAAAAAACTGTACATACATACATACATACATACATACATACATACATACATACATACATACATACATATATATATATATACTCATACATATACCGTCATATATGTTGACATGCTTGGAAATATTGTTGACATAGGTGGATGTCAAGATAAGTGTTGGGGGTGGGGTGGAAAAAAGATACAAGTTAAACTCACACAGACCAAAGGGGTTTGTTACAAATAAAATTGGGAACCTAACCTGTAATATATTATTACAGGTTAGGCCCCAATTTTATTTGTAACAAACCCCTGTGCACAGAAGAGGTGAGATGGCAGTGATCCGTAACCACGAGTGCTTTAGACCACTCTGCCACTCTACATGAAGACAAAACCAGTGTTGAAAGACACTTGTATATTGACAAATTACATTTTCGTTACCTTTGTGTAATAAAATCCACAATAAAATATTGCATCGGTCACATCCTGATATGAAAAGCAATACAATATTTAATGTTGACATTATCACAGTTATTTACATGCTTTAAGTACATGTACTTGTAATTAAATTGGCCTAGATTTTGGTCAGTCTGTTCCCATCTTATTGAGGTTACCAAGGGGATGGGGCTATTCATGGGGAAATGAAAACCTGTCAACAAGTTAATTTAAAGAGTACTTGTGTTTAGTTACAGAAGTCATCGTGAAAAGTGAAAAGTACATAAAATCGAACAAGAGATAAGTGGTTAGTATGATTATTGAAGGCATAATAGTGTATACATTGACACATGCTAATGAGGTATTAAAAGAAAATGATTCTTACAATACAATATTGTAACAATGTCAGCTCAATACATTTAAAATTTTCAGACATTTTTGAGAGATTCACCACCCTCAACTTCCCTTAAAAGCCTGATATTTAGTTTCCAGAGACTGAAAATTTAATGTGCTTTTACAATGTCATTGGTAGTCATCGTAAATAAAAATAAAGTTAAAAAGGAAACTTTCACAGCACAATAAACCTGTTTTAATCACCAATCACATTGGAAAATGTGAGAACTAGATCAGATATCAATGTTTTTATTTAAGTCGCGGCAAGTGGACAACTTTATAGGACCAAACAAAAGCCAGTTTTTGTGGCTGTTTTATTTTTTAAATCTGATCACGACAGTAAAGCTTGCCAGCAAGATCAACTAATTGTTGAATAAAGTACATGTTAGAACTGGCCGCTTACTGACATAAATGATAAGGTTGTAAAATTAAAGCCTGGCAGCAAGATCAGCTAATTGTTGAACAAAGAATGGGTAAGAACTGGCAGCCTGTTGACATAAATGAAAAGACAACAAAGGATTTGTTCAAGCTGGGACCAAGGGATTCTGTTGACATATATGTTTATTTTTTATCTCCATGTCAAAATAAGCATGACAATTTTGGTAGTAATAGTAGACCAAGTGACTGGGACTTTGCTTTTTTGTCAATAGGCGGCTTGTCAACATAAGTGATGTAGACATAAGTGGGTAGGACTATATGTATGTGTGTGTGTGTGTGTGTGTGTGTGCTTTTAATATGTACATGCATTGATGCCAACATCAAAGCTGCTGACAGGACCATAACTCTCAACTAGTAGAGGTTTGCTAAATATATGTAAAATATCACAATATGCTGAAATGTCCCAAAATGCAACTGTATCATCTACGTATGAATACAAATATGCCTGCCAAATTTATTTCTCTGCATAGAGTGGTTTTTGTGTAATCATGTCAACAATCTTCTAAGGACAGGATCAAATCAAGATGTCTCCTATGCCCAGCATATAGAATGTGTGTGTGTGGGTAATATCTGAGAAAAATGTTTGAAAGAGAGACCAATCTTGATATTCTTTAAATATTTTTCTAGTTGTTTAATTCTTTTTTGTTAGCCAGTAGTAAACGTTGCATTTTCACTAGCTAAGGTTACCTTACTCATTAAGTACCTACTTTTGTTCCGATCATAGTAATCAAACAAAGGATGAAACTGGTTGGATTTTGACCCTACACACCTAAACTCACTCATAGCAGTAAGAAATGTTGCTGCAGAATTTAGTATATTTTATTTTATTTGTTAATCAATGATGAATGCTATAAAACAAGTCAAAGATGCAAGAATGCCAGGATCTGGCAACTATGCTGATATTGTATATGATCAGCCTCAACTCTTAATTTCACAGATTAATTTATGTTTTTTTTTCTTTATTGCACTTTGTTAAATCATTGGCTTTATCATGCCAAGGAAACAAAACTTAAAATGCCTTTTCCAAGGACACATCAAGGCAGCCAACTTGGCTGGCCTGGTCGGTCTGGTATAAAAAAAATCTGTGACCAGTGGCTTACGAACCTAATATTTATACCAATTGAGCTATGGCAGCTCTCCGATCTCTGACAAAAATATTCACATCAAGAAATGTTCTTGTCAGGAAAAATAATCATGTAAGATTCACTATCATACATAGTTAGACAGGTTCCTGAATATTTGATAAACTAGAAATATATTCTTCGAACATGGATGCTCTGCAAGAATAACTGACCTAAATACACAACCCAACCAATGCATTGTGTTATGGACAAATGGACAAGTGTAGCACTATGTGCCATACACTATCATGATCTGGCTTCATTCATGTTCTGAACCTATCCTAGAAAACACTGCCAACCATCAATGATCCTTATAATATTTTGTACAGGTGTACCTATTACCAAGGAGACAAGTTACCTGCTCTAATGATGTGAGTCCTGCCTTCTTGCCGATATCTGTAATACTTTCCAATATGGCCTTCTTCACATCCTGAATAAAGAAAGAATACATCATGTAAACCCTGCTATCTCATTCACATTGTAAAAATATCCCCAATAAGATGATGCCTGCATTGTCAGACAATATAAGAGTTCCATGAAACTTGTCTTATATGCCTATCTAGATAAGATGGAACACATGCATTATCAATCAAGATTATAATTCCATGGAATAGTCTCACCTGTCTTGCCTGCATGTTAAACCCTTTATGTTGTTTTCTGTAAGTGATAGTCAATTATCAAGATAGGAGTACCATCAAACAGTGTCTTCCAGCACTGTCCATCAAGATAATAATTTACTGGAACATAGTCTCGTCTACATTTGGAAAAGAGTTCCATGGCACAGACTCTTGCGTACATTGCCTATCAAGATAGCATAACATAAAAAAAACTCATCTGCAAACTCTACTTTATGTGCTATATACACTTGTTTGAGTTAATGCAATACTGTACATTTGGAGAATTTTTCTTTCTTCAAAATTTTATTTATTTATGTCATCATCACAACCTTGAAAATATGTTGCACTGACAGGGCTGTCCATGACTTTTCTGCAGTAGAATGTTAGACTACTGACAAAATGAGAACATTTGAAATATTAAACCACAAATCTTCAATTTGATTCACCTTAGTTTATTTTACTGATCATTAGCACCAATGAACAGAGGAGCAAAGACCTATACCTGAAATTTATTGTAGTTACAAGTAACACAACTTAGAACACAACTGCATAACTACTTTCCCTGTCCTCATGTAAACAAACTTCAATAAGGATTTCATTATGTGCATTATGAATCCACACAACACCTTTCATAACTGATTTAAACAAGTTGTTTATGTTAACAGGAAACTCCCTGGCAATGGATACAAGGTCTATTTCCAGCAGAAATCAATCAATGCCAAATTATTTATACCTTAGCCAATGAAAGAAGGTGTTTCAAAATCATGTCAAAGATCAACATGGAAGCCAATAACCTGATAATTACACTCAGGATATTGTTTGTCGATGGATGTAGTCCCTACATGGAGAGATATCTCAGACAACTCCGACAGCTATCAAAGTAGCTATTTCAACAATCAATTCAAATAATAATAGTGTTTAGACTGATGCAATGAGTTTCTTTCAGAGGGTTAACTGGTCTGGAAATTGCCACTTACAGAAAACAACATAAAGGGTTTAACATGCACAAGTCTCAGACACTATCTACACAGATGATCATCAATATGCATACCAACAAAAAATAATCAAACATCACAATTATAATAATAAAAAATACAAAAAAATATTACCGGGTTATCTTTTTTGAGTGAGCATCTTATATTTAGTGCATACAGAAAAAATTACCTTGTTTGCTGCCAATTCCTCGTGAGTTCCTTTAATATCGAACTTTTCTTGTACAAATTTTGGCAACACATCATAGTCTGGTACAACAATACCAACAAGGCAGGACTGAAATACAAACATGTTTGATAAGTGATCTCCCTTGTTAAGGGTTCATACAGATCAGGAAAACTGGGATCCTATGACTTTTCAAGGACTTTTTCAAGGACTAGTTTCAGTTTTCAACAACTACATTTTGTATCAAGTGTTCTACTTCAGTTACTTATTTAATTACAAGGAACAAAATTTTTTTAAAAAAATACATGTAATGAAATCTGAAAGGGAATGATAATAATGTCATTACAACTGGACCTGAACATTAAACATTGCTCTTTAGCGCTTTACTGTCTCCTCCAGATGCAACTCTTGTTCTCTCTAGAAGTACATGCTCTTCTTTTTTCCATTTTCTGATTCCATTGGACTGAGATACAAGTGAGTGTCTCTTTCTCTTCTGCTTAATCTGCCAGCTTGTCTGCTGCCTAGAAAACTGCTGCTGTCTTCTTTCTCCATTCTCTGTCTCTTGCAGTTTTCCTCCATCATAGCTTTTGTGTTCAATCCTCTTCTTGCTGCTTCTATTTCCTTTTTTCTTTTTGTCTACATAATACTGATATTTTTGTATGGGATCTGTTGACAGAAGCAGCTTCTTGGTCAGTGGAACATTTTCCTTTCCTCAAGCCTTTCTCAGATGGTCTACAATGATCCATTGTGCTACAAGTACCTCTTCAGAAAGATTCTCTACTTTTATTTTTATTGAGAACACTTTATTTTGTGGACTGTCTTTGTTCTCAATGACACTTTTAAAAAAAATTTAATTACTGGCAACCTTTCCATAACAAAGGTGTCTAATCTGTTTTGGGCAGAGTCCAAGTCCCTAAAAGTTTGACAGTCACCTGAGGTGACAACATCACATCAACTTCCAAACTACTTCAGGACCTGATCACATACGCTTCTTGTACCCTCCCACATACGCTTCTTGTACCCTCCCTGCCTCATGTACCCTCCCTCTCTCAGACATGATGTAAAGGCTTCTTGTCAGTTTTGTGGTACACTACTGTTTTCCTTGAGATGTCATCCGAGTTGCCAGGGACCCATGCAAGACAGGCAATGGATAGTGGGGTAAAAATAGGTGACTTCTGCAGTAGCTGTGCAACCATTTTAACGTGGGATTTTTGGCCGACATACCTGAATTCATATTTTATCTTTACAAATGTGACTAGCTTTGCCTGAAGTCATCTGAGCACCCATTGCTGACCTTTGCAAAAACCACGTTTCTCATCTTCCACATCGATCTTGACCATGAGAGTGAAACTGCCTACTGCATGATTTCTGGTAAATAAATTTCTCCATCAGACTCTTGGCAATAAGCACAAGGTCTGAAGCAACAAAAAGGAGACTGGTACTCTTTGGTACATCAATAAGGAAAGACTGAATTTTCCATGCAATCATTAAGAAAAATTTAAATTTTGCAATAATCAGTGAATCAGTCTGCAATTCCCAGAAAGACTTCTTGCTGGGTTCTTGGACAGTTTGTGTTTTAACTGCACGGAAGTATGCTACAATGTTAGATAAAATAATGATGACTCCTTCTGATTAATCCACATTTTCTGACCACCTTATCATTATGAAATACACAAGAAATATGGATATGGTAATTAAGGTATTAAATTAATTTAAGCAAAGGGACAAAATAATCACTTATCTGCTATCTTGTTTATTTTAATATATAAATGCACAGGCATTATATTAAACATAAAATAAAGCTAGAATACATTTTTAAAAAAAGAACTTTTAAAGCTAATTTAGAAAATTTTGCTTAGTAAACATGTTAATTTTAAACTTAATTATTGTATATTGTTTCACCCCTAAAACAACAAAAAAAGACCCAAAAATAACAAACAAAACCCACAACAATAAAATCATCATCAATTTAGTTTAGGTTTTCTCTGCAAGTATAATAAAAACAGCTTAATTCACACCAAAGAAACTTACTTGAGTGAACACCTGGCATTACTCTGTACAATGTAATCAAAATATACACAGATGTAACCATAAAAAAGAAAGATATGAAATAATATAACAAGCTGCATGACCAAAAAAAAAATTAATAATAAATACAGTAATTAGTAAACAGTGTTAAACGCCTCAAAAGCTGACCCCCAAGTAATGAAGTGGGATTTATTGTTGGTCCTATATAAAAGAAAAATATAATCTTGGATCATGTATAATACCTAAATAGCTTGAGACCGCAGACATCATGTCAGCAGTCTCAAGCTATTTAGGTATTATACAGTTGTCAAGATAAACTCACAATAACTTGACATACTAGTATTTAAATATCACCAGTCAAATGAAACTTACACCCATTTTTTGCCCCTTTTGGATTTAGTGTCATTTTCACAAAATTTTGCTTCCTGAAAAATTTATAGATTTTGCTAATTCATTTTCATGAGTTGACATACAATTCTGCACTCTGTAAAAAAAAGTCTCTAGAAATATTGTAGTGCCCTAGTCTCAATGACACATTCTTAAATAACAATTCTTATTATGATTATTATTATCATTTTTGCATATCAATGAGTGAACAATTTTGTCCAAATCAAACTGCAAAAGCTTTTATTACTTTTATGATTTTTATTCTGGGGATCTCCAACTTAATTTTAAAATCATTACAACAAATAAGGCATCATTTAGCTAACAAACAATTGCAGTGTTGACATGGTCACACAACATAACATCAGGTTTTTTATTAAATCATATCAAATTAGTGTGGCAGTCCTTTTCACAAGGTAATTATAGTGCTAGGGATTAACAGTTAATTAGTCACACCAGCTTCATGCTTCTTTACTCTAGCCTTTAGCTTTTCTGTGGACTGGCCGTGGCTGACCAAAATAAAAAAAAGTGGAGGTCTCTTGGTTTGCAGAAAACAATGCATCACCAGAAAAAGTAACTACAGGGACAACAATCACTACTGATGTAACAATAGGAAATCCATTCTTTACAAACTATTCAAATCTCAGAATAAAACCTGGATCTTTATCCAACAATTTATTTTAAGACTGAATCTTATTGATTGAAAGTAGGTTTTGGTTGAAATGTGCTTTCTAAAGTAATATTTTCACCAGGTAGCAAGCATAAATCTGTCAAGAAAGAATTGAAATAGCAGTTTGCCCAATGCCATTTTAATGTTAATATCGCTTTTTGTCAATGTATAAACCTCCAGACTGCTTTTGAACTTTCTCTGTGAATCCATGTACTGAGATGACATAATTTTTCATCAATCTTTATTACATCTGACCTGAAAATTATTATATAAAAAAAGTTATCACAAAGGCACAGTCTGAGCTATCAAAAAAAAGGAATGATTCCATCAACTTTGGACTGGTGGCATCCCATCATACGAATTTACACTTTATACCACTTTACCAAATAGAGAATGAGACAACATTGTCTTTCAATCAGGTTATGCATAAAAGTGATCAAGAGAATAATGTACATACCTTAAGACTGTCCCCATGAACGTAGAACTGAGAAATCAGTGGACTCCTAACATATGTGTTTTCTATCTTCTCTGGAGCAATGTACTCTCCCTATAAACACCATAAAATATATGGTTATTAATATTAAAACATTCCAATTGATCAAAGAACTTGCAAAAGAATGAATGACAGTGTCAAGTTCTCCAGACTGCATGCACGTTTGTTTTGTGTTTGTGGAGTGGGCAATGCATGCTCACCTGCCTTCATATAATAATGTAACCTACTTTTAATATTGTGTTATGGAATCCTCAACAAGTATGATTCATCAACTGAGGAAGACAACTTATGGCTAGCAATTTTGGATTTGTGTTAACAACACAGTATGGTCCTACTTCAGATTTAAAAAATATCAAAAAAAATTAAAAACTTCCAAATGTTAAATTTTTTTATATTAAAATGGTGTTACATTCTAATCTGGTCATTTACATATGTATACAAACATGCTCTCCGAAATTTCATTTGACTACCTCAAGTTGCTTTTGCTTAATTTTATAAAATACAATTTTTAGCTAAAACCACTAAAATATGATTGAAAAAGAAGAAAATTTGTTGTAAAAGCCTGAGAATCTAATCTAGTCATACATGTTATTTGTCAATAACAAATGTCTTTTCTTTTAAAGGAAATATGCTAATGAACTTCTTAGGAAAGGATTCACAAAATTACAAAATCAAGAAGCAGTGATCAATTCATGTGTTTGATTTTCTGAAAATTATACCAAAATTTTTGAATTAATGATGCCAAGACTGCTGTCATCAGATCTACCACCCCTTTCCCTGAGAATTATAAGCATAATTATTGCTATTATAAGTGGCAAAAAAGCCTAATTTGGGCATAAAATGTGTTGTTGTTCTGGGGCTTAACTCCATTTTTCAGCACATGATACATTGTGGCCAGTATTAATGGTGGAGAAAAAACAGGGAAATCTTCGAAAAGAATCCATCAACCCACGAGAAGCTACTGGCAAGCTTTTCACACAAGGATCAAGAGTCTAACACCTATTATTCATCCACATGATCTTAGACTCAAACCCAAGCAGACAGAGGTGAGATGGCAGTGATCCATAACAAAGAGCTTTAGATCATTCAGGGCCCCCATAAAAAGTGTAATCTATTTATTACATGCTCGAATTAAAGCATGTATGAAAAAGTGACATTTTTTCAACTAACCTGGCTTGGCAGCTGGTCAAAATTCTCAAAAAAGGCAAAATCCATGTGGATTAGAACCAGAATACAAACAAAAAATATACTGAAAAATTATTTACATTCAGCACTCACTTCAACTAGTCTACATGTATACCTTTCGCTGAGTGATCGTGACCTGGAGTTCTGCAGATCATGGTCACATATTGTATTACTATACTCTCATATTTGTCTTTAAAGTTTGTAAATTGGCGTTAATTCATCACTTTTTCTAATCTGACAAGTTATGAAGTCTGCTCAAACTTTTGCCATAAATTATCCACAACTCACACTGTAAACATTTCACTTATCATCTGGTGCCATTTTCTTTAAGAATATACATTGGTTTAATAACTAACTACATTATCAATAAAATGATCTGTTCGGCAAAGTTCACTTTTGAAGAAACATCAATTTTTGACGAAATGGGTCATATACAGTTGCTATAAACTGCAAATAAGAAAAATACTCTTGCGCTCTTTTAAGAATGTTTTCAAATTTGTATGTTTTCAAGACAGGCATGTCTCTCAGTCCAGAACTTGTATGAGCCTAATAAAGCTAGCCAAGATCATATAAATGACATAAGATCCGATTCTCTGCATATAAAGTGATCAATTAAAATTTCATTAGAGTCAAGCAGTGTCTGCATATAAAGTGATCAATTAAAATTTCATTAGAGCCAAGCAGTGTCTGCATACAAAGTAATCAATTAAAATCTCATTAGTCAAGCAGTGTCTGCATATAAAGTGATCAATTAAAATTTTATTAGAGTCAAGCTGTGTCTGCATATAAAGTGATCAATTAAAATTTCATTAAAGTCAAGCAGTGTCTGCATATAAAGTGAAGAATTTCAACTGGCCTAACACTTTCAAATAGTCCTAACACTAACCTCATAATGCTTTGCACCAAGCAAGGCCGCTGTTAGTACCATATATATATATACACATTCAAATTTCATACAAGAATGTCAGACATTCAGCTAAATGCAAAACTTTATGCAATCACTGGAATATTGAAAGTATGTTGCTATGACCTACTTTAGCCTTTGAATAATATGAACCATCAAGTTTCAAGACAGTACATTACAACATTATCAAATAAACTGATCTGAATGAATAAAAAAGGCAGGAAAAGTCGGTCACTTTTTATCTTACTTTTTCCCATGGTGATTAGTACTAATCAAGATGAGTACATCAATTAGGACTATGTACATAGAATAGTCAGGAAACTTGGCTAAATGCACAAATTTAATGTTGACACCTGCAAGAAGATCATCAGAAAGGTTATCCACTCAAGTCTCCACTATGCTTCACTGGTAAGAAAAAATGCTCTAATGGTGAGAAAATATCAAGTCATCTACATGAGCATTAGAAATGTCTATCAAACTTCATTTGACCACATCTAATGTTCTGCATGTAAATGTGCTAAAAAAAAACTAGTTTGGGATGGACATTCAGATGAACAGACAAATAAACATAAGGACATACTGGGACAAATCAAGATGACCCTGCTGACCTTCCAAAAGGCAGCATCAAATATTGGTATTCTGATGCCATTTCAAGAGAATTTCTTTTCCTGGCACAAAAGCCAGAGATAAGTAATAAATTGCAATCCAGAAGTTACCTGGGCCAATTTAAAGATGTGCTTCTTTCTATCTATAATCTTCAAAGTTCCATTCTGAAATGCAATAAATATACTATTTGTGAGATATTCAGTGCATTAATTGTATCAAATCATTTTAATCTGCACACAAAGTACCAAAAACCTAACTGTATCAACTTTAAACAAGCATCAGTCCTACCCCTGCTATTCCATACTTAAAACAAGTATCAACACCTGTTATTATATACTTAAAACAAGTATCAGTAGTCTTAACACCTTTTTTCAATATTCTAAAAAGTTAACACCTGTTATTCCATACTTTAAAAACACATATATGTTGTCTAACACCTGTTATTCTGTAAGTGAAACATCTCTGATCTAACACCTGTTATTATATACTTCAAACATATATCTGTAGTCCAACACCTATTATTTCATACTTCAAGTATATATCTGTAGTGCATTACCTGTTATTCCATACTTCAAGCACATATATGTACTCTAATACCTGTTATTCCATACTTTAAACACATATTGGTAATCAAACACCTGTACTTTAAACTCATATTTGCAGTTTAACACCTATTATTACTGAATTCAAAGACATGTCTAACACCTGTTATTTTATACTTCAAGCACATATACATAGTTTAAAACCTGTTATTCAATACTTAATCATGTATCTGTAGTTTAACATGTTATTTCATAGTTCAAAATCATATATGTAGTCTAACACCTATTATTCCATACTTCACACAAGGATCAAGAGTCTAACACCTATTATTCATTACTTTAAACAATTATTTATAGTCAAACATCTGTTACTCCACACTTCAAACATATGTTAGTCTAACACCTTTGGTTCCATACTTCAAGCATATATCTGTAGTCTAACAACTGATATTCCATACTTCAAAGATGTGTGTGGGTGTGCACATGTGTGTATGTGTGTGTAGTGGTAGTGTTCTAACACCTGTTATTCCATGTTTCAAACATATATATGGAACACCAGTTATTCCATACTTTAGCCTGGCTCAATTTCAAACTTTTCATCTGCAGTGCATACTCAATTAAAAAATCTTCTCCTTTGTAATATTTTTATAAAGTCAAATTTACGGTAAACTTTAAAATAACCAAGTTTTTTTAAACTAAGCTATTTGTGGCTTAATCCCAAGTAGCTTTGCAATACACAGAGTTGGGTGCAGACCCCATGTTGAAATGTTTAATAAAAGTAGGACTGGATTGTTTTGCCTCATTTTATATAATAAAAACACAAAAAAATGCAAACTTCAACTCCACTTCTTAAAAAGAATCATAAAGCCAAACTTCAATGCATAATCTATTGGAACTGTAAATTCAATAACAAAAAAGCAAAACCTTAACAAAAATATTGTTTGTGACATCTCCCTTAGATACTCTTTTCTAGAAAAAAACCAATGCAAAAGACTGTAAACCTACAGGCAGCCATTCTCCGATATCTCCTGTGTGAAGCCAGCCTTCATCATCCAAGGCTTCCTGTGTTTTTTCTGGATCCTTCAAATAGCCTTTAAACACATTGGCACCTTTGACACATACCTGAAAAAACAATGGAAGGTTAACACAAACATATATTGTAGACATGAACATATTGCGGATTCATCGATTGTATGGCACTATAGTTCTACCATGTAAGACCCATCAGGGAGTGATTGGTCTTACTGCTTAATTAACAGCACTTTGTAATCTATTTTGATGTTGATTAACAGTGTAACGAAAGTCAAATTTTCAGGAATATCATTTAACTGGCAACCAATAATGATGCTTTTCTATAAAATAAAGTTATGTTTTTGTCAGACTGTACTTATCCTAAGAACTTTTCTCTAAAAAGTGAAATTCTCACAAAAGAAATGGACCTGTTTTCAAAGTTTTGTTGGCCTACATTTCAATTGTATGGAAAGCAATGAAAGATGGGAATGCCTAAATCTGGTAAAGTTGAAATATATTTTTTTAATAAAACAAATAAAAATATATTATGCCTACTGGAATTGTAAGCAATGTTTCATTTCATTCAAGAAATATATCCTACATATGAACCTACTTGAACATACTTCGGTATACCTCGACTACCGTCGCATTGCAACAAATTCAAATGTATATCACTAGAACATGAAAATGCATCCATTTGCTTGCATCATATTTTAATTTCACCAGGATAAAGACTGCACAGTAAAATTAGTGAAAGAGTGTCAATATAGACTGCAAAGTGTGTGAGATTTTCCTGAAACTTTGCTCGTTCTGATGTCAATGGAACACACTATACAAGGCATTTATTTGGGTAGTGAGTCATAGCACTTAAACAAAAACATGTGCTATGTCTTACTTTGTAGGACTACTGGCACTACTGACATCACACATCATCACTGATTCAATTATTTTGTGCAATTACTGACCTCACAAGTCAATCACTGATTCATCTATCATGCAAGACAACTGACCTCACATGTCAATCACTGATTCATCTATCAGGTGGGACAACTGACCATACATTTCAATCACTGATTCATCTGTGAGACTACTGACCTCACATGTCAATCACTGATTCATTTATCAGTGGGACAACTGACCTCACATGTCAATCACTGTCAGAGCAAGTCACCTAGACAATTTAGCTTTATGATGATATATTTCAAATATGTACTACTCCAATATTTTTGTCAAATTTTCAAAACATCTTCAAACTACAATGCACTGTGTCAATCAATATAAAACTGCTTCAGGGAGAAATGCACCCACTTCAGATAAATAGGTGTACTAATTACTAGGTGATGCATTCTCTTGACAAGAAGTGTTCCTTAAGCAGACCTGCCAACCCTAAAGAGACATTCTCAGTAAGTCAGTCAAAATTTTTCATTAAGTTGGACTAATTGCCAGTAAGGTGTAAAAACTATAAAGTAATGGCAAGGAATAAAATTGCATTAACCATTACAGTTTATATCCAAGTTCTAACTTACACTATATAGCTACTGATGTGACTGGTACATAGTACTTTTGCACTTTTTAAGAAACTTCTGGTCAAACTCCATTTTGAAGCATTTTCCCCTTCACTTTCATGACTAGTATTGTTTCCAAGGTATCAACTGACATAGATGATCTGGATTTGAGTGGTTTTTGAGAAAATCCTCTCACAACCTGCATCTGAATGAGGAACAATAAGTACATTCTTCATGATGCTGGACAACAATTTGTATTTTAACATATTCCATTGCTTGTCAACTTAATAGTGTTTACAATCTCAGGATTCAATTCATCTACTTGCTAATTCAAAAACTTTGCTTCCAAGTTGTCTCACCAGATGGTTTCTTTGGGTTCCATACAAATAAATCTTGATGGGAAATACATTACACTGATAAAATCACTCATCATCCTATTTGACACATCAGCAACTGCACTGTTTCAGGAGTTCGTTATTTGTGGATCATAGGCTCCTCCTGTAGCATGACAAGTTGTACTTGTTAAATAATGGAATTATGTCGTCTAGAAATAAGCAATAAATCTTCATCCTCTGGGACTGCAGAGTTTTATACACACTCATGGTCTTTTCCTCTATGTCCTCTATGTAACATTTTTTGACTGTCATTTCTAACCAATGGTTTCTAGACAAAGTTTTTTTATCCTGCTTTTGTGATTTAGTTTTCTCTAAGGAACCTATCATGGGTTTTATTTTCTCAGTCTTTCCTGCTGAGGCTAACTTGAGCGTAGTACTAGCCTGACTTATTTATCACAGCTCAAAGCTTTACTGCATGTGCCTGCACTGTCATTATTTCTTCTTTATTACTACATACATGTGGAACTTTATGCTTGGAACTAGACACCTTCTCTGATATCCTACCTTTGGCTTTAGCTCTTTTGCCATTAACCTTTTGTTTCATGGTTTCTTTACCAAAATATATTTGTAAGAGTTCCCACTGTTACAACAGTCTCTTTATACCTTCACCAAGAGACAACCATATTGTCACAAAATGCTTCAATATTTTACTCTCCTCTTTCCCACAAAGAGACTGAAGATCTTTCAATTCTGTTTGGCAATTTATCCAAATAATATATGTCCACTAATATTATCAGCCACTTTTTTAATTGCTAAATGTATCAAATGGCATGAACATCCACTCAGAAACACTGAGGGATTCACCAGTTAAATGTCCAAATACACCTTTATTGCAACTTGTCATCACTGAAGCATTATCAAATGAGATACAGGGATCAGTTAGGGTGAGAACCTTGGACCACTTGGCCACCCAAGGCCCTGGCTGGTTTTTTGATGTTTTACAGCACAGTAACACAAGTAGGTCAATTAATGCAAAAGCAATCATGGTAAAGTATCTTGACCAAGAAGACAATACATAGCTAATCCTGGCTTATCCAATGGTAGTATTCAAAGCTGCACAACTTTAATCACAAGTCTGGTATGCTAATCAATGAAAGAAAACAAAAGGCATTTTGACACTCATTACAGCATTGTGTTACAAATGAGACACAACTATGTAAGCTTCTTATACAGTTACTCACCTCGCCCTTATTTTCCTTAGCAAAGTAGTTCATGTCTGGGACATCTGCCACTTTAAGGAGGTTACAGGACAGTGGAGGTCCAACAGTACCTAAGGAGAAAAATATGATTACCAAATATTCATTAATGTCACAAATGACAAAGTAGAAGACAGTAATATTTAATCTGAAATACAGAATAAGCAACATTTCCCGATCTTCTGATGGTGCCGAGAGATTATTTATAATTGTGTGTGTGTGTGTGTGTGTATGTATGTGTGTGTGATTCATATTTTTAACATAGCTCTAACAATTTTTCAGTTATATCGCTATGATGTCTGTAGTGTGACTATGATATCTGTAGTGTGACAGTTTATAGTGATGTCTAGCATTGGAGAATCATGCCACAGACATGTGGCATGATGTCCCATCCAGTCAAATTACCATGACACCAGGCTAACCAGTCCTAACACTAACCTCTTAATGCGGAGCGCAAAGCGAGGCAGCTGTTAAAACCATTTTTCAAAGTCTTTTGGTATGACTCGGCTGGGGTTCGAGCCCACGACCTTCTCGATCCAAGACAGACTCTCGAACCAATAGGCTACAGGAGTGGTTTTATTTATAATGATAACAGTGAACATCTCAATGTTATTATTGGTGATATTGCTGCAATTTTCCAAGATTATTTGTTTTAATTATTTTGTTTTCTTATTTTATAGACAGTCAAAGAAAAAAGACCTGATATATTTTGCAATGTTGAAGAAATATTCATTATAACCAATAGATTTTTACTAATTTATTGGTAGCCATGCTAATTTCTCATTCACACCGTAAAAAAATCCAACATTCAGTGGAAGAAGTTCTACTTGATTCTTTTGTGAATTCCCTCTGAAACTCAACAGGATAAAAGTTAATCTAAAGTAAGGATAAGGACATCTTTAATAACAAGGGGGAGAAAAAACATGCTTTCTCATCTTGACTTACCGCCCCATTACATAATATTGAACCTGACAAGGCTATAAGACCTGTAAAAGGCTTGTAGTACTACATAATGAAATTGCCAAAATTTAAGAAAATAAAATTTAAAAACATATGGGCCAATTGAGTTCTTACCCGATTCACAGTCTCCTGGAATGGTGAGACTGCAGATGGCACTGCATTCAGTCTGACCATAACCCTCCAATACCTGCAGCAAACAAACAGATGCACAGTACAGTAATTAGAATGTTGTTGCAAAAGGCAGAAGAAAAGCAAAAAGAAATATATATAGATATGATGCTATGAAATTATGGTCAATATATCCATTTTCAGAAATACATCAATTTTTGGACAAAGAAATCTTAAAAGAGCATTCTTTAGATCTGCTTCCAGATATGATGACAGAATATGGACAGTTTTTAATGTAGTTACAATGCTTAGTGCAAGAAGTCGAGGTTCAAATAAAATAGTAAAACAACCAGGAAACCATTAGATAAAATTTGATGACATTCATCATTTACAATAATATCTAACTCCTTCAGGATTTTCCTATAATTGCTTCACTGTAAAAAAAATACAAAAAACCCCTAAGAATTCAGGATAAATCCAGAAAAATTTTGAACTGATTTTCATTCTAATTTACAATTACCTCTTATGAATGTGATCAGTGTGGATTTATTGTTTTAAAATCCCAGTGTGGATTTATTGTTTTAAAAACTACTTACAGGGCAGCCTACACAGCATCGGAGAAAATGAAGAACTTTGGGTGAGAGTGGAGCTGATCCTGTTGTTATCAAACGTACTTTTCCACCCAAACTCTGTTGAAGCTTCTTGAAAATAAGTTTGTCCCAAAGACTGTTCTTACGAATAATGCCTCTGAACAGAAACAAAAGAATAGTTATTAATCGGAATGACAAGATATTTCATCTCTATGCATGATAACAAAAAAATCAATTATGTTTTTGAAAAACACACATGCCCTCAATGCAATAGTACAATACATGGGGCATTATGCGCCTGTTCCATGTTTAAAAAGTCCTCTATGAATGCATGAAACGCACTAAATTTAATATGCAGAAACCATTAATTTCTTATGAACCTATGACCCTATACCCTAAGATCCTAAAGGTTTCTATATTACCCTAAGTGCACACTATGCATAAAATTTGGTCAAGAAAGTTATTCTGAAAAAAGTCCTCCACAAACTCTGGTTAAGGTATGTGTACTGGTTTGGTTGTGGGTTCAATACAATTGGCTACACATGACAGCCAGTATAACTGGTGGAAAAAGAATCTGGAAAAAGGCTGCAAAGAACCACTCATCCAAAGGAAACTACTAGCAAGCTTTGGTTAATAACTGAAATTATTGTGAAAGACTATTTTTGCACTTTCTGCAACAGTATCTTTGACATTGGACCATTTGAACCCAAAATCAATAGGCTTCCTTCTTACCCAATATGCAAGTCAACCATTATAGCTGATAACTTGAATTTCTTTGCAGAAACCATTTTTCTTCTTTCAATCACAGCATCCTGAATTTTGATTCCTTGATCACAAAAGCAACAGGCCTTTCCCTCAAACTAAGTGCCAGAGATCTCAAAAGTTTGATCCAGGTATGTGATGTAAACTAATATTTTGTGGAAACTATGTAAACTTAAGATAAACTTATAAAGAAGAATGGAACAGTTACTCACTGGCATGAAAATCACATAAAGTCATCTACATATCTGTATGAACAACTAAATCTATTCTGTCAAGTGATTTTTATGTAACCATGCTAATGATCAACGTGGGATGGACATATGGACTGCTGAAAAAAATAGATGCATAAAAAAAGAGAATTTCTCACTAATATCCTTGAAGCACGAGAAAAAACACAACCATGATGTAATACATAATTTAAATAAAAACAAAAAAGTAAGATTATGTCCCACAGAATTATTTCGTCTCTGATTATTAACTTAACTCAACAACCTGAAGACAAAATGGATTGATTCTATAAATTTGTGTGGAAACTTACCACAATGAATATTAAGGCAAGAAAATCCACCTCATTACTGTTTTTGAGTAAATAATTTTTTTAAAAATTTTTCTCGATGTTCAAACCTACAATCAGAATTTTAACAAGAATTAAAGAAAACCTCTCTCTGGTGATGAAATGTAAAATTTTCTTCGTAAATAATTTTGTCTTATTATACTGTATTTAAAATTCATATTAATAATTCAAATCTCTTTTTGGGGTGGTCCTGAGGATTTTGTGGGCTCCAGCATAAATATAAGGGAAAAAATTTTACATGCTAATTCGTTTAGTAATGCTGATATTAAATCATTCCAATACTGATATTAAATCATTCCAATATACGCTTAGTGTAACAAAGAAGCATGAGAAAAACTCCAAGTTGACAGAATCATTGGAAAAAAAGAAACAAATGAGGTTTTATATTCAATCTGCACAAAATTAGATCTCCACTGTCCTACATGAAGATCTGACTGCATAAGGTTCATATTTTGAGGACATTTTAGTTAGCCAATGGAAATGCAATTTTCCGAATCTAAAAGTGAATTAAATCATTATGCAGACATTGACACTCTTCAGCCATACTGCTCAGATGCCCAAATGCATATATAAGACTTCATCTGATTAGCTGATAAAATTAGTGATTATAGTAATAACACTGATTATACAAACACAACTCCTAAGTGGTCGTGGTCAAATCTTCATGTAGGACACTGGAGATCTTATTTGAATCAGACAGGTTTGATATTTATTACAAACAAAAATCAAGAATAAAAATAATCAACTTATGAACAGTATAAAATGTGGTGTGGGAAAAGCCCTTGGCAGAGGATGATGTTTGTCTATATTATAGCATTGTATACCTGCTGAAAATGTTACAAATTATAAATAAATTACAAATTCATTCCTAAAAGAAATAAAGGAAGCATGCTTTCAAATAATGTTTAATAACTTTTAAAATATGTGTCCTTTATTCACGTTTCTATTTTATTTTCATAATGTACTGTTATCTATTGCATTCAGGTAAAACAAAGCAAATTATCTGACATGTCAATCACTAATGGTATCATTCTTATATTATATCAGAATTATGTTGTTTCATGCCATCTCAATGTACTGCACAATTTATATTTATTTTTTTAAAAACTAAAAGTATGTCATGTGCCTCGCCTCATTATCATGTGATCATCACTCCACATTGTAATCATCTTGGCATGAAAGGAAAAAGAGACCGAATATTAATGGTTCTCTTGGATGCTGACTAAATTATCTGACACTTTCAATGACTGACGCTGAATTAGAAAAATCAAGCATATAGGCTTTAGGCTGATCTGTATCATATGAAATAATTTGCTTATCTTATTTGGGCAAATCACCTCTGATGGAAAAGGTGATAATACTTTTAAAATGAACGTTTCCAAAATTCTGGAAATGTAGGCAGCATTCCAGTTCAAATATATGGTCACAAATAACTCAGAAATGAAGGATTACTAGTGATTAACAGTTCACTCTTATAAGATGATTTATTCCTTGTTGTTAACCTGTACAACAGTTTAGTACTTCTGAAACAGAATGGTGATTCATAATTAATAGTTCATTCTTAGGGTAAAAAAAAAAAGTAATAATTTGTGCCTATGTCTGTGCATGTGTGTGTTTCTAAAATTTTACAGGTGCTTAAGTTTTACAAAATCATCTTACTTTTTCAATTCTTCACCTTTTGAGTTCATGGCCATGTCAAACAGCATTTTCTTAAATGCACTGGCACTTGAACCTGCTACAACCTAAAATAATGAAGAAAAATTGCAACAACATGCAAATCAAAAACATTAAAGGAGAAGCAGATATCCTCTTACTTAAAAAAAAAACATTTTTTTTCTACTAAACTATGTTTCTTCAGTAATACTTTCCGGATTATAAAACCTTAGGAAAACTACTACTATCCTGCAAATCCTTAAGTCCCAAGCTAACAATTTTTATCTAAAAAGCTAAAAGACATTTGACCACCTAGGTGACAGAGTGATCTCCCCTTGATTAGTTTTTAATGTTTAACCGAACTTAAGGTGACTCTGGGTGCTTAAAACAAAAATGTTATTTAAAATCTGACTACACCAAACATTAATGCAGTCCAAAAACAATACCCTGATACCCTGACTGCAACAATAGGTTGTGATAATATACCCCCCACCCCAAATTAGAGACAGCAAATGTTGCATGATCCAAAAAGCAGCTGTAATGGCAGCTGGCAGTCTATAAACTTCACAACTGACAAGACTAGGTGATCATATGAAAAAATGAATCAATAAGTGTGGGATATGTGTTTATGTGTGAACACCTTGCTGTATTAAAAACAAATGGATCCTTATTTGATAAAGAAATCACTGTTAAAACTACAACAGTTACCACAATCTTCTGGTGACTAGTAGAATGTGATGAGACTTCATATGATTATGTAAGAAACTGATTAAAAAATGGGCAGTGTCATTAAATACTGCAAGGTGCACTGGAGAAATGATAGACCATGCTTTTAAGTTGCCAAAATACAGTCAATGCATTACTAGTCTGTGATAGTTCAAATACTTATGTCAGAAATATCTGGTCAAGTTATACTACAAATCACAAATTCTACATAAATCCAACCTTGCTATTTAGCAAAGATCATTGAAACCTGAAACAAACATCACCATCAAGGCTTTACAGGATACTGGTACCATCTTCCTGGAGATACTTTTATAACAGTAACAAATATATTCAACACATCCTGAAAACAAAAGGGGCATGCTTATATGCTAAGCTGAATAACTTGCTGAAATGATGTACAGTATACTCTGTGCTGGCAAGTTACTGATTTTCCATGGGAGGCAACTCTACTAGATTAGAGCTCTAGGAGGCTCTCTGTATGGTTAGAGTTATCACTATAGAGTTATCACTGCTAGAAAATCAAAGCCATTTGACCCAAGATAGCTACAAATAAAGTGTAATGAATTTGTAACCTGTAGCACAGTATTACTATGGCCGTTTGATTCCCAATCTCACATTATGTTGTTCACATGCACAAACAGACCATTTTGACAACACCTGTTAGGTCATGTTATTCACAAATGCAAACAGACCATATTGACAACAGCTGTCAAGTTATTTGATTCACACAGACAAAAAGACCAGATTGATAATAGGAGCTCTTTTACTACAGTAATCATAACAACTGTATATATGCTCACTAATAACTCAAGTCTAACTGAAAATAATATGGACCCTTATCGGCCATCACAATGCACATGCATATAAGGTCTATTCTTTATGTTATAGTGATTACTCCTAACAAAATGCACCAACCCAGATCTGCTGGAACATTACGTGACAGCAGATCTGGGTCTATCCAGTTTGTAGTTAGACTAGATTTATAAGTGAGTTCATATGGTAAGTTTGATGCTAAAATAAAAGCTCTCATTTCTAAAATTAGTTGGAACAGAAAACTTTCAAGGCACTAATAGACATTTACTAACCTTGTCATAAACTCTGTTCAGGAGTCGAGGCACTGATGGGAAAACTGTGGGCTGCAGTTCCTTAATATCATCCATCAATGTTTTTACATCTCCTTGGAAAAACCCTATTTTGGCCCCATTGATGTATGTAGTGACCTGATGGAAAGTCATGCCTTATTAGTCTCTTTTCTATTATAAAAAAACATTTATAAGATATCTGCAAAATCAAGCTGTGTTATTGTCATATAACTTTTAAACATTTAACAGACAAAATTCTACACAAAATCTTAACACTTTTGATGACTATAATGGTACTGTTGGCAGAATGTGATACCCATGGCTTGTAATATCTTTTAGTTTTAGATGCGATTTTCAAAATAATATCTCAATAGGAGCCAAATGCCTTTCGCAAATACATACTGAGATGGCCAATTCAGGCTGTCTGGGTAGGTATTGAACCAGCAACCCCATTGGAGCTTGTCTGGCACTCTAACAAATGAGCTAAGATGATTCTCTAGATGAACTGCTACCCCCATCTCCCACAAAATAATTAAATGTCTGCAAATTCAAAGATATAAAATTGCTGTCCTGGACAACCTCAAATAATGCTTGTATTGGAATATAATACAGCATTTTCTCGTTAGTTTCCAATGTTATTTTCAACACAATATTGGCTACATCATTCCACAGGAACTGGGATTAAAATGTCTTTTCCAAGGACATACCAAGACATTTATCAAAACCACAACCCAATATCTAATTCTTTACCACTACAGGTCCCTGGTATAATACAGGGATTATATATTTGCTATGTGTGAACAATTTGCTTGTGCTTGCAGGAAACTTTATAGCTAGATGGTTAAAAGTCACTCCCATGTACATATGCAAATGTTTGCACAAATCAAACCCTCTATGCTCATAATTCTTCAAACATTCATGAATAAGTATGTAAATTATACATGGAACACCTACAATAAATTTTCAAACATGCTAAAACCTTTTCTCAAGCAGTGTTTTGACTTACAGCTGATGTAACAAAAAACATTTATTGAAAATAATAAAAATGTCCTTATCATTTGATACCCAAGCTGGCTGCTTCTGTCAAATTTTCTTGAGCAGGTCGTGAGGTCATTTTGAAAAAATTCAATTTTTAGCAATGATTGCCTTTATTTTGTATATCTTGTGCAAATTTGTTAAAGGCCTTCAAGTCTGAATGTTTTCTGTCAAATTTGGCTTTAACCTCTTTAGTGGCTTTTGGGAAGCTATTCAAAGACTTATTTAGTTTTGTAATGGCAGACATTTGATGGTGTATCAACAATGTTTGCATAAAGCTGAAAGGTTTTCATGCCAGGATGGTTCATATTCTGTTAAAATGTTTAAGGAGTTTAAGGAATATGATGGCTGATCAGCACCTTAAGTGTATAGATAAAAAAAAATGATTTGGTTTGCTACTTTATGGCTACACAAGTAAATTATTTGGTGCCAAGGCAATTGGAATAAAGCGCTTTATCCAAAGACGCACCATGGTACCCAACTCTGGCAGATCTGATTATAGGATTTTGAACACATATTTTCCTGGTTGTGAGTCCAGTACTCTAACCACAGAGTCACTGTGGTTTCTACAGCCAGTATCTGCTTCTTACAACAAGCAGGATGGCGCATCAAATCTATTCCACAAGTCGGGGGGTGGGGGCCAGTAAATAAGACAGACCTTTACTCTAAGTTGCTATCAAATAAGTTATATTCTATAAAAAGCTGTAATTAGCAAATGTTGACAAATGACAAACAATGCATGCTAAACGTGCATAGCCATACCATCAATGCACTTTACTTTGAGCTTCACACTAATGACAATGGGCGAAAAAAAAAGGCTAAGCTCAACATTTCTATCAATTCCATCATATTTGAGGTTGTACTATACCTTGGTCTGACCTTACCTCACAAAGCCTCTCATAGGAATGAGCAAGAGGGAGGTAGGATATCAAACAATCCTCATTTGTCACATTGTATCCAGCTGCTGTCTGAAATGGAAGAAATGAAATAGAGTAAATTTGTTTTCTACCTACTGTTGTAGGGTCCAACTGTAACTGTTATGACAAAACTGGATAGTGGGCTGACATGAAATGCAACCAAGTTTCATGTCTCTACATCAAATGGCAAAAGAGTAGAAAAGAGGAAGACACTAGTGACCCTGACCATGAAAAAAAAATCTTGACTGATCCATGACATGCTTCAAATACAGAACCTCAAATGATTCTAAACTTAATGAATGGAAAAGAATGATGAGAAATGTAAAATACTGACTTTTTATGACCGTGATTTTGAAGAATGAACCACTGATATGATACACAAAACAATTGCTAACAATGTATAAGTATACCAAGCTTCACACAGGAAACTACATATTGTAAGCATGAACCATGATCTTGAAGATCACTGGCTAATGTGGTACACAACACACCTTCTAATGATAATATAATTTCAAACAGCTCTAAAGTTACAGTGTGGAATGCAAAGTTTGATGGAATATGTAAAATACTGACCTGTGACCTTGACCTCAAGGACAATACCAACAATATGCTCATGAAACAACTTCTAGTGATAATTATGTTTCTTGCCATCATCTCAAACAGCTTTAAGATTACTGAGTGGATTGTATGTTCCCCGCTTTTCACAGAAGGCAGCATCAAACACCTGAAGCACATTGGAACTTTGCTAAAAAGTTCCTCAGCACAGAACAGTTCTTCATTTAACACAAGTCACAGATATTGATCTTTAATAAATGTACTAATGATACTGAACCTTCCATGTGTATTCACTAATAAGTCAAGTCAAATTGCAAAAAGCAAAGTTTATTTATATATATATATATATATATATATATATATATATATATATATATATATATATATATATATATATATATAGTATAATGCAACTGCAGATCTGGGTCTGTGTTGTTTGTTCTACTGATTACTCCTAACAAACTTCACAGACCCAGATTAGCCAGCACATTATGCAATGGTAGATCTGCTGCAGTTGGACTCAAGTTATAAGTGAGAACAGATGTATTTCAAGCAACTTGTAATATGATACACCTATGTGACTCTCTTGAACTGTATCACAATAAAGGTAAACTGTTCGAGTAAAGTACTGAATCATGACCTCTGATGAGGTTGATAGCTGATGTTGTAATTATACTTTCCCAGAGGCATACCTGGCAATCTTAAATTAACAGAACTGGTCTAAATGACAAAGATTAATAATTACTTTCTCACTAGAATATTTTCCAATACATTTCAGAACATATTGTTTTATGACCAATTTTTTATTTTGCACAAAATCTATGTGCAAATGAAGTGTTTTTTATTGTTATTAATAAATCACCACTATCCAGCAAACAATCCAGAACTAAAAACAATGGAATGAAAAATTATACAATTTAACAGACTGATTAACATGGTGAAATTATAAAGTATCATGGCTGAAAATTATTTTAAAGTGAATTCAACAAAAAAACTACATTACTGTAAAATATTTTTTAAAAGGTACAAGTTTACTTACAAATAACTGGCAAACAGAAAGAACAGGAGACAAAATGTTTTCATGTGTAAGCATAGCTCCCTTTGGAAGACCTGTGCATAAATAAGAAACTAACCATTATATATATATATATATATATATATATAAATATATATATATATATATATATATATATATATATATATATATATATATATATATATATATATATATATAAACAAGGGCAATAAACAATAAAACCATCAAGACTATAACAATATTGTACATATACTGCTCACTTCTATTAAAAATTTTGTTTAAAAATCCAGAGAAATATAAAATGTCATATACAAGTGAATCCTTCATCGTTTCACTTTAGAATATTTACCTATTAAGCAATATATCCTATTTCATTACACAAAAGTTTTTTTTATATTTATTTAAAAAAAAAAATTAAATTAACAATGAGATCTGGGTGAAATCAGTGTAGCAGACAATAGTCATATTTTATCAAAGTTGCCTGGTGACTACTTCATATTTTTGTGGAAGGAACAGGTTTCTAATATTAATAACATTCATACCATCATGTCGGAGTTGAAAAAATCCATTGTTGATAATTTGGAACAACCAGAATTTCTAGCTTGTAGACACACAAAAAATTACCTGTTGGCAATTATGTTTACAAAATATAAATGAAAAAAAATTTCCTTTTAAAACTGTTTTTGACAAATTCTAATTCTAAGCAGGTAGAAAATTTTTAAGTTTTTAAGCCCCATATTGCACTGAAGTGCAGTGAATTGCCTCTACTTAATTGTCATTCTTAAAACAAGGGAACTGGAAAAACAATTCAATATTCTTTTAGACCAGGGCTCTCGCATACATGCCCCATGGCCCGCCAATCCATATCCTGTTGCCAGCAAAATGATTGGTGTAACAATGTGTCATGAGATAACAAAATTGGTGTTGCCCTTGTGCCATTGAAAATGCCCACATTTGGCCCTCAGGGTGGTTTGAGTTTGAGTCTCTTGATTTGATGGTAAAATAATGACCAAACTTAGATGGTTAATTATCAACAAGCAATGGATGTGCCAGGGGAGCTCACCTGAACATTACATATTGACTTAAAAGCCTGCTGAAGCCATTTACTATGACACTGGTGGTATACCATACACTCTCCTGCACTTAGCGTAGATCTAAAATTCCATGCCAGGAAAGCTATCTAGTGGAAATTAAGACCTGACTAATACCAATTTCAATAATTCTGTGTATTAAACACAAGTACCTGTTGTTCCACTGGTGTAACATACAACTGCAATATCATCAGGTTTAGCGAGCTGAAAAAAAAATTTAAGTCATAACAATTATCTTTAGATGAAGCACAAAGACGGACAACAATTGCTCCGATTCACTGGAGCTCCTAATACTGTGGAATGACATTCTACTGCATTTTAGCTTTCAACCATTCATTCCATCAGTGTCAACTAAAAAAAACCTGAATTTGTTAACTTTACTTATATGCATGTAATGTGTTTTAAACATAAAGTCAAGCAAATTACCCTGAATTCTAGATTTCATGCTATATAGAGAAAAGTGGCTGTATTTCTCAAAGTCATGATCTACAGTGGTTTCAACAGGTGTGTCCAACCCCCAGTGTGTAGCCTTTGGACATGTTGGAAGTCCATATGAAAATATACATAATTAGTGGTAAGGAATGATTCTTACTCATGCAAATCATGACCGTAAAAATTTTATTTCTTCTAGCCCCGAGCCAAAATGGTTGGACACCACTGGGCAATAATATTAGTGTGGGTCTACCATCTGACCAATTTGATCTTTATAAGATAAACAAAGTATTGGAAAGAAAAGTATACTAAAATTTACCTTGACTGAAAGTATAGAAAGTATTTGTTCAACAACAAAAATGTGCACCCTATTACAGATGGACAACAGGCAGAATGCCACCTTGATACCTTGAAAACTGTCTACATAAAGAACAAGACTAACACCCATGTAGTTGACATGTCAGTGTGAATGCAAATTCTCATATATTGAAACTGTAAAGGGGAAAGAAAAGATTGATGTGTATAGTTGCTGCATAGTTTGAATGTCATCTACCTTCTTTCATAGACCACATAATGTTCATACAGGTTTATGTAAAAAAAAATAAGTTCAAGGACAATTCTAGTAAAATTCAAGGACAAAACAGATTCTCAAGGAGTAACAAAGAATCAAGATGTAAGCTAAGATACCTGTAAAATAGGAAAAGCAAAAAAAGTATAAGATAAATAAATGTACTTGAAAGCAATCTGTACTTGCCATTAATTTAGGGGATCTACAAGTCATAACAAATTTATATGTATTATAATCCTAAAATGGCATAAAATTAACATCCAGCACCACATAAAAAAAACAAGACAAAACCCAAATGAAGTACTAAAAATATAAAATAAAACAAAGCAAGGTGTGGGAAAGAAACTTTTTACATTCTAAGAAATATGTTTTATTAGTGCATTTGTTACATTTACAAGGTCAATGCTTGGTATGGCTCGGCTAGGATTTGAACTCATAGCTTCTTTCATCCAAGGTGGACGCTCTAACCACTAGGCCACCAGAGCAGTTTAATAAAATGCAAGGACTTTTCTCATCCAACTTGCCAGAGATCTTAATGATATAAGCTTATATATAAGATCTAAGTCTGATCAGAAATAAAGACTCTAGACATTTCCTAAGCAATTGTGGATGGATAGACAGATGAAACAAGAGTAAGATCAGAAAAGTGGCCTCGCGAGCGTTTAGAAGTTCCACCAATCAGATGCAAGATCACCAAGTTAATATGTGCTGATGTGTTTACAATCAAACACACTGAAAGTCTCAATAACATAAGTTTAAATACTGAATCTGAGCCAAGTTGGATCAGAAATTAAACCTCTAGAGTGTTTGCAAACAACTGTTGATGATGGACAGATAATGCACAATGGAAAAAGGTAAGTCACATGGCCTTTGGCCAGTTTAGCTAAAAACTTGGATGCTAGGCAGGCTTACGTTGGGCTCCTGTGGGTTCTCTGATCCAAGTTTCTGAAAAAACAAAAGGAAACTATCTTAGTATAAAACTCTATCAAACAGTCACAAAAGAAACACCAAAACTGTAAAAATTATCAGAAATGTGAAATTTGATCCCCTTGTATGTATTGAAGATTCACACCTTGGAAAGTTCAATTTTTATAGAGTAAGGAAGAATGAAAGGCTGGCATCCAAGAATTTTCATTTTGAGGGAGGGAGGGATGTATTATTGTTTAATGACAGCTCAGAATAATAAGTGCCAAATGGTGCCAATTAAATGTAAGGACAAAAATGTATTCATGAATTGCTAAAACAATTA
This sequence comes from Potamilus streckersoni, assembly GCA_016746295.1. Classification (NCBI taxonomy): domain Eukaryota; kingdom Metazoa; phylum Mollusca; class Bivalvia; order Unionida; family Unionidae; genus Potamilus; species Potamilus streckersoni. The sequence goes on along the minus strand of JAEAOA010002363.1, from coordinate 1,452,786 downwards.
TTGATGATAAATCAATTCCAATATATTGTAAACATGAAGAACAATATAAAATAAGTTGAAGATGCAAAGCTTCTGTAAAATGTATATAAAATAAAAGACAAAAAGTACAATTCTGTGAAAGGTACATACAAAAAAAGTTAAAGGTAAACTATTAGAAGACCTTAAACATTTGGTCAAAGTTTTTTTTATATAAAAACTGTATTCCCTAAATATGTCTAAGTATTTCTGTAGCAGTACATCATGAAGTTTTTTCACTGATTTCACATCAAAGTACTTCTCTTTCAAAGGATGAAATCAGACACGCTGGACAAGAATGTATTCTACTTTCAGTTTATGAGAACTGGTCAAGATTCTCTTCTTCAGGTATGTAGATATATAGGTCCATTACATGACTGGCACAATACCAACTCATCTCTGCAATTCGTTCTATAGGATGGACGCAGCTCTCTAAAGGTGGGTTTGATGTTCTTAAGTTTATTTGTGGAGTTTCCATTCCACATATTTTACTAAATATACATAATTTGCTATATAGAATGTTTTAAGTTAAAAACTGGAATCATCCATACAGAATCATGTGACTGCAGGGCATCTCTGGCTGCTTTATCTGCCTTTTTGTTTGTTTGTTTGTTGGTTGGGCTTAACGCCATTTTTCAGCACACGATAGGCTATTCATGGCAGCCAGTATTAATGGTGGAGAAAGAAACCGGGAAATCACCGGAAAGAACCACCGACCCACAAGAAGCTACTGGCAAGCTTTCTCACATATCCACATTCGCCTAATCCTAGACTCGAACTCACGAAGACAGAGGTGAGATGGCAGTGATCGGTAACAGACAGTGCTTTAGACCACTCGGCCACTCGGGGCCCCTATCTGCCTTTTTAATGTATATCAAAGTGATAAAGCAGCAAAAAGGTTAGAAATATTTACTCCAGACTATCAGCAAATGTCATTTTTATAAGACATGGATAAATCGATAGACTATGTATATTAATAAAGAATGAGTCTGCTGTCCAGTGAGAGTGCAACACCTCAATCACCCAATAAAACACTTATAGATGTCAATCGAGATAAGATATTATACTACTTATCTGATTTGCACAAAAGGACATCATGCAAGATATCTACTAGTACTGCATAATTTTGTATAATCTGTACACTATAAAAAATATACAGCATCCCTAAATTAAAATGTGCCAACTTTTGTAGCCTTGCAGTTTAATTTATTTATTGGGCATAGTCCATTTGATACCCAGGTAATATTAATGATGAACAAGCATAAACGTGTGTGGAGCAGAAAAATTTTCTCGTAAAAACCAAGGTTTCAATTTATTATACTTATTTTCAGGTGGACTAGTTCGTAATAAATATTCTAATGAATGGTCCTGCAACCAGATCAATTTGATAGTGCCATATCAAAACTTTTTTTCATAATGAATCTGTACCTCAAAGTCTTTGTACTGGATTGTCTCCACTTTAAACTCCTGGGCCTTGTTTTTGTTTTCTCCACTGACTTCTTCCATTACCACAATTTTCTTTACCTTTGGAGTCTCTTTCATGCGACTGAGGATATTTGACACCTTAGTATTTTTGTCACATATCACAAGATTTATCTCCGCTGTTAAGAAAATCACAGAGAAACATTAACAATCTGAAATAGTTTTTGGAAAAAGATGTTCAAAATATAACACTTTCAAGTTGTTAATGAGACAATTTGCAGAAACAAAAAGTAATAACTATAATTATTTGGCAATAACTATAATTATTTGGCAATAACTATAATTATTTGGCAAAGTGCTGGCCATTACTGTTGCTATGATTACATCTGCCTCACAAGGTTGGATTTATATCCTATCTAACCTAGAAAGAATGAAGTACCTAAAGAGAAATTATATTAGTAGACCCAAAAGCATGGATCACAGAAAACCACAAAGTTAAATATGCAGATGGGTCAATTTTTCAATATGTCTGTTGTTGTTGTGGGTCTTAAGACCATTTTTCAGCACATGATAGGATATACATGGCAGCCAGTATTAATGGTGGAGGAAGAAACAGGTAAATCTGCGGAAAGAACCACCGACCAATAAGAAGCTACTGGCAAGCTTTCTCACATATCCACAATCGCCGAATCTTAGACTCGAACTCAAGCAGACAGAGGTAAAATGGCAGTGATCAGTAATGGAGAGCGCTTTAGACCACTCGGCCACTAGGGGCCCCCAATATGTCTGTTGCATTAATTGAACTAAGTAATAATATATATTTATCCATTTCCATCAAACTGCCATCATTTAAAACCCACTAAAAGAAAGGGTGCTGCAGCATGTGACCAAGGAACCAAATGATCCTTTTTCAATTAACTTACTGCCTTGCAGTTTTTTTTTTAAAACTGGTAGCATGTTTAGAATTTAACCCAGAAATAGCTGAATGATTAGACTTTATATAAAGGTGCAGATATTGCTTTAGTTTTGTTTGCAAGATAAAGCTGGAAATTCTAGTATAAGAAAGAAAACTACATAAGCTCCTTTTTCTTACTTCACATAAGACATAACCAGCAAATGACATAATGACTGGCTTTATCCAAATGATCATACTTATATTTCATATGCAAGGTAGATGCAGAATTTCTACTTTAGAATGTAGCCAACTAATGTTAATTATATTTCATTACCTCACATGTGATACTCTCTTGATATGAAATGCCTCAAATACAGACAACACACAACACTTCAATGCATTTTTGTCTAATGAGTGCAAGTGTGTGTGATTTAGATTTGTAACGTACCTTTAAAAAAATTTCAATCATATCGCTACGATGTCTGCAGTGACAGTTTATAGTGATGTCTAGCAATGGGGCATAATGCCACAGACATGTAGCATGATGTCCCCACCCAGTCACATTATCCTGACACTAAGCTGACCAGTCCTAACACTAACTTCCTAATGCTGAGCATCAAGCGAGGCAGCTGTTAGTATATTTTAATGTCTTTGATACGACTCAGCCGGGCTTCAAACCCATGACCTCCTGCATCCATGGCGGATGCTCTAACCACTAGAGCATTTTTTGTCTAATTAAATGATGATAATTTCTTTGTGCAGGATTAACTTTATCCACTCTTACAGTCTGATTAATTTCACATTGCAAATACTCTTGCTTACTCTGGTAGTATCAGTTTCAAGTTCTATCAATTTAAGCCCTAGGAGATGGCACAATGAAATTGAAATGGAGGCCAATCAACACTGGCGAAAATAAACACCTTTTTTGCATTGATGTAATATGTTTTGCCACTAAAAATCTGACAAACGAGTTTAAGGAACTGTGTTTCCAAAGTCAGTGTTTTTATTCTTGTTCATTGGTTTCCTCCACTTTAAAAATACACCCCTGTACCAAAATAAGAACTGTTACAAGAGTACTAAATAGAAGCTGGTATGAGTTTTAAACACAAGCTGTTAAGAGTATGCTGTAAAGATCACTAAATATAACCTTTTAAACAGAACTAAATATAAGCTGTTACAAGCATTTAATAAAAGCTGCCAAGAGTAAGCTGTTAAGACTACAAAATTTAACCTATAAAACATTACTAAATATAAGCTGTCAATACTAAGATCTTTAGATTACTAAATATAAACAGTTAAACTACTAATAAAAGCTTTAACAAGCATTAAATACAAGCTGTCAAAAGCTGTTAAGATTATTAATGAATGAAACAAGTTAGACAGTACTAAATATAAGCTGTCAAGAGTAAGCTGTTAAGATTATTACATGTAAGTGTTAAACTGTATTAAATATAAGCTGTTAAACAGTACTAAATATAAGCTGTTAAACAGTACTAAATATAAGCTGTTAAGATTACTATGCATCAATTGTCAAAAGCAATAAATATAAGCTGTCAAAAATACTAATAAAGCTGTTAAGAGTACTAAATATAAGCTGTTAAATATATTACATATAAACTGTTAAGAGTATTAAATATAAGCTGTAATGTGGACTTAATATAGGCTGTTACTAGTACTAAATATAAGCTGTTAAAAATATTAAATATAAGCTGTCAAAAATACAAAAATAAACTGTTAAGTGTATTAATTATAAGCTGTAATGAGGACTTAATATAAGCTGTTACTAGTACTAAAAGCATACAAAATATAAACTGTTAAGATTACTCAACTGTTATGGGCATATAAAGCTGTTGGAAGTACTAAATACAAGCTATAAAAACTTGCTGAGATAAAATTTAATAAATGAATAAAGTCAAAACCAGAAATATGTTAATGAAAAATGGATGCTTCACCAAACAATCTTATAACTGATCATACTTCAAAATTTAACCAGGTTGTGATGGAAAGAGAGACAAAAAGATGAACTGATGAATGATGGTAACACTGTGTCCAGCCTGTGATAACTTACCTTGGTTAAGTATGAAACTGCAGGACTCTGCTCCAAGTGTATCATACAATGGTACAATAGTCATCGAGTACATGTAACAAGCCTGTTCTACTATGCAGTACTGTAAAGGAGAAAATAGCTTAAAGTTAGGTCAATTTAACTGTTAAGATATTTATGTTAAAACCTGTACATTGTACACATAAATGTCTGAATAGAAAAGACTTAGCTATGGCATACTGCAAGTTTAGAACTGGATGTGTGCTCAACACCAAAGACAGCTATGGCATACTGCAATTATAGATCGGGATGTATGCTGAAGACCAAAGACAGCAATGGCATACTGGAACAATAGATCTGGAAGTATGCTGAACACAAAAAACAGCTATGACATACTGTAACTTTAGAACTGGATGTATGCTGAACACCAAAGACAGCTATGGCATACTGCAACTATAGCTCTGGATGTATGCTCAACACCAAAGACAGCTATGGCATGTGTGTGTGTGTGTGAATATATATATATATATATATATATATATATATATATATATATATATGTGTGTGTGTGTGTGTGTGTGTGTGTGTGTGTGTGTGTGTGTGTGTGTGTGTGTGTGTGTGTATGCTGTGCAGCAAAGACAACTGTGGCAAAGAGCAAAAATCTGGATGTATGCTGAACACCAAACTGAACACCAAAGATATCTATGGCATCCAAAAAAGCATAGATCTGGTTGTGAGCTAAGCAGCAATGACAGCTGTGGCATAGTGCAACTTTTGATCTGGATATATGCTGATAAGAAATGCCCTTGCTACTGAATAATGCAAATGAATATTTGCATAAATTTTAGATCAAAGTGTATACTGAACAACAAAGACTTTAGCTTTAGCATAATGCAAATGAATATTTGCATAAATTTTAGATCAAAGCGTATACTGAACAACAAAGACTTTAGCTTTAGCATAATGCAAATGAATATTTGCATAAATTTTAGATCAAAGCATCTACTGATGAACAAAGACTTTAGCTCTAGCATAATGCAAATGAATATTTGCATGAATTGTGGATCAAGGTATATGCTGAAGTGAAGACTTTAGCTCTCTGAACAGCAAAAATTTGGCCATGGCATGATGCAACTTTAGATCCGGGTGTATTCTGTTCACCTGAAGAGGAACAACACTGATCTACTGATGCATTATATAATATTAGCATGCAATTATGTAATTTGAATTTTATTAGAAGTGAATATATCCATTCTATTACTCAAGGCTACAAAAGGGACATCCACTCTATTACTCAAGGCTATGAAAGGCACATCCACTCTATTACTCAAGGCTACAAAAGGGACATCCACTCTATTACTCCAGGCTATGAAAGGGACATTCACTCTATTACTTAAGGTTACAAAAGGGACATCCAATCTATTGCTCAAGGCTACAAGAGGGACAATCACTCTATTACTCAAAGCTACAAAAGGGACATTCACTCTTACTTAAGGCTACAAAAGGGATATCCACTCTATTAATCAAGGCTACAAAAGGGACATCCACTCTATTACTCAAGGCTATGAAAGGGACATCCACTCTATTGCTCAAGGCTACAAGAGGGACAATCACTCTATTACTCAAGGCTACAAAAGGGACATCCACTCTATTACTCAAGGCTATGAAAGAGATATCCACTCTATTGCTCAAGGCTACAAAAGGGACATCCACTCTATTGCTCAAGGCTACAAAAGGGACATCCACTCTATTATTTAAGGCTACAAAAGGAACATCCACTCTATTGCTCAAGGCTACAAAAGGGACAATCACTCTATTATTCAAGGCTATGAAAGGGACATCCACTCTATTACTCAAGGCTATGAAAGGGACATCCACTCTATTACTTAAGGCTACAAAAGGGACATCCACTCTATTGCTCAAAGCTACAAAAGGGACATCCACTCTATTACTCAAGGCTACAAAAAAGAAATCCACTCTATTATTTAAGGCTACAAAAGGGACATCCACTCTATTGTTCAAGGCTACAAAGGTGGCGCTCTACAGTTTCGTATTTAGCATAGGGTTAAAATTTTAAAGAAAAAGAGTTTCCCCAGGTTTCCTCACTAGTTATACTGGTTATTTAAAAGAGACTTTGTATATCTTAGGTGTTGTTCAAAGAACCTTTAATTCCCTTTATTTTGATGTATGATTGATGGGTGTAATATGGGTTAGAGAATATACAGCTTGGCCTTACTCCAGATGTGCATCTTTCAAAAACGTGCTAGCTCTACTTGCTCATTTTCACTTCTCGAACTTCAGAGGCAAATTGTAAAAAAAAGAGCCGATAACTTTTTTTACATTTTATGTATTTGGTAATTCAGTCATTGCACTTTTAGAAGCTGGTATTATCTAGTTTGGCAAAATTCATTTTCCATATTTTAATAGCTGCCAAGAATAGTGTACTTTAGACAAATTTAGGTTGATTTTTGGAGCACAAGGGAGCAGTCATTTTAGTTAGCAGTGTCCCAAGATCATTTAAAATTTCCAAAAGTACAATATCCAAAGAAATTTCATCCACATTACATAGAAGTAGTATATAGGTATGCCAACATTCTTTGCACTGTGCATGTTTAAAATGCAAACAACTTCACCTTACATACATCACTCTCTCAAAAGTACATAATAACTGGTGAGCGCCACCAAAAGGGACAATCACTCTATTATTCAAGGCTACAAAAGGGACATCCACTCTATTGCTCAAGGCTACAAAAGGGACATCAACTCTATTACTTAAGGCTACAAAAGGGACATCCACTCTATTGCTCAAGGCTACAAAAGGGACAATCACTCTATTATTCAAGGCTACAAAAGGGACATCCACTCTATTGCTCAAGGCTACAAAAGGGACATTTACTCTATTACTTAAGGCTACAAAAGAGACATCCACTCTATTGCTCAAGGCTACAAAAGGAACAATCACTCTATAATTGCTCAAGGCAACAAAAGGGATGTCCACTCTATAGCTCGAGGCAATGATTCACTCTATAACTGCTCAAGGCTACGAAAGGGACATCCACTCTATTGCTCATGGCTAGGAAAGAGAGATCCACTCTATTGCTCAAGGCTACGAAAGAACATCCAATCAATTGCTCAAGGATATATAAATGTCATACAATCTATTGCTCAAGAATATGTAAGGGACATCCAGAGACATTTACTTTAACCAAGACAGTCATACAAAATTATACACTATTTTCATTACTGATAACATTATAAAAAACTTTACACTGTTCTCCCAGTTGATAATAATATGAAAACCTGTAAACTGTTCTCCTGATTGAAAATATTGTGTTCTATAAACAAGTTTTTTTTTGTTTTTGTATACCCCATTTGGTATGCTGTCATTACCAATTTTTCTTTGATCTTTTTATGTGATGAAACATGATTATTTTTTGGGAAGATTTTGTTAATACAAAACCATGAAATCAAGTCCACATGAATCATTGTCAAAAAATCAAATTCATCCTTACATGTACCCCTTATTGCTGTCCCTCATTGTAAGGCCTTTCATTAAAACACAGTGATCATGGGCATGGATTCCATTTCATTAAGTGATACTGAAATTATATTAATCATGTACTTCATTGTAAGCAAGCCTCATTAGAAGGCAGTATACAGTATTGTTCCCATAGACCATGTTGCAATGTGGGTATACTGTACATGAAAACATACATTTAGTCAAACTCCTTGACTGAGATATCTGACAGCAATTGGAGTAAGAAAATGACTTCTTACCTCTGGTCTATTCTGTGAATAGATGCCTATCCTGGCTCCTGCAGTTTGTCCATGTTTTTTCAAAGCTGCTCCAATATTAGCTGCCTTCGACAAAACCTGAATGTGAAAATGCAAGTGGAGGACTCAATTAGGACAAAAGCAATTAGAAGAAATAACTCATATTGTCATACACCTTCACTACTGTTAATGATGACTAGATTTGTGTCTGCCTGGACAGTGCTGTCCCTTGAGTATCATGAGGATGCATGATGCCTTTCTTGGTGTTCATGAGAGTGTACCCTGTTGCCCTGGTAATGAAACTTCCCTTTTGCAAATTCAGCCGAAAAACATTAATGATATTGTGAAACAATAAACATTTTTCTGAAATCACTTTCTTTTAATAAAAATGGGGATGAAATTTATGCATTTGTAATTGTTATAGGACAAGCAAGAAGTACTAATGGTAGTGTTCTTTAACCCTTTCATCACAGCAGACTGCATAACCATTCCAGGGGAACTAAATCCGTCAACACTATGGACCGACTTTTCGGTCTGGGGCAGTTATTTAACGTTATAGTACCCAACTAAATATCTTTCGGGTACCTCTAATAACTTCCATCTGGTAATGTAGATGTTATATTTGGATCATCTCGTGAGTTTAGCTTATATACAACTAGAAATAACGAACAAAGTAGGAACTTTTAACGTGTTTTCCGAATGCTGAAATTTGTATCCAAAATGGCAGCGTATGAATGAATTTTAGAGGAGAGTTTTCGGAGGATTTAAATAATTTCGACCTGGTAAATTTGGATGAAAATGAGAGAAGACATATGGAGAGAAAAGGGAATGCACTTGTGGGTGACAGTGATGACGATGAAGATGACTTTGAAGGTTTTGAACCAGAGGAATTGTACATACCATATGGTTTTTTTTCTGGACGAAGCCCGAAAACCAAAGAGATTTGTTTCAGTTTTCTGACAGAGTTGGGCACACCCGAGTGTTAGATGGCTCCAGGAAAGCTTTGGATTATTTTCAAATATTCTATTCCGATGAAGTTTTGGGAAAAATTGTCCGTTTAACGAACTTAAATGCGACGATCAAACATGGCAGAGACGATAATAGGTGTGTGGACAGATCTCACCATGGAGATCATTTTGGTTCATTTTATAGAATTTTATATATTATGGACACCATGAAAGAAAGACTTGTGTTGCTACTGTGATTATTCACTAGTACATCTAGAATCAATTGAACAAGTTTTGAGAACTTTCTAAGTTTTCTAAGAGGTAATAAAATAATTACTTGTATTTTACCTGTTGTGTTACCTGTTTGTACCTGCATTTTAACAGTTGTAATAGATATGCATATTTTTTATTGAATTAGTCATAAAATATGATTTTTAACCTTGATTTTGACACCTAATCCAGCCAGATATCTTTAACATTGGCAAAGTTATGTTATTTCAAAGTCCACAAGTCATTTTGCTTTACAACTCCAAAGTTACTTAGTGTTGAGGACTCTATGCCTACAAAGTTACTCAGTGATGAAAGGGTTAATTACTGCCAATTTACCAAACAGTTTTGGGCTCAGAAGTGGTTTTATCCTGCTTCAAGAGCCCTCATTAGTAAATGTACCCTGCCTTACTTTGATGTTCAATGGATAAAACTACTCATATTCATAATTTCTGTCAATGATCTCCATTTTTAAAACTGTCAATACTAAGTCAAAATCAAAACAAATAGTGTATATACTCCTTTACAAGTCATATCCAGCTACCAACTGCATCAACACATATATGCCACTGCATAATTGCATCAACAGATCTGTCAATGCACTTTATTAGGAGAAAGCAGTATAACAAACAACATAGACCCTGATCTGCTGGCACATTATATTATGAATGAATCAGGGTCTTTGCTGTCTGCAATTGGACTCAATTTATAATCAAGTATGTATAAACAGTATTAGTCTCACCATTTTACACTTCCTATCTTTCCAAAAAACAATATTTGTACTAGTACAACATCCTTACTCTCTTGTTCTCTGCTTTTGTCGGTGCATTGTAACTATAAAAGAATTGGTGCTCATTTTCTCTGTCTATGCCCATCGAACTGTCACTTTGATATTTAAATTAAAACTCACTTCATTATAAGATAGCCATTGGTATGGTTCACTTGAGCTAGGTTTCCATCCCAGGCAAGGTCCATCGTCTGAAAAAATACAATATAGATTAACAATTTGAGCAAATTCCATGACTCTATTACAATATCTGCATTTTTTCATGATATACAGTGTACTGGTAACTTATTTGACACAGTAAACATATAATTTAGAAAAACGTCCGTCCCCAACTTGTGATACCCTTTCATACATGTCTTGTCCAAATGCAAACCCTGAGCTGATGTTATATAATTTGCTGGCAGATCACAGTTGATGTTGTTTGTTATATTGATATGTCTTAACAAATTGAACAGAACCAAATCTCTCAGTCCAATATGCTAACCATGGCTTCCTAACTTAATTTGGATTTGTGTATGACTAAAACAAATGGCATTTCAGACAAAGGTCTTATAAATATATTATTATCAAATAATCCTCAAATAAGAGTGTTACTTGTTATATACTATTTTATATTTCTCTTCCAATTAAATTATTGTTCATTGTAATCCCATAAAGTGTATTATTGTTATTTTCAAAACTTGTACTTTTTTGAAATAATTGTGCATCATGTATTCTACAAATAATTGTTTTTCTTTTTCTATTGTACTATTTACTATTTTCCATAATGGAGGATTGACATTTAAACAAATCTGGAAGACCTTCATGACAGGATGGCTTTTGTTAAATTTGGTCAAATTCCGTTCAGCAGTCTTTGAGAAAATGTCATTTATAAACTCTTACTGGGGGGGGGAGCTCCTTGATCCCATCACCGACATTGGATCCTGGCACTGAATGAGTGTTGCTCCACAGCTCACTTTTAGTCTGCTTTGAGCTTTGGTCCAGTAGAAGAATCTGTTTCCTCCTCATGGAGGGGGCATAATTCTGGCCAAAAGAGGGTGCTGCTCCTCTTAGGGGATGGAGTGTCGTAATGGAAAAATGAGAATGATGTTCCTCCATCCCATGAGTGTATGATTCACTCTCTGCTCTCACTGAACAATTCAGAGAACAAGAACCATGAAAATTACAAAGACAAGGCAGAAATCTTCTTCCTTGCTTTATAGGTATGTCTACATTTGGTTTGATCCCAGACCAGGTATTACCATGAGATGCAAAAGGGAGAACCATCTGTCCTCTTTCAGCATTTGCAAGATAGTCAAAAATGGTGTATATTCGGGGGGGGGGGTCCAGTGACAACACCTACCCACACCCTACTTAGGACATTACTTGTGTAAAAGAAAGCTAAAAAAAAGATCTTCATACAAAAACTTCTATGAAACTAAAAATACACAAAGTAACATTAAACTATGCTATTATGACAATTGCAAAAACAAGGAAGTTCAGTACTGGAAAATACAAAGGTAATCAGGTCAATCAGTTTAAAATGAAAGCTAAAGACTACCAAATTAACAAATATATATATATATATATATATATATATATATATATATATATATATATATATATATATATAAAGAATACAAATCATATGGCGAATAACAACCCTTTCAAGCGAATAACAACCCTTTCAAGCATACTGGATCCACCAAGGGATCACGTGTCAGGGATTAATTAAAATAGATGCAATAAACTGAAAAAAACTAAAATGTTGTGTTTGTAAACCTCTACATGTGAAGACAGCCATGTAGAGGTTTACAAACACAACATTTTTGTGTTTATTTGTTTATCGTATATATGTTTTGTATTTGCCTTTGAAAAAGACTCATTAAGAGTCGAAAGCACTTAGGCTAGTTAGTTACTAGTTTCGTACTGTACTGTTTGGCGTCAGTTTATTGCCTCTATATATATATATATATATATATATATATATAATTGTTAGGAGAGAAACAATTAAAAGATATATGGATGCATCAATACTTCCATTTGGAGAATCAATACAAAATCATAACTGGATGCAAGTTATTTTAATCTTCAGCAGTTATGAATAATTTTTTGTTTGATTGCTAATTCTTTTAACTGAGGTATCTGTTGCATGCGCTAGTTATTGTTAGTAACTTTCTTACTAAGGACTATTGACAACACCCACTTACTTTTTATAATTTAACACAAAGTGAAGTGGTTAATAACTTGCACCCCAACATGCTAATTATCTTATCCCAACAGCATGTTCTGCATATACTATATATTCCAAATGTATTCCACATGTATAATGAAGTACTTTACTGATCATTTAAAAACCAATTTAAATTTACACAAACTTTCTCTGCTGATTTGTATCTTGTCTACTTGGTTGAATTTGAAAGCTACAGTACTGGTGTGTAACACAATGAAATATGGTAGTCAAATTTCCAGTCCAAGGTAAACAATAACCACCAATCAGAACTTTATGTAGCTTAATCCATGCATGACAAACAGGAAGTATTCTCAAAGAAAAGCTGCAAAAGTAGCCAGTAACAGACCTGTAAAGTACTAAAAGCCAACATCAGGAACAAATTTGGTATCTCTTTGAACACCGATACATTTAATCAGTGACTGAATGTACTGAATGGATAATAAAATTAACACAGAATTAGCAAGGAGGTTAATTTCTAAGTGAACAATCTAGTCACATTGCATATATTTTTCAACTTTTTTAAATGGGAACGGCATCTTTATTATCTAAGATTTCAATATGATAACCCTATCTACACCTTGGCGAATCGAAAAGATATAAAGGTGCTTTGTCCCAGCAACATCTATTGGACTTCATGAGTTGTCTTCTTTAGTATGTAATGCCAATTAACCAACAGCATGGTGCATTGTATATCTTATATCGGCTGAAAATTGTGAACTAAAAAAGATACTTTGTAAGTTTAACATCAGAAGTATGACTATGAAACAAAGGGAAGCCATTACATATCTATTTGAGTGAAAGGTATTGGTGCAAACATGGACCGAAAATGGTCTTAACCATGTAGGACTCTGAGCAACTTAATTTTGATTGGATTTGCTGGCTTGCTGCAAAAATCAATGAAATTCACAGATCTGAATGTTACATATATGTGATTAAATTGCTTTGTGTAAGGTCTAAAATTATTTTTATTTTATTTTTTTTTCATTATATTTAGTTACAATGAATATTTTGGGATTCTATTTTTATTAGTGAGATATATTTTTAGCACAAAGTTTGTTTATTTAAGAAGAAGTAATACATGAGAATTAACGTTTTTTTCATCTTACCCTGGTAACAATATCAACAGTAAGTTAAACTGATTAGTCAGTATCACAGACATACTTTCTTCACATGATCACTGTTTGTAAACAGTCTTTTTTATTAAGTGGGTCTATATTAGAGGCTGTGACAAAACTAATAAGAGACCACATGACTAATATTGTGAGACTTGAAATGAGGTTTTGGGAAATTAAATATGCATTCTAATATTTTATTGAACAGAGTCATTCAAAATGCTGAAGGTACAAGGTGTATGTATTATTTAATTTGTTGCCAAGATTGTTTATCAACTGTTTTTTGGATTTAATAATTTATTCCCCTGTAAACTCGACAAGTTGACTTTTCTATAAAATAAATTCTGAAAGATATTCATAGAAGTTTATTCTGGAATTATTTGGAAACAAAGATTGTGATTCAAGTGAGGAATTGTTGATATTCATACACTGGACTACATCTGACATCATCGCCCTCCATATTTTTATGTCTTCGAGACTCAAACCTGGATTCTTATAGGACTATAGTGAAAGAACTTGTGTTTTCATTCTTAGGATCAAATTTTGGATTATTTAAAACTAATTCCTATTTACCAATTTTACATTGTTGTCTAGGGAAAAAATTGTTTTGTTAAAATATACAAAGCTTGTTGGCTTTCACTCTTTTCTGCTACTGAGTACGAGTCCTTGTCATGTAACAAGAAGCACAGAAATATCTGCTCAGTATGCTAAGGTATAGATAGGGAGCACACATCAGAACATTGGCTAGCAAAGATGTGGGAGGGTGTTGTCAACAGTTTTCCTCTTCACCAACAAAAACATGTACCCACGGCTATGGCAGTTTTTTGCATCTGCAGGAAATACAATGTTATTATTGATCTCCACTTCCATGCACGAATTTGCTCTAGATGACATTTTCTTTGTACGAGTAAACTGTACTATTTCTTCTGTGTTAAAGATAACTGTAATATCTTCCAAGTTTAAATCAGACATCATATTGGTAACAAGATGTTTTTAAAGCATTCTTGCAATGTAAAACAAAGGATGCAGTTGCTAAATTGAGTCCTGCAGCTGATCAAATGGAGCAATCTTAAATGGTCCAAAATACTGAATAAAACTAGTGGACAAATAACACATAGTTTGTCTGAAACTATGTTTGTTATCTTGTCATGTATGAGAATGGCATATACAGTAACAGATGATATATGTCTGTCTGTAATCTGCAACCAGTATGTTAACTCACATAAATGGGCACTAGCTACAAATTCTAAAAAAGGAAAGACCATGAAGTTCATACGTGTATTAATATTTAATTGTATTGTAGGCTGTGTGTTGTGAATCATACTGATAATCAGCATGTGTATTGTTTAACCGCTAATGATTGCTAATTAAAAATTGGAAAAATCATGGAAAGCTATCAAAAATTCATAGTGAAAAAGAACCAAGCACATGATACGAGTAAAAAGTGTTGTGTGACCTGCTTGCTAACCATGTATAAAGAAATCATAATTTACAATAGGTCCAGAGTGGCCAAGTGGTCAAAAGTGCTCTCCATTACGGATCACTGCCATCTCACCTCTGTCTTCGTGGGTTTGAGTCTAAGATTTGGCGAATGTGGATATGTGAGAAAGCTTGCCAGTAGCTTCTTGTGGATCGGTGGTTTTTCAGCGGATTTCCCCTTTTTCTTCCTCCACCATTAATACTGGCTGCCATGTATAGCCTATCGTGTGCTGAAAAATGGCGTTAAGCCCCAGAACAACAATTTACAATATAGGTCATGTAATGATCTGTAATGGACAATAAAATTTTTAAAGATGACTGTGTAGACCACACTTCAATTAAACAAAATACAAACCCTTAGCTACAAAAATGCACAACCAAATTTGAATCATTTATGCCCTGTGAAGTAAAAAAAATAAAAAAACCAAATGTATATCACATGCATTGAGTAAATGCTAACAGCTCTCAAAAGAGTTAAATTAATACATAAAACTCAATCAAGGGTATAATCTAAATGATTCAAATATTATGCATACAAGAGATGTATTAAATTCATTTGCTGACCCAGTAAATCTTTTACATAAATAACATGTCCAAAACAAAAATGAAGGGACAGTACACATGGGCAAGTGTCTATTGGGTGTCCCAGAGGTGATTCAGTATTCTAGAATATTCTGGTTTACCCTAATGGGAGGAGAGATTCTTGTCCTTTGGTATTTTCTCACCAAAATAACACAAGCTATGCAAAAGCACAAGGTATATTATTATGAATATTAAAATTTTCATTATTTTATGGAATTTTAACAACCCCTAGCATTGTGTCAAGGATATCTCTGCTCCATAATGAATGTGATCTGGTGACTCAGTCTGTGCACTGCCTATCGAAAAGATGGAATCTACTCACACTACAATGTCAACACATGGTAACCACTGATTACCATTCAAACTTGAATGACATTACATTGTGCCATACCTGCATCATATTATTAGGAATATGTTTTATTTTCTCATTTATGTGATTAGTCTGCTGACAGACAAAACAGCAGTATTGATGAAATTTGCCCTGGTATTCACCTTTTGCACTACTAGCCATATGACTACCCAAATCTCACAACCTACATGTCCACGATACCAGAGATCCAACAGTAATGTCATACCAACAAAAAAAAAATAATTTCCAATGTTGCTGTATAAAAATGTCAAATATATTAAAGTTCATGTATTTTTGTAATAAAACGAAAGGACACAAAATTCTAAACATATTTATTCCAAGAATGCGCATAAACCAGCATTAAGGTGAAGGCAAGATTGAAACAGAAAGCATGTGCCAATGATGTGCGTTTTTTTTTAGTATCACATGACTACTGTTTCCATGACTTAACATACTAGTATAGTTTGACTTACTTGACAAACGTGCTCCATGTCTGAAGGCGTCGTGTAAGGTTCTGACCTCTTCATCTATATACACAAGAAGCTTTCCGTCTTTACAAAATCTAGAGACTCGAGCACAGTCTTTACCCTGTAACAACATGAAATACGGATTGAGGAGAGAACATAAAATATATGAAATCATATACAGTAAATTGCATCAATATGACCATATCCATCGTTTTTGGGAGGAGTACAGAAGAACCAGCCTTGCAAGACCATCCTTGTGCAAAATAAAAAATTATTTCTAAAAAAGGATGGTCCCTCAAGAAAGGTCATTAAATATGTTGTGCTTGGATTTTTAATGTAACTTTAAAATCTTTTCAGTCATATCGCTATGATGTCTGCAGTGTGGAAGTTTATAGTGATGTCTGGCATTGGGACATCAAGCTGCAGACATGCAGCATGATGTCCCACAGTCACATTATCCTGACACCAGGCCGACCAGTCCTAACACTAACCTCTTAATGCTGAGCATCAAGCTAGGCAGCTGTTAGTGCCATTATTGTAAGTCTTTGGTATGACTAGGACAGGTATTGAACCCATGACTTCCCGCATCCTGGGCGGACACTCTAACCATTAGGCCACCGGAGCAGTAAGGTCATTAATTAACTAATTATTTAGGCCAATAAATAAATAAAATGATCCATGCATTAAAAACCAATTGAAAAATTACATTTTATTTTCCAAAATATTGCTGATCTTTGATAAAGCTGTATTTGTAGCTACAAGCCAGATACAGAGGGTATAGGTGCTGAAAAAAGAAAAACAAAATTTATGAGCGATGCTGACCTTGAATATAAAACATTAAATGTGATACACCAGATGCCATCAAAATGATAAACAGTTGTTTAATGTGGAAGCTAAATGTGTAATGGAAAAATACAATCTTCTAGTGACAAATTAAGTTTCATCCATTGATCTTTGACAGCTTTTTAAACTATGGAGCTGATGAGAAAATGCATCTGAAGCCTAAAATATCTACTTCTAACCTAAGAGAGAAACCAATATTAACCTTAAATGGCTGTAAAGTCACTGAGCCGAAAAAGCAAGTATGATGAAAAATGTGAATATCAAACTGTATCCTTTACCTGCATACAATGATACAAAAAGTTTCATCCCTTAACATCCTAAGGTTTAAAAGTAGCTTATTCAAAATAGTCCCAGACAGGTGATTTAAACTGACTTTTAAAACCAGTTTACAAGGTTTTCCAAAAATACTCAAGGATTTTTTAAATATGAAAACAGCTTTTTCAATTACAAAGTTAATTACTCCAAAGTAGAAGAAAAAAGAATTACCACAACACTACAGCAAACAAGCTCTAACTCCGTCTGGCAATAATCCATGCTGAGTGTCTTTTGATCCAACCAATAATTATCAAATTTTACATACATGTATATTTTATTTGGGAAAACAAAAAATATTCAGTGTTAATGTTGTGTATTCCTTCAGATAAATTCAAGGAGTAGTGGGAAAATTGTACTAATTCAAAGATTTTCATGGACAAAGTCAACATTTTCCAAATATAAGTTTTCATGGTAAGTCATGAAATTTAAGGTTGCACAAAACCATTAAAATATTCAGCTGTAGCCTTGAGGATAGGACCCATCCCCAAAAGTGGCTCTGACACCCAGTAAACTAAACACATTTGCAAAGCAAGCATGTAAAATTTACTGAAAAATTGATCTACAAACTAACACACATTCAAAATTAAAATTTTACAAAAACAAATTAAATACTGAAACAGATATGCACCCTCTAACATAAGCTGACATTTTAAAATTTTGTTTAATGTTGTAATGACATGGTGTGTTTGTTTTTACTTTACTGTATGTAATTGCAAAATACTCAGGTGTACCACATAAACATCACCTTGCATATATGACAGATCCAATGTAATGGCGCTTTAGTAGAACTATCAGGTTTACCATATGCAGTGATACCCCTCAAAACCTAAACCCCTTGGGATCCAAAATTTTGGAGGTGGGGTTTAAGCAGTTTTTCAGTTCATCAAGGTTTTTATTAGATATAAAAAGAAGTTTTCTAAGCACTTATGTGGAGAGAGAGAGAGAGAGAGAGAGAGAGAGAGAGAGAGAGAGAGAGAGAGAGAGAGAGAGAGAGAGAGAGAGAGAGAGACAGAGAGAGAGACAGAGAGAGAGACAGAGAGAGAGAGAGAGAGACAGACAGACAGAGAGAGAGAGAGTTTAATTCTGAAAACAACATCACAAAATTAAGAAAGCTGCTGTATGCTTTTTAAATACATGTTTTTTTAAGAAGAAACTGATTGAGAATAAAAGTTCCTTCTAAATAAATAAATAAATAAATAAATAAATAAATAAATAAACAAATAAATACAGATGTCACACAGAGACACTCCCTGTCACAAGAACATGTGGAAAGGGGTATTTTTATAACTTAACTACAAGTCCATCTGAATTATGAATGATACTCCACAACATTAAAATACTTATGTACTTCATACTGTTCTTATTTCAAAAGAACAGCTTGACTATACCATGGAGATTTGTCTTTTCTTTCATTTCTTACAGTCTTTAACTAAGGTGGCTTTTGTTAACAACCCTATTTAGACTACTGTAATACAATATGGGGTAATTCAAATGATAAAAACTTAGCAAAGCTGGCACATCTCCAAAAAAGAGCTTTTGAGTTAATATCAATTCAGAAAGAAAGCAAGGACAATTAAGCTGGTAAGTTAAAAATACTACCTATTAAAGACGAATCTGTTTAGGAAAAGCCAAATTAATGTACAGGATAGCCAATAATAGTGCTCTGGAATATTTACAATCACTATTCAAGTATAGGTTACCTGGAAATACTCCCCACCTGTGATCAATGTCTACCAAACATTACAAAATTTCCAAACCAAATAAGGAATTATTTATAAAAAGTTTCCAATACTCTGGAACTTTGCTCTGGAATAGTATCCCAGTTGAGATTAGAAATGCCCACTCTATTTCCTTTTTCCAAACCCAGTATATACAGTGGCTTCAGAGATGCAGCAAAAAAAAGTAAATTCCTTTAAATGAGGGCCTCAAGGTAGATTAGTTCTTAGCTAATTGAGTTACCCTCTTTAAATAAAGTCATAATAATAAAAAACAACTCCATTTCCTGTGCTTTGGCCAAATACTTATCCTTAGCTAGTGTTAGGTTATTTTAATCCTTGTATAAAATCAAAAACTTCAGTCTTCATCAGCAAAGCATCAAAAGTTAGGTCACCTGCCTGGTAATTAAAGCCCTGATAATTAATTAGAAAAACAAACATCCAGACAATGTTTTATTGATAATGGAATACAAATGAAAAGCATCAATCACAATTAGATAATATGCACACAAAAAAAAGTTTAAAAGGGCTTAACTACAACTATGTTATTATTAGTTTGCCCTAAAAGATTTAATTCATAAAGACTTCAAATTTGTTTATTGTCAACACTAATCTGTGTCAGTGCTTGTGTCCAGCATTATTTTAACCTTGCTTGCCTTTGAGACATTTGCAGGTCTTGATCTCACACATAAGCTCACTATAGTACTTGCTAATTGTAATCAATCATTTGCATCTTGCATCAGGAATTTAGCAGATCAAATGTATTTCCAAATCTGAACTGTCACTTTTATAAGGGCTCTTTAAATTTGGGATGATTCAGTATTCACAGTTCCAGTCTTTCAGTTACTTGGGGGGGGGATGATCATATTAATGAAGGAAAAATGTTAAGAGTAAAAAGTGTATGGTCTCAGTGGAATTCCAGTACACAGAGGTCTTAATTTGAAGAGTTTCACTGTATATTATATATTGTCAGATCTGTAAAGGGCCATCATCAAAAGACTCACTCTATGCATACATGTGAACTTCTTCAGCTGTGGGGTAACTCTCCTCACTAAAATCTTCCACAAGCACAAAATAATTACTGAAAAATTTTATTTTTTTTTTCAATTTCTACTTATTGTGTAGTGTATTGATGATGATTCTTAACCAGCTTAAGTCTTAGTCATGGCAACTAAAGCCTAATTTAAAGCCACATAAAACAATAAACATCCTTTTGAGTCTGTTGACAGGGTCAGTTGGCCTCAGTGTTTCAAACAATATTGATATGGACTATACTATTCATGATTATAATTCCAAAAAATTAAAGACGTTATTTAATGATTTTAGTTGGATGATTAAAAAGCTCAATTGGCATAAAACAATTAACAGTACGGTATTTTGATTTCATCAGTGGGTAGGTTCCAAGTTGGTATTGAAAGTTGGTATTTTGATTTCATCAGTGGGTAGGTTCCAAGTTGGTATTGAAAGTTGTCAAGATGGATATGAGTCTAATATTACATGTACTTGGCTTGGGCTTGGCCAATGTGGGTTTGTGATATAGCTTGTCAGAAGCTTTCCAAGGTTTGGTGGTTTGCCTGAGGACTTCCTGGGTTCTTCCTCCACTATATATACCAGCAGCCAGGTATAGCCTATCATGTGCTGATAAACTGGTGCTAAGCTCACAACATGTACAGTGTAAGTGATATGTGATCAAAAGTATCTGGTGAGGATTAAAGATGTTCACTGACTGGCTGGATTACAAGAGTTCAAATAGCATTTAATGGGTCATTCTAGCATGGGCATTAAGTTTCTCAAGATGTCTAAGGGTCAATTATTGCCCAATGCTGCAACACCAAAAGCTAAGCAGGAAATTCAGTGATAGAAAA
This sequence comes from Potamilus streckersoni, assembly GCA_016746295.1. Classification (NCBI taxonomy): domain Eukaryota; kingdom Metazoa; phylum Mollusca; class Bivalvia; order Unionida; family Unionidae; genus Potamilus; species Potamilus streckersoni. The sequence continues at coordinate 1,431,696 of JAEAOA010002363.1, read as the reverse complement.
TGGATGGTAATTTCAGTGGTTGGAAACAAGTTCAAAGGTCATGCATTCTGCCCTTCCTATAAACCTAATTTTAATTTCTGCTGCAGTGGCAAGAATGACATCACACATCAGGCAGAAACCCCATTTCATGAAAGGGGTGACAATCTCTGCCAATTTATTAGGCAAACATAATCTTGTTTTTATAGCAGCAGATGTTTTTCAGATCTAGTCAAAATAATGTTCTCTCACTCAGAAATTACACAGAAGTTCTCATACAAACAGGCAAAACCAATTCATATTGTGACAGGAGATCTGGATCTTCAGTGGGATAAGACAACCAAAGACATGTACCGCAATGAAAAATTTGCCATTTTCAATGAAGATCAGCTCCCCTATTTTGAAGTCGAAACTCCTGAACAATTTCTGAAAATATTTCTTGATTTGTTCCAAGCTAACTTCTCTGTTCTGTCACATGTTTGCTATAATGACTATATTTAAAGAGGGTAACACAATTAGCTAATAACTAATCTACCTTGAGGCCCTCATGCAAAGGAATTTATTTATTTTAGCTGCATCTCTGAAGCCACTGTATATATTGGGTTTGGAAGAATTAAATAGAGTGGGCATTTCTAATCTCAACTGAAATACTATGACTCATTCTATCAAGTGTACCACAAAACTGCATATATGTTATATCCCTGTAATGGCTCCTCAGTAAAATCATCAGTAAATCACATGCTCTATCATGTTCACCATATATGTAGTACATTTGCAAAGTTTTCATTATTATCAACAATTATAAAACTAGCTGAATATTGAGCATTGAGCAGTCTATTCTGTATTGACTATTCTATTCTATGGTTATTACTTACTGAAGGATTACATAAAATAATAGAAATGTCACAAGCTTAATTCAATTAGCTCTCTCCAAATAAATTATTTAAATATAAAATGTAGCTGATGTTACTAATGAAGTCATAATGCTGTAAACATTCAAACATGAAGATGAAATATTAAAAGAAAATTATACACAAAATTTTGTTACAATGTGCAACAGCAACTTGGAAGTTTTATAGCTGAAACATTTTCTGTATACTTGCAAATCAATAAATATGAAAAAAGAAACAAGTATAAAGATGATGGCATTGATGGGGGACTTTCAACATCAGCTCGTGTGATACATATTTATAACAAATGAATATGTACCAGAGATACAACTTAAAGTGAAGACATAAGTACTCAGATCATGAAAATCTCTTAGTTGTAATCATGTATCTATGGACCCCTTGAAGATTTCACTGTGTCAATTGACTGCAAGAGGTTACTGATTAATAATTAAGTTCAATATGTAATATGAAGCAATATTTCTTTTATTCTGTTTCTGAGAGTAACATTTTTTGTAGTCTAAAAGAAAATGCTTTTCAGTTTCTGGTTCACCGTGTGAAAATCTATTGCTCTATGGCAAATTAATTTGCAAAAATCAGCAAATTATTTGTGCAAAGACCATCATTTAATAAAATCATTTATTAAACCACAACCATAATGCCAAAGTCTTGTGTGCATGATTCGTGTAGTTCTTCTTCCTTCTCCTTAATGTAATCCACTCTAGTATAAGTAGAAAATTACAATTTACTTCTTTCCTTGGTGACAAACACTATACATGATGAATACACTAATCAAGTTCCACAGTAACAGATGCTGATTTAAATGTAATATAAAAGAGTGCATCAAAGTGTTGGCTTCCAATTTTCAGACAGAAGATCTCATACTTTTGATATATATAAATTTTAGTAAAGATTTATGGTGGCAGATGATATTTGCAGGAGGTTTGTTCCATCACAAATTTGTCTACTAGACACTTATCAGGATTCACACATGCATGTGTCCAAGAACCATGCCATAATTTATTTCTAAAAACGTTATCATTCTGTTTCTAGCACCTTGTTATTAGTCTTTCCCATTTTGTCTTCTCCAAAATTGTAACATATGATGTAGATTATAAAAAGTCTTGAATTAATTTTAAATGAATAGGACAAACGAATTTCATAGCTTTAGGTCAAGATGACATAAATGCTAATTTCCAAACATTCTGATCTTGAGTGACTGAACTTTCACTTATGTACATCTTCAATCTTAGTATTTTCCCAGGTATTTTTTCCAAAAAGCTCCAACTGGCAAAAGTAACTCCAATATATACAGTGGATTTTTCTTATGTGAATATCTATAGACCTATATTTGTTTTATCTTGACTTTCAAAGATATCAGAATGTATGTAATGAATATAGAAACCACCTGGACTCTTTAATTTACTACTGGGACATAGACCACAATCTGGCTTTCATGAAGGACATTCATGCCAGACTACACCAACAAGAATGGTAGATGACTGGCTAACTGCAATAGATCAAGGTAACCTGGTACATGTAGGTAGAGTATTTATTGATGTAAAAAGGCCTTTGACCTTGTTTATCACAAAATCCTACTGAAAAAATTCAGCGTTTATTAAATTAACCAAAGTTTACCTTGCATTCAATTCTATCTTGAAGGCAGGCAACTATCTGTTTCTGTTTTAAATAAACTTTCCAATATGATACTGATCAATCCAGGTAATCAACAAGGATCATTTCTTAGACCATTACTCTTTCAGCTGTACCTCATTGACTTACCATATCACAATGATCTATCCACCACCACCATGTCTGCAGATCACACAACCTTATATAACAATGGATTAACTGGCCAGGAGTTAAATTAAATCTGGATTTGGTTTAAGTTACACAATGGTATGCAAATAAATGCAGCCAATTTAAAAGCCATAATCATATGTAGTTTATCACAGTAAAAGCTAAGAAAGATGATTTCAAGGTAATGCAAAAACTGTCTGAAAATAAAATACATATTGGCATCATGATTCACAATATCTTGTTCTGGAAATGCAAGCTGATAGGTCATTAAAAAAGCAAACTCACTGCTTGATTTCCTGAACAGAATAAAATCTTGTTTCCCTCAAGAACAGAAAAAGACATTCTACAATGCATATATAAAGCTACACCTAAAATATTGTTGTTCCATCTGGGGTAATAATAATACAAAAAAATTGAGAAAGATTTCTGAAATTTCACAAAAAAGGACAGCTAGAGTTTTTCTTGATGCTGATTTAGTTACACCATCAAAAAATATTTTTGAAACCTTTAAGTGGCTTCCATTCAACAGAGAACAAAGCTTCAAAAGGGTTTAATAATTTAAAAATCCTTACATGGATTGGGTCCAAATAATCTTAAATGGAACTTTAAATTTGCTGAAAGTTTACTGTAACTTAGGCACCTCATGCAGTGGTGGGCTGAATTATATTAGGCAGGTACAACTTCTTCAGGCATAACAATGTTTAAAGCCACACCTAATGACTAATAATCACATAGAAGTAAACACCAGGTTGCAGGGCAAAATCCAGCTTACTGGTCGAACATATCTGCACTGTATAATATGATCTCTGAAACAATTTCCATGCAATCGCTCAATGACATTTGTTGCCAATTGTGTTATTCACACACTCTCAACTTTATTGGTACCCCTCCCCAACAATTTTAAAAATAAAAAGCATTAAGGATAAAAAAATTCAAAACTTTGTCAATTTATAAATTTATAATTTCTAACCTGGATGTAGCCACGAGGTCCTTAACACTATCAACTTATTCGTATTTCAAACTAAATGGAAACTCTCAATGTAAACATGCAGAGAGACTGCTCACTGTCCTTTTCTGGTTTCTAATAAAGTCGATTTCAGTAAGAAATGTCATCTGCATACAATATCTGCAATGTCTGGTTTTAATATATCTAAAACAAACTGAACAAATATAAAGGATAACTCTTTTATACATGTGTTCAAAGAGATGCAACTCAAAAATGTAAGGAATTGCTGAGATAATTCAAAGATGATGAACTACATCCCCACAGACCTGCCCATGCAAATATGGCAATTGTATTACAATTTGATTAGAAACATTAACAGTGTTTGGCTATCAATCAGGTTAGATTGATGAAAGAAGGGACACATTTTTTTTTTGTGGTGCACATTTTTTAAATTCTTGATACTGTTTCTGAAATCGAAAATGGGATACAAGCGTTGAGAAAAGTCCTCCATGCCTATTCCACGCTTTGTCTTGTTTCTTGGTAAAAAAACAACAAACTATATTTTAAAGAGAAAACAAGCCTTACTTAAACACCATCTTTTTAGTTAGAAAAAAAGGATGCAAGAGACATTTGCCCAAGTCTCTATCTTTACTTACCCTCTCTTGATTGTAATAACTTTATTCATCCTCTGTGATTCTACTCTACCTTCTAAATATTCACTGAAATCTCTGAAGAATGTATTATTTTTTTTTTGTTACTCTCCCACAATGGGGACATTTGACCATTACAGATCACTGCCATCTCATCTCTGTATGAGTTTGAGTCCAGGCTCAGCTAACGTGGGTATGTGAGAAAACCTGCCAGTAGCTTCTTGTGGGTTTTTTTGCAGGGTTCTTCCTCCACCATTAATACTGGCTGCCATGTATAACCTATCTTGTGCTGAAAATTGACGTTAAATCCTATAACAATAACAACAATGGGGACAATGGCCAAATTTATGTATAAAACTTTTAATTAAAATGAAATTGTTTCAATATTCATTTTACCAAATTTCATTAATATGGACATACACTGACAACACATTTCTGCAACAAATTTCAAAATGAATTCCAAACAAATATCCTCATTCATCAGTTTGCATGAAGGTTACCATTATGTAACAATTAAGTAACCCCACATGCTGTGTTTACATGCCACGAAGCAGGACCCTACATCCAAGCTCTGTAATATCAATGTCAGGTATGATCCACCAAAGCAGGCAATCTTACCAAGAAGGTGGAAAGACAGTTGTATAATGATCTCAATGTACACTTTCTACTTGTGTTAAAAATTACAGCAGAAACTTTTGACACCAGATTCCTTTTCTGTCTGACAATTTTGGAATCAAGTTTGTGTCCAATATTTAGGACCTGTTGGCCTTAGATCTGCATCATACCAAGCTAAACTGAAACTCTGCAAAAAGATGGAGTAAAATATGGCCAGGACACGAAAATCATCCAAAATTCGAGAAAACAAAATTTTTTACTTTTTTGCACAATAAGCATCCTGTTCAACAAAAATCTCATAGACACATAAAAGTTCGCATCCATTCAGAAGTTAAACCCCTAAAATGGTTTTCCTCCCCCCAATGTGGTGAGAATTACCAGGAGGTTGCTGAGTTAAGAAGTGAATTGAACATGAAGGAGAACAAAGACTACAAACAAGTCATACCATATTAGAAAGGTAGTTGTTTGGTGATAAATTCTTGGCACAAGGAATATCAAGCAAAAACATTTGTAAACATGTTCTTAGCATCTGGGTGAACATTCAATAACAAGTACATGTACCTACCATTTTAACTGTGCAGGAGTGCATAGAGTTTTCTTTTAAAATATTTTTTTTTCTAATACTTCCTAATTTATGTTTTGAAACTATTATTATACTTATAATATCATAATAGGTTATTTTTCTATGAATCTAAATGGGAATATATTTTGAAAGTTCATGATCAGAAATTTTTTTCCAAAAAATCTTATTATAAACCATTAGCTATCATGTAACTCTTCAAAAGCTGAACATGCTGAAGCTGGCATTAATTACATTTAATGATTAATTGCAAATTCTAAGGTGCACAAGCAATGAAAAGCTACAAAGCTCTATGAAAAAGTTGTATTGTAGGAGGAAAAGCAATTATTTAGCCAGGTTTATTATAACAGTCATAAAAGGATAAAAACTGATAATATTGGGGGAATAGAAAAGGGTTCCAATCAAAGCAAATGAAAATGTTCATTGTAAAAAGATAATAAAAATAAAAGTGACAAGCAATGTGAATGTTCCTTCAAAATACCCCAAGAAATATGATTACAAACCAGTAAAAAAATTTTAATGAATGTTAACTTCCTGCAAGAATTTTTAAACAGAAGTTATGTTTACCTATCAAAAAGTTTTTCATGTGTTGAACCTTATGGTAACAATCTGTGTAAGTTGATGATCAAAACAATCTATGATAATATGTTTCATAGTGAAGGGTTCATTGCAAGAAACCCAATCAGGTGGGTCTCCACCTTTAATATCTAGGAGTGGGTTATATAAGTATAACCAATTCTAATTCTGGCAAGGACTACCTCATCCCTATGAATGGACCTGTAGGAAGGAGGCCAATTGCCTATAGGCAATAATTACAACATAAACATGTTAGGTTTCAATTCTCAATATATTACTTTTATACATGGAATCCTGCTTGCCTTTATAGATCCCTGACCTATTCTCAACCGTCAATATGGATTTGAATTTTAGTTTAAGCTAAAGTATCTCTGAAAGCTTGCCAGTAGCTTTCTATGGGTTGGTGCTTGTTCTTCCTTGGGGGGGGGGCTGTGTTCTTCCTCCACCAAATGTACTGGTTGCCATGTAAAGCTAATATGTGCAGCAAAATGCTGTTAAACCCCTAACAACCAACCAATCAACAAAGTTTTATCCATGAGATTTCTCATATCAAACTTGGAATCTGAAATTAGGTGTTCAAATTTTAAAGTTCCAATACACACAGGATAGAAATCTTATCATTGCCAATCTTATTCTACCTACTGTATGTATATATATATATATATATATACATATATATACATATATACATATATATATATATACATATATACATATATACACATATATACATATATATACATATATACACATATACACATATACACATATATATACAAATATACACATATACACATATACACATATATACATATATACATATATATACATATATATACATATATACATATATATACATATATACATATATATATATATATATATATTCATATATATATACATATATATAGATACATATATATAGATATATACAGATATATATACACACATATATATATATATATATATATATATATATATATATATATATATATATATATATATATATATATATATATATATATATAATCTGCCTGTATGTATTAATCAAACCACATCCACAGTAGGTAAGTGGGAAAGGATGGGCACATATATGAAGGGAAAGAAGGATAGGTGTATATATGTTCTGGGAAGGAAGGATAGATGTAAAGATGTTTTGAGACAGAAGGATACATGTAGGTCAATCCCCATATCCTTTTAGGTCATCAGCATTTATTTATCAGTTCCCCTGTACCCAGAATTGAGGATAAAATCTCAAGTATCCTGGAACAATATTTTATACAAGTTGGTATTAGGCTTAATGATGTGCTCCAATACTTCCCAAGACATAAAATTTATAGTTTCCAGTACTTGTGGTCCAATAAATCACTCCTTTGCAAGGGACAACTACCTTGTTTGGCATGTAGAAAATTTAGGGTATGTCCAATAAATCATCCCCACCATTGTCTTCAAGTTTTGATCAAATTTTTCTTACACATAAAACAATATACAGTATTATACTCCCTTATAAGTCTAGTCAAACTACAAAGGTCCTGATCTGCCATCCCATAAAGTGCCTGCAGATCAGTCTTTGTTGTTTTGTTCTGCTAATTACTCCTAATAAACTGCACAGACCCAGATCTGCCAGCATATTATGCAATGGCTGCTTTGGGTCTGTGTTATTTGCAGTTGCTTTGGGTCTAAGTTATTTGCAGTTGGTCTTGTCTGGAAAGCAAGTATAGATGGTAAAATCTTGGAAAATTTTTTGGCAGGATGTTTGACTAGTATATATATGTACATTAAAATGTACAGTCCCTGTGTGAACAAAGCTGGCATATTTATTACTATTTACAACCAAGTTACATCTGGAAAGTTTTTTGTTGGAAGCTAGAGTGTGATTCAATACATTATCAATACACATATCAATTTAATGGCCCTATCATATTTCCAAGGTCTGTCAGTGGTAAAATGGTGCCTTTTTATATGGGATGACAGCTCCATAGTATTTACAGAAAGCCATAGACATTTGTCTGTTCATATGCCATTCTCATTCTGGACAAGATAAAAAAAAAATTACATCAAAACAGACTACCTGTTAGCTCTCAGTGGTTTTAATTCAACCCTTTAAGACCATTTCAGGCTGCCCCATTTGATCAGATACAGGATTCCTCTTGGTCACCACACCCTTTATTTTGTACTGTGTAAACACTTTAAAAATGTTATTATTGCATGTCTTCACTTAAATTTGGAATGCATTACAGTCTTATCTTTAAAGCAGAAGAAATAGTGTAATTTTCATTTGCAAAGAAAATCTTATCTAGAACAAGTCTGGAATGGAGATAAATAATAATCAAATACATCATAATGTTCTTAATGCATATGCAAAACAAATGCCATGGCCACAGGAATTTGTTTCACAAAGCATAAAAGAAATCATTAACACCTACTCACCTTCTAGAAATTAGCAAGGTGCAGTTTGAATCTGACCCTCCCCAGTTTGGTGCAAATTTTGTTTAAAATGTCATTGGCATGGTCACTTAGTGGTTACTTATAACAATGTAAAAGGAGACATTCCAAACTTGTTCCCCATGTACAATTTAGAAATTTTACAGATCATTTACTAGGCAAATTCTGAAAATGTCACCAAATTTGAATACTCTTTGCATATTTTATCATTTGTGTATTGACACTGCACATAAATTACAAACCAAAACCTGCAATCTCTCTCTCTCTCTCTCTCTCTCTCTCTCTCTCTCTCTCTCTCTCTCTCTCTCACACACACACACACACAGTGGGTGACTAAGTCAATAGACCATTTCATGGAGACTTCCTTGAACTTTGTAATTTGCTCGGAATTTTGATCATGTGGTGGGTGTCAACTGACTGCAATATCCAATCGATAGCTGGTAGGCAAAAATAGTCTGGTCCCCTGCTTAGTATGCTCCCTAGTATAGTATAGTATAGTACAGCAGAGTGCATCGCAGGGAGCATACTAAGCAGGGAATCAGACTAGTGGTCAAAACAAGATGGACAATTCAGCATTAGCATCAACTGTTCCAACTACTTCAGCTTAGTTTATAGAGTTGAAAAATGCCTATTCAACAGCGATGATGCCACAGATATTGACGAAATTTAATATTGGAACCATCCTGTCTCATTTTCTGGATTTTATAGCCATACTAGAGAGTAGCTATGAGCTGTTTACATCTGGACATATACATGCGAGTATGGAAACGGTGTCGATGTAAAAATTTTAATCCCTTTTTTTACCATAACACCACATTTCATAAATGGAGTTTCCTTTACCAATAAAAGGAATTTTTCATATTAATCCGAAGTATAACCTGGAATATTTTTCTACCTTAAAGCTGCAGAAGTCCCAGACATTTAGCGGGCAGGTAGCTGGCATTTCTTAATTTGTTTTAATCTGATACGTCTAAACAACAATGTATGCCATTTTGTTATGTACAGATGCCTACCAGTATTTGATTGGCTGGAGTATAAAGTGACTTTTTTCGGAGGTTTTTCGGATTGGGAGGTTAAATCCGGTATGAAATGGGCTATTGTTTGTTAAGACTCCTTGAAGACAGTTGAAAAATGTTTTCACCAGTTCTAATACAGCAAATGGGCATAACCAGAAATTTGGTTGTCACACTGTGAGTGTCAAATACCCTTGCTAGACACTTTTCATCACCACTGTCATTAGACTTATCCATCATCAGTTAGAAAGGGTTTTCTTTGCATAATAGAGTTACTTGTCATGCATTGGACCAAGTGCATTGTTAGTTCTTTTGCAGTAAAATTTCTGAGTAATTTGCGAGTCAGGAAACATAACTTTATACAGCTCACTAAAATGATCAGCAACCAAGAATGGTAAATTATGCTTTGCTACAATGTTAGCAAACAGAACCTCTGCTTTAGTGACACTGTCTTAACAGACATTGGTGCAAACATCTGCGTTACTTTAGGCACATTATGTGACAATTTCTAATTTACATGTAGCATGATGTCACACCCAGTCACATTATCCCTACACCAGACTGACAGGTCCTAACACTAATCTCTTGATGCTGAGTGCCAAACGAGGCAGCTGATAGTACCATTTTTGTAAGTCTTTGGCATGACTCAACAGGGGATTGAACCCACGACCTCCCACATCCAAGGACCTCCCACATCCAAGGCAGACTCTTTAACAACTAGGCCACTGGAGCAGAAACACACATTTATAAACTGCAATATCTTGCTCCTTGCTTCCACTCCTCTCTGTTCAACACTCACTTCTCCCTGTTCAACACTCACTTTTCCCTGTTCAACACTCGCTCCTTTCTGTTCAACACTCACTTCTCCCTGTTCTGTCCAAAAGGTAAAGTCACTTCTACCTAAATTTCAAGTCTAGCTTGATCAGTCCCTGATATATATATATATGTTATAAACTGGTTCCTTCATATGCATAATGTAAGTTCTACAGATCATTTAACAGTCACTTTTGCAAGAAGATAATCAGTTGCTTGTATCTATTTTGATTGAGTTTTAATGCAGTGTTGTTACTGTGTCATGCCCTGAACAAGCTACAGTTACTTATCACTGGTGGTGGTTATTTTACCCTGAACTTGAATAAATAATAACCATTAATCAGAATTCAAAACATAAACCATCAATCAGAATTCAATCTAACATTTCACTGTGTGACACTTAGGAAGTGTAGCCTTCAGTGTTAATCCAAGAAGACAAAATGTGAAGCAACAGAGAAGCTATGATTGTCAAAAATAAAACATTTTCATGTTGAAATATACCAACCATACAAAGATTCTTAGGTAATTAGAACAAGAAACTTTTGTATAAAAATCAGAAATGGCCATGTCTATCTCACTTTGTCTGCCTTTCTCACAACATTCTAAACACATTTTTTTATTATTATTATTAGAATTTTCCCTTAGTCAGAGCCTAGATATAAGATAATAAGATTTAAGATGGATATAAGATCATAAGATAGGTTATAAGATATCTAGGCTCTGACTAAGGGAAAATTCTAATAATCATGACTTTACTCGAGTAAGGAAGCAACCTTTTCAGTTACAATGCTTTTTATTCAACAAGAGCCAAGAAACTTGAACATCATTTTGCTCCATGAATAACGAAAAATCCGGGCTAAGCTCATATCTCAAGAACCACCAACTTTTGAGATTTCAGTTTTGACTCTTCAATTTATGGACTCAAATATCAAATGTTTTCACTTTCCATTGGATGTTAAGGGTTTAAAGCCCTTTTGCAACACATGATAGGATATACATGGCAACCAGTATATTTGGTTGAGGAAGAACCAGGAAAAACCGCAGGAGAGAATGCCTGACCACTGGGAAGTTACTGCCAAGCTTTCTTATAAACATTTCTTATTCATCAAACCTAAGACCCAAAAAATACAGATAGGTGAGATTTTCAGTGATCTGCAAAGGGGAGCATCTTTTATCTCTTGGTCACATCTGTTCAATTTTGAGATCAGTATTGAAAATCTGCTATGTCTGTGTGTGTCTCTTGATAATTGATGCACAATGGGGACTGGGAACAAGGTTACTGGGGAAGCCATAAAAATGAAGATGAGAGTGCCATCCTGCATAGACATTGTTTTTTTTTTCTTCCAATTCCTTCATTTGATTTGATACAAAAAGCATAAATAATATGATAATTCACTGTAACAATACAACCAATATGTCTACAAATCAGGTATCAAAATACAGCAGTTAATTAGGTCCTCAGAAAAAAAACCTGAGACATAGCTGTGATAGATTTACATTTTTAGACATAGCTGTGATTGTAGATTTACATTTTTTATGTTTGAATACATGAGGACACATCACAATTATGATCATTCAACTGAAAGCACATCAAAATATGACTAAATCATAATTTTTGTTTTGCAAAACTTATTTCATTGCTATTTACTTCTTAATGTGTTGCCACTGGAAGGCTGAGGCTCTAGTGAAAATTTTCATAAGTGAAAATTTTATCAAAGACTTATTTACTGGATATGCATAATTTTTTTGTTTTAAAGAATGTACAGTGGAACCTGTCTTGAAAGACCACCCTTTCTGCCAATACATAATGGTCTCATTATACTGAAACAAATTCTGGGTGCTAACTGCCATTTTTGAACGATAAAACAAGTGATAGAACATGGTTTCAGTTACCAATTTTGATTTTGATTTTCCTCATGTTCAACAATAATGGGTCAATTCTTTTGGCATTTTCTGGACAAATAAGGGACCTTTCCTGACACTGTAAAAAGTGGGTTTGTGAGTAATCCTGTTATCAAACGAAATGGAAAGGTGTGTGTATATATATATATGTTATCGCTGCTAAATTTACATTATCATCAGCTAAATGACCCTTAATTTGTAACTCAATTATCTTTACTTATAAATTATGTATACTCAGTTTTAAGTTTTACCAGTACCTGTAAATAACTCAAATTTATCAATGAATCTAACTAGTTTGGAAGTAAGGAAATAATATGTTAGAAAACCATTCTTTGGAATAATTAAGATGTTAGGTTTAAATGATGTTCAAATATTCCGTTTAATGGTGTCACCCACCCCTTATTCAGTCAAGGAAGTCACAAATAATTTTGTTCTTTTTGGGGAGTTCTCTAAAAGTAATGCTTGTTACATTCAGCAAATCTCATTAATGACAAATCCAAAAACAACATTCACTTGTGGCAAACAAACTGATTCAAAAGAGAATGAAAAAGATAAGCCTGCTTTTTAAGTGAATAGAAGAAAAAGCATGCATTAGATAAAAATAAAACTGGTGAATATTGGTAATCAGCTAGGCAGCTGAAGACAATCCAACATGGTGTTAGTTTCTTATGTTTACAACAGTGATATCATCAAATCTTGTGTTCTAGCTTTCAAATTAAAATGTTTCACCCATGGATGTTGCTAATCAACATTGGAAAAATTCAAACATGTGAAAAATAGTCAGGTTTCTCAGTTGGAGACAGAAATTACATGGTTAATAACAACAAAATGTCAACATTATCAGGTTTTCATGGAACCCAACAATGTTCAGAACCAATACCTTTTAAAATTCAATATTACTAAGATGATTTGTTATATACAACTTTTTGCTCATATGGTATTGGGGTTTATGGGTTTAGAAACTAAACAAAAATTAAGTAACTGTTTAAGTGGCAGTTGATTATTTTTACCTAATTATAAAACTGTAGTCCAGGTACACCTATCATTTAAACAGTTAAAAATTTAGTAAGAAGGTATACTTTATGCCGTGTTCATTTAAGTCATGACCAAAAACAATGTGTAATCATGATAAAGGGCCAAACTTTCAGTTCAGGTCTTGTACCTAACAACTCTCTCTCTTAAAATGTGGCCTTTCCAACCCTTTAACTATTGATCCATCTATGTTTTTCTATGCACAGTCATGTCTGTTTTTAATTTTTTAACTATATCTACATTCTAACCATTTCATTTTGCTCATTTACAGTTCCATGTGCATTAACTCTTTACATATGTCATTTCTGATATTGTTAATTATTAGCATATGGTTTTATGGTGCAAACAAACATAACAAAAGATTTTTGTAAAATAAATTGTATGCAATTACCTTAAAATTTATCTACCTCATATTTAAACTTTAGATATGATATTATATTGTCATATTTTGGGGCAAGCTCAAACCTCCCAAAGGCAAGTTAAAATTTTTGGGCAAGCTCAAATTTCCCAAGGGCAAGCTAAATTTTATGTCTGATCTTATCTTCGCTTTCCAAGGTTACTATCTACACTTTGGTGGATCTAACATATATACTGAAAATTAGTTCTAGAGACATTTATTTGATTTCTTGAGTTGCCTCCCTTAGTATGTAATGTCAACTAACCAACAGCATCCTGCATTGTACATCAGCCAAAAATGCTCAGAATAATTGACCTAACGAGGAAAATGAAAAAATTTATAACGTATTTTATGTATTTTTCATACCTTTTAATTTTTCGCACACAATTCAATTATCAAAATAATAATTATTTAAATGCATAATTTTTTGTACATATCACTTTGTATTATTTGAAAAATTTATTAACGTATTGGACATAAAATTGCCACTAAGATTTATGTTTGTAAAAAAGATCAAAAATACTGTATTCCCATTTTGTTTTTCCAAAAATTAATTATTAATTTTTGATGAGAAAATATAATAATTAATGTATAAGCATGGACGCCTACAGCATAGGTCAAGGGAGGGTCACATATCTCCCAGGGAAATCATACTGCAAAATATATTCAGACAAGTTTAATAATGCAGATGAAGCTGAAAATATGTCACAAATTCTGTTCAAAATGCTTAGCAAATATTAGCTTTAGTTTCAGACTGCTTACTATACTAACTATCCTGGCTGTGACTGACTGACACCACCTCCAATTTCGAAAAAGATCCTTTGGCACCCATGTGCATCAACTCTTATTATCATTACCGTATCTACTAGTGTTTATTAACAAATGAATAAAGGACTTAACAGACCATACCTTTAAATATTATCATTAATTAGTTCTCCTTATTAAGTCCGCTACCATAACAAAACACCACATGCATTTTAAAACAAGTTTGGAAGACCTTTGATGTTGTCTTGTCCTACAAAATTTACATCTCAGTACATGCTAAAGTGAAGATCACATACTACTGGTTAACTAATCTTATCGTTTTATTAGTCATACAAACATAAAATAAAAAAACCTTGTCATTTTCCATTCTAACTTTGAAAGTCACAGTCTCTGTTAAATCTATTATCTCAATACATATACTATCTTAAGGGCTTAATTGGTTTGGACTTGGATATAATTAACATTTTATTGCAAATCTATTCTATGATATGCCCCACTATTATCTTTACTGGGGAGTTTGAATCACAAGTAATGAATAGGATCACTTGTCTTTACAACATCTGCTAGGTGGACAATGGCTTCATTAGCATATTGACAGACTTTCATTTCCCTAAAAATAAACTAATTTCCCTACTGGCAGCCACCCTGATTTGACCTCTTCAGTGCATTCTTGCTAAGCATATTTAATTAGTATATAAATAACACTGTATAGCCAGAAGTTGTTTCGACCATGTACATCATAATTAAAACAGGAATGAACTGTTGATTTAGTGATGTTTATTCCTAACTGAAAATAGTCTTTTTATTGTTGTGGTAAAATTACAACTTGCACTTAATGCACAAATGCTAAATTATGTTCTAAATACAGATGAGCTTGCACACTGGGACAATAAAATCTCTCTCTCTCTCTCTCCTCTCTCTCTCTCTCTCTCTCTCTCTCTCTCACACACACACACACACACACACACACACACACACACACACACACACACACAACAAGAGTACTTTTGATTAAGAGACAGAAAATGTTTACTTTGTATATTTGTACCATTAGGTTGTCCAATAGAGTGTTTACTGTAGAACTTGTTTTGGTAGATTCCTTTTTTTTTCCGAACATGGTCAGCACCACCAAAATATATGTATTTATTTTTTCATACACTGAAATTAATAATTATTTTTTCATGTATGTAACTGTTTGAACTGTGCCTTTCACAAGAACAGTTTATTATTCAGGGAAGATTCACATTGATGATATGAATATACTTGCATGTGAGATATTTCTGAACAGTAATAAATAAGTAAAAGGTCAGGATTGGGGAGGGTATGGAATAAAGATTGCTGTTTTAAAAAAAAATTGTATCTGTAAATTTTGTGTTTGTAAAGATGTTACTTCTGACTAATAGTGAAATTTTTGCAAACTCTGTGTGTGTTGTATTAGTTTAGAAGCTGCACTAGATAAAATATTTAAAATTTTAATTACAGTAATCAAATTTCATTTTATTTGACACCATAATACTGTATAGTAACTTATTTATATTCCTTTATATTCCATCACTTTCTATGTTGTATCTACTATTCTTAAGTATTCATTTGTGCTATTTTACCAGTCTTAAATTATGGGATGCTGAGCAATACATATGATATCTGATTTAATATAATGTTAATAGACTGTGTTTTTATCCATAAATAAGAAAATGAGCAGTGTGGTTAAACAATAACAGCTTATCGGCACTAATGCAGACAATCATAATAGAACAACTTTAATCATCCTTCTACTAGCCACTCCTTGACAAAACTTGATTCACACATATCCTGCTTACAAAGATCAATGTTTACAATAAACATATCTTAATATATACAATGTAATACATGTATTTCAAAATAAATTTGTTACTAATACATTTGAAGTACATAAGAGATATTTCCTTAAATAATCATCCCCCTTTTGCATCAAAGTATTAATAAATACAAAAAAAACAGCAAAAAGCAAAGTCAAATAACATGGTAAGTATGAAATTAATTGAAATTAATGAAAATAAAAGTATAAAAAATTACAGATATAATGCTTATAATTAGCTGATTTTTTTTATTCCACCTTTGTTCCAGTATTATCTATTTTGTTCCAGTATTTTTTGTTGTTGTTTAGGCTTGTTCCAATTTGTTCCAATAAATCATCCTAACATACTCTAATTATCTATCAAAAGGTTTTAAGATTGCACCCCTTTATCCCATCTGTAGCTAATGTGACCATGTCAACTTCATTACAAACATCCCTGTTTTTACTGGTAAACAAATTACAGGTGTACCCATTTATTCCTGTACTACAGCTATTTGGATAATAATGCCTGTAATTACACACCCACTATAAATTCCACATTCCTAATACTATCAACCATGGGGGAAAAGGTGGTAAAAACTTAAGAAATATTTCTCTCTCAGCAGCTGTCCTATGACATATACACTGCTAAAAGCCTAAAAAATTACCATTAGAGAGAACTTCAACATCTCTCCATTTTGGTATGAATATAATTATATTTTATGGCCAAGAAAAGGTTATGGATATTGAATCAAGCATCACACATATATGGTCAAGAAGAGGTTATGGATATTGAATTAACCCTTTCATCACTGCAGAACTCAAAACTGGTCAGGGGGAAGTAAGTCTGTAAACACTATAGACCGACTTTTCCGTCTGAGGCAATGTTCTACTTTAGTATTATAGTACCAGAATAAATAACTTTTGGGGTACCTCTAATAACTTCCATTTTGTAATGTAGATGTTATATTTGGATGATCTCGTGAGTTTAGCTTGTATACAACTAGAAATATCGAACAAAGTAAGAACTTTTAGCATGTTTTTCTGAATGTTGAAATTTGTATCCAAAATGGCGGCGTTTGAAGAAATTTCAGAGTTGTTATCACAGGATTTGAATAATTTCGACCTGGTAAATTTGGATGAAAATGAGAGAAGACGTATGGAAAGACAATGGAATACACTTGTGGGTGACAGTGATGACAATGAAGAGGACTTTGAAGGTTTTGAACCAGAGGAATTGTACGCGCCACATGATTTTATTTGGATGAAGCCGGAAAACCAAAGAGATATGTTTCAGTTTTCTGACAGAGTTGCACACACCTGAGTGCTAGATGGCTCCAAGAAAGCTTCAGAATATTTTCAAATATTCTATTCAGATGAAGTTTTGGGAAAAATTGTCCGTTTAACGAACTTCAATGCGACGATCAAACATGGCAGAGGCGATATAGGTGTGTGGACAGATCTTACCTTGGAGATCATTTTGGTTCATTTTATAGAATCTTTAATATTATGGACACTATGAAAGAAAGACTTGTGTTGCTACTGTGATTATTCACTAGTACATCTAAGGTCAATTGAACAAGTTTTGAGAACTTTCTAAGTTTTCTAAGAGGTAATAAAATAATTACTTGTATTTTACCTGTTGTGTTATTTGTTTGTACCTGCATTTTAAAAGTATGCACATTTTATTGAATTAGTCTTAAAATTGGATTTTTTACCTTGATTTTGACACCTAATCCAGCCAGATATCTTTAACATTGGCAAAGTTATGTTGTTTCAAAGTCCACAGGTCATTTTGCTTTACAACTCCCAAATTATTTAGTGATGACATCACACATACAATGTTTGACAATTAAAGTGACTCAATATACAACAGGTACTTACTTCAATGTGTGCTGACTGTTTTGTATAAGCTTCTAAAAAGGGAACAGGTACAGACACTGCAGATCCCATAATTTCTATTTGTCTCTGATAATCTCATTGACTGTACTGAAACCTTAGGACTGTGTGCTTCACACTCAGCACAGGATATGACCACTTTCACAATCTCCTGTGTGAAGTAGACTGGTGTTAGACTGAACTGACCCAAATGTTCTCAAGCAGAACCATAGCTTTGAGTTATCAAAAGCCAGGTAGGCATATAAACACAGCTAAAAAGTCAGTGATCCATAAAGGGAACACCTTTGACAAAATGGCCACCCAAGGACATTGGAAGTGGAGCCATTTTTCAAAGTGAAATAACGTAAAATGTAAGGTACTGCCTTATATTTCTCATAAATTGTAATGTGATAATCATATAACAGAGTAACACCTTGCAGGTAAGATTGTGAATGTTTGGACAATCATTTTCTTCTTTGTTTTTTTATATAATCATATATACTCACTAAAAAGATGATTCCAAAAGCAAATTGTATACTCCAAGATCTGCCACATAATGCACCAGAAGATATGGGTCTAAACAGCTTGTTAAGAGCAATTAGTATAACAAACAACACAGACCTTTATCTGCCAGCACATTATGCCTTGGAAGATCAGGGTCTATGTTGTTTTCAGTTCAACTGGACTGACAAGTGATTTGTATTGGGTAACAAAAGAATAACAAAAAATAAAGTCAGGATATTTCAAGGAAAATAATATAACAGACCCACATCCCCCAGGTTGGATACTGTTGTAGGGGATAGTGAAAGTCAGAATCTGTTAATATTTTTTATTATTTTTAAAAAAGACTTTTTATCAAGATTAGCTGTTACAAAGCATTTGGTTTTATCAGATTCTCACTGTCCAATGTGAAGATCTGACATCACCTAGGGCAGTGGAAATCTGATTTTTTAGAGGGTGATGACCAGGCCAGGCTGACTTGCCATGTTTGTGTCCTTCTGCAAGACACTATATTCTCCTTAACCAACACAAAGTTGCCAAGACCACTAGACAATACCCTTTCAAGAGTGTCTGATACACACTTAACATATACAAAGAAAGCATTGTCTCAGAAATGAATAGGATTAACATGAGAGGAACATCATATGACACATCTACATCATTCCCACCAATCATATGGATGTCAATGCATTTTAAATCTGAATGTATATGCAATAATTAATTCTTACTCATATTTTCTTACAAAAACAATGCAATAAAATTACATGACATTAGATAAAAAAACAAACATGACATTCAACATAAGCACATAAGATACAATAAAATACCATTAAAAAAATTTATATTTGGGAGTTATCTCTTGTCCAGAATAGTGCTTCTAGTAATTAAGGTTAGGTATACTGGTTATGTAATATGTATGGTGGTGACTGGTGAGTAAACCTAATCAAGAAACATGATGTATTGTTAAACTTAAATAAAGTAACAAAAGGCATAATTAACTAGCTGAACACACAAAGCACATGGAAGAAGCACATGCTACAGATGGCTGCTGTTTCACAGGTGTTTAAAGCTGGGAGTGCTCTCCAGCATGTCATAAAAGGTAGAAAAATGTTGGCAAAAGCAATGACTCAGTGAGAAGAGTGCTGGGTTCATGACTGAAAGGGAGTGGGTCAGAATCCAACCAACCATCAGACTGGCTCAGGTCAGCTTCTGTTATGTTGCTTTGGCTAAGGCACTTTATGCCAACTGCCTCAGCACTAAATAACCTACATTTGCTGCTGTGCTGCAAAACACCCAACCATAAACTCACTGTATAATTCTCCTAAACATTTCATCATAGAGAAAAAGGACTTGTATGAAATGACTAATAGTGCATGAAAAAAAAAATCATTAAAAATTTTTGTAGGGTGTCAAACAGTACTGTCAGGATAATCTCTAGGTATCAAGTTTTCTTTGCTATAAATGTCCATAAATTTTTTGCTTCGATGAACAGCATTATAAAGAGGATCTGCAATGTTAACAGGAAAAGCAACTCACATCTCTTATTTTTCTTCATATAAGCAGTAAAAAATGTAATTAAACATGATCTTGAATCAGGACATGCAACATTAATTAAGTTACCTTGGGCTAGGTGGTCACAGGTAAAGGAAGTATCAGTAAATAAAATGTCTGTACATCACACAGCAGTATATCATACAAAAATTGTCAAAATCAGGGAGTGTGACACACAAACATATTGGCAAAGGAGCATATTTAAAAAATTAAATATTTCATACAACAAAACTTCCTCTTAAAGTGTACCTGTTCATCAGTACATACCAATATAATATGACTACCACATCTACTTATACACAAATCCAACTGTAAACAATATTATATTACTGCAGATCAGGATCTGTCCTAACAAACTGTATACCATATAAATATACTCATTATAAGTCAACTCAAACTGTAACAAACTGTATACCATATAAATATACTCATTATAAGTCAACTCAAACTGTAACAAACTGTATACCATATAAATATATATATATATATATATATATATATATATATATATATATATATATATATATATATATACATACATACATACATACATACATACATACATACATACATACATACATACATACATACATACATACATACATACATACATACATACATACATACATACATACATACATACATACATACATACATACTCATTATAAGTCAACTCAAACTGCAGAGATATTGATCTTCCCCATAATGCACCTGATGACCTAAGTCTACTGTTCTACAGTTTACTCTTAACAAAGGCTGGCAGATCTGGGTCTGTGTTGTTTGCATTTGGACTTGACTTATAATGGTGTATGTACAGTATTATAGATCTGTGTGTCTACAAAGTCAGGATCCATCTTACCAGCAAGAATATATGGTATTTGAAATAGGCTGGCAGATCTGGGTCTGTGTTGTTTGCATTTGGACTTGACTTATAATGGTGTATGTACAGTATTATAGATCTGTGTGTCTACAAAGTCAGGATCCATCTTACCAGCAAGAATATATGGTATTTGAATTAGGGTATCTGGTCTATTTTCTAGGGACATTACCCTAGCCCTTAAAGCTATTCTGACAAATTAGATAACAAGCTTTCAGCCAAGATTACACAATACAGGAGGAACAATTGCAGTAGTTGGTGGGTCATTGTTACTTTGCTTGGGGCAAGTCCTATCCTTTGACTGAGAGCTGAGGGTCAGTGATCCATAAAAAAGACTCATCCAGTCATCTGCTGGTCAATTATGATGTCAGAACAAATATAAAAAGCAGAGTGTCCTCTTCAGATAACAGATTTTATTAACTGCAGATTTTATGCCTACACTACAAATCCCACCCAAAACTGAAAACTAATAAGTCATGCTTGATGGATGAATAACCAGACAAATAGGCATTTCTATTTTGATGCTTAGATAATTTCAAAGTATGAAAAAAAGTATAAGATGATTTCAATTGCAAACAAAAGAGACCCTGATCTGCTGTTGCATAATGGCAGATCAGGGTCATTGTTGCTTGTTTTATTGATTACTCCTAATAAACTGCATAGACCCAGATCTTTGCAGTTCATAGTTAGACTCTACTTATAAACAAGTATATATGGTAACACAATACTTAAATTCATCATCTGTATCAAGGTCTTATTTCCTCAAAATTACTACACTGCCAATTAATGTCAATTCTCAGTACATTAAAGTTTGTAATTGATGGATGTTAGTCCATCTATAACTCTTTATCTTTCTCAAATACTGAATGGACATCACCAAACTTAGTATTTATCATATATACTTATCTAAAAGTCAAGTCTGACTGCAAATAACACAGACTATAATCTGCTGTAGTATAATGCACCTGCAGATAAGGTCCATGTTGTTTGTTCTGCTGATTACTCCTAACAAACTGCACAGACTCAGATCTGCCAGTGCATAATGCACTGGTAGATATGGGTCTGATCAGTTTGCTGTTGGACTTGTCTATCATATAGGTGAATAAATATGGTAGTTTGCCCATCTACAAGAAAGGTATGATTTACTCTCCTTGGGCATCCCTAAGTACAAAAGTAAAAGTATACAAAAGTAAAAATTGAAATTAAAATTAATATGACATTTTTACATACTTTTTGACCAAACTAAAAACCCAGATGTGTAAATAGCTGCCTACCAAAAGTGAAAGAGCTGTTGTGACAAGCACTACAATACCTCTACTGGTGGCATGATTTATGTTGGGACAATCGATTCCAGAGTTAACAATTAAATCTTTTTTTTTTTTA
Organism: Potamilus streckersoni; assembly: GCA_016746295.1. Classification (NCBI taxonomy): domain Eukaryota; kingdom Metazoa; phylum Mollusca; class Bivalvia; order Unionida; family Unionidae; genus Potamilus; species Potamilus streckersoni. The sequence goes on along the minus strand of JAEAOA010002363.1, from coordinate 1,409,293 downwards.
ACTGTGCTGAGTACATTCTGGTATGCAATTTATAGTGATGTCTAGCATTAGGGCATCATGCCACAGACATGTAGCCTGATGTCCACCACAGGGTCCTGATACCAGGGTGGTCCTGATACCAGGCAGCAGTCTTAGCACTACTAAGCTCATTATGTAAAGCATTAAGTTATGCAGCTGCAAATACCATGAATAAGTCTTTGGTATGACTCTGCCAGGGTTTGAACCCCTGAACCAGTCAGATGCTCTAACCTATTAGGCCCTTGTAATATCAATTTAAAGTTTTGGTCTAATGCAGTAAATGACATAAAATCTACGAAGGTGAGAAGGCAAGAAAGAAACTTTCCCTGATCTCTTTGTAACGTGAAATTTGGTTCCATATTGTAAAAGAAAAAAAATAGATAAAATAAACCCACCCCTTTCCTTTGCCTATAATAAGTAAAGACAAGATCTCCTCTGCACAATTCCAGCATTATTTGTATAACAAAGGAAGCAAATACAATAATACCACATTGACCCCAACACCTTCCCAAATAAAGACCATTCACCAATAAAAAACACATTTTGCCCTATTTATGAAATGAATGAACAGTCCAGATGGTTGTCTTACTGTACTTCACCCTTTCCTCCTAAGCCAATATATATTACAAGGAAATTAATTTAGATTGTTACAATGGTACAAAGTTCCTCTTGTTATTATATACACTGAAGTGCTAGTAACTGTTACTGCCTGTTGCAGGATGTTTCAGTTATGTAATGTATAACAATAATTGGATACCTGAAGCTTTCTTTATAAACATTAATACTGACAGCATACAGATGGCTTGGCTTCAACCAATGCAAGATGCTTTATAGATATCAAAGTTTTGCACTGTCAAATTTTCTGACTTTTATACTGTACATGTACTTTTCAGATGAAACCTTGCTCTTAAAATTTAAAAGAAGCACATCCTTTTGATTTTTCCAAGCACTGGTGCAATAACAAGTACCATAAACAACACAATGCATGTCTCACGACCATTTCACAGTAATTGACCTTGACCTATGGCTTTGACTACTTTATAATAAAGTGTTAAAGTGTGGACATGAAAAAAGTTTCATGAAAATATTTGTAGGAGTAAAAAAGTGACAGCCTGGATAACTAACAAACCACTTACAATAATTCTTGTTATGATTCTGACCTTGAAACAGAGGATATGGTTAAAGGAGAAACTGTTAAGTCATATATATAGCAGGTTAAAGTTTCATTGAAATATCTCCATTGGTTCAAAAGTTATACCCTTACGTGGAGATAGGTTACTGGTTTACATTTTCAATGGCCTTGACCTTGAGATAGGGATATGGCTACAACATGTAACATAATGATTATTCAACATATATAACTTGTTCAAGCTTCATTAAAATGCCTTTTCAGTGGTTTATAAGTTATACCAAGATACTAGTCAAAGTTAAAATAATACTGGTTTACATTTTCAATGGCCTTGACCTTGAGATAGGGATATGGCTACAACATGTAACATAATGATTATTCAACATATATAACTTGTTCAAGCTTCATTAAAATGCCTTTTCAGTGGTTTATAAGTTATACCAAGATACTAGTCAAAGTTAAAATAATGTGACCTTGACCTTGAGGTGGGGAGGGGGCAGGCTATAGCATGCAACACAGTGTCTATACATTATATACAACTGGACAATGTTTCATTAAAATATTCTTTATATTTTTAAAGATATAGTCCATACAAGGATACCAGTCAGAGAACTATATTTTTTTCCCCTTGTTGCATAGGTCATGGCTACTGTATGTAAATCACCATTTAGTCATCATACATTCTTGGGCGAAATTTCATGAAAACTCTCCAACCATTAACAATGTTCTGGGCAAATCAAGCACATGCTAATTGTGACTGATACACCATAACATAATACTCACAACAGGTATGTAGAAAAGGTTCTGCCAATGCTGTGCCTTGCTTTTTTCAGAGCTATTAACTTGCACATAAATTTTAACATGAAATTTTACAAAAAAATATTCAAATCAAACTGTATTAAAAACATGACTTTATAGCTCATTTCAAAAAAGAGACAAAAATTGTATTAATAGTGCCTGCAATTTTCTTTTGGGTTTGTATGACTATCCATACTTGACACTATTCATTATACAGTTAACACATTCCCTGTCTGGGAATCTCTGCTTTTATTACCTGCTTAGTGTTCTTAACTGGTGATCAAATTACTCATTTTGCTACCTGTATATAGTTTTCTTAATTAACAAGCAAATGACTCATTTTTACTACCTGTATGGTGTTTTTTCGATGACAGGTAAAGTCATTCATTTTTAAATACCTGCACAGCATTCTTAATTGATAAGGAAAAGAAATAAATTTAATATCTCTTCTATGTAGACAATTGTAATACATGTACAGTATTTTGAACTGATAAAATTATTCCCTATTTTCTACCCTCTACAAGTTATTTTTTGCATGCTTCTATTATTTTCATTTTGTTTACATTTTCTTTCAAGTAAACCTGGAAACATATCTCAAGTAACTTTGTTTTATTTGCCCTCATAAAATTTTCAATGTTTACAGACTGAGGCTACATGTACTTCTCTACTAAGGCTTTCTTTCTAATCAGAAAGCTGCTTTCCCAATGGATACAGTTATTATTGTTATCCTAGTCAATTTGTAACATGAGAGTCACCTTAATGACAAATTATACTATGTACAAGGCAAGTAAAGCAATTGTATTTTGTACAAGGCAAGTAAAGCAATTGTATTTATTTTTAAAAAAACATTTGTTCAGAGTTTTTGTACTTTTAGTGAACACCTATATATTTTGCAATGATGATCATGGCTTCTTATGGATACATATGATATCGGATGAATAAACATAAGATTTTACTGTAAAGCTGTTTTGCATTTTATGGCATTCTTACCTGTAGTACTTTGGCCTGATTTTTAAGGTCACATGCCAGATGTATTGGTGGAGTTCCATTCCTGAAAAAATAGTATGCTGTGGCAGTAGTCAAGGCACCAAGAGTTACTGCCCCTGCTCCAATAAACTTCATATAATCCTCCATTGGTCAGTCTGAAGTATATAGAAAAATAGTTTATACCATTTTCATATGAAAAAATTTAGTTATGTGCAAGTTAAAATAAGTCCAAAAATGTATGAACAATGCCTGATTATCTGAATAAATGTAGAAGCAGAATCCCCTTCAAAACAATACAAAAATAAGTTTACATTTTCTACCTTTTCTAAAAACAAATTTTCTGTAAATTATCTCACTGCTGGCATCCTCAAAAACAAATAGTTAATAAATGATACTATAATAAAAGAAATAGACAGGAGACATATTGGACAAGAATAACTAAAAGTAATTCCCTAAGCCTTTTGAACAATTTGGTATATGCTTGTTTTCTAAAAAGCAAACTTTTTTTTTTCTTTCTGCGAAGTAAAGTTAAAAAAAAGTAACTCCATGTTTCATCACCTGTGACAATCTCATTCAAATGTCACTCTTTTGTATTTGGCAAATAACTGTTGAGTGATTTCAGCATGAATCTATGTTTTTGATCAACTGTCAACAAATCCATTTGCACAAACCCTTCTGGAGTTCAAGAATTCCTCAATATCATTAAAAGCATCCAATGAATTAATGCTTGTGATGAAAAGAATCACCGACAATGGTCTTCCAGAATGAAGGTAATGTTCCATGGATTTGCAACCACTGTTAACATGACAAAACTACTTCAAAAGTGTATGCTATGACAGAATTACAACTGTAAACTTATCAAATCTGTCTTGATATCGGTCAGTTTACTCAAAAAGCACTCATATTTAGAGGATGTTCTTTGCACAGCAGCAAAATTGTTTCTCCTTCGAAAGTTTGTTGGTATTTGTCATTCACCTATGTGACATCACACACATATTTGCCATTTACCCATGTAATTTTACATATATATCTGCAGGTGTCTCACATGACATAAAATCAGTTAAAGACCAATTTAAAGAACATTTCTTTCTCTATCGACTGGCATTAAAACATGTTCCAAGAAACAAAAATTATAACAAAATATTCAGAACTTTTCAAATGCTTCTTGCAATGAATTTTTTCTTTTTCCAATTTGATTTCATGGTTGATCAGTATTTGGTATAAAATCAAACATGCTTTCTCTCAAATTGGGTACAATTCTATTCAGAGTTTCTTTTTTTAAAAAAAGCTGTTACAAACTTTTTATGCTTTAAGTAATAGCACTACAATTAATGGCAGATTGGCATCATTTACACAAACTTTGTGCTAGGCTCCTTTTTTTCAGTCAAATTTGGTCATTCTGGTCAGCAATTTTTTTAAAAGAAGTCACTGCAGGTTTCTTTTTTAAGTCAAGACATCCGTACATCAAGACTGATCATTATCATTGGTACACATCAGAAAGTCTTCAAGCCAGGATCATTTTATCCCTCCTATTTTGTCAAATTCTTTCAATGGTTTTTAAAGAAGTCTTTTGTTTTTAATAATGACAGTAGATCAACATCACTTGTATTATTTTGAAAAACCTTAACATCAGGTTGGTTTCTGTAACATTTGGTCAAATTATGTGCTGTGAGTTAAAAGAAATCATTTTAAAAATATTTCTGCATTTTTGGGGGTAATAAAAGCCATATTTGATGGTAAATTGGCATTATTTGTTTAACAAGGTCTTCATACAAGAGGATTCCATGCAAATTGGATCAAACTTTGTTAGGTGGTTTTGGAGAAGTCATTAAGGTAATGGTGGACACTATTTCACCTGTTCAAATTTCTTAATTTATGGGAAGTGTTGGATTCATGGTAGTAACTTCTGAATAAAGTAACAATGACTATATATGTGTGCTAGGGGTTTGTGTAGCAAGTTGTTTTAGAGACTGATATGAGGCAAACTCTGCATTCCAGCCACAAGTAGTTCCTGACATGGCAATAATGAAGGCAATCAGACTATCTTTAAAAGCAAGATTGGTAGCAACTACCATATTTCATGTACATGTATATTTTTGGATAACAAAGAAATTATTCAAGTTCAACTACAAAAAGATCTAAAATAAATAGTTATTACTTTTGGAATACTGAGCAACTCAATAATCCAATTAAAATGAAAATAAAACAACTTTTGTTGCTATAAGTGAACAGGTGAGATAGAGAAATTGATGTGGCTGAAATGATAATATTGTGTCAGTGTCCAAGATCACATGCATTCAAAGTGTACTTTTTTGTAGTTGCTATGGTTTATCATCATGTTGGCAAAATGATTAAGATGGTACACATATTATGCAAAAGCATTGGTTAACTGTATGCAGTAATATCCCTGTTGCCAGAAGTACAATTTGTAATTATAAAGCAACAGCAATCAAATTATCAAATTACAAAATAAACTCAAAAAGACTTCTTTTAGTGAATGTGTGTGTGTGTGTGTGTAAGAGAGAAAAAGTGCAGTTAACATTGTGTCAGTGTGTACAATCATAGGTATTAAGAGCAGTTTTATTTGTAGTTTTTAGAGAGAGAGAGAGAGAGAGAGAGAGAGAGAGAGAGAGAGAGAGAGAGAGAGAGAGAGAGAGAGAGAGAGAGAGAGAGAGGAGATAGGGAAGTTACAAGGTGATTATGATCATTATTGTTCATTTATCTGCAGACTTATTCTCATTACAGACAAGGACACCACCATATTTCAGTATCAATTAACACCTCTGGATAAACAATTCCTGTTTTAATTCTGATATCCACAATCATAAGAACCACATGGCAATGCAGTGGGGTGTCAGGCATCAGGGAACAGTAGCACCTCTGGTAAGAGGGCATGTCATATTATCCTCAGGATAGTTCATCCAGTGTCCTTTGGTCCCCACTTGCCACTCAGCTCTCACCTGTGGCACAAAGAAGCTCTTAGCATGTGGGAGTGGCCACACTTCCCCAAACTGCTGAAACAGGCAGGCTAATTCAGGGGAAGGTAGACAATTGGTCTTAAATCTGGCTTGTCTACCTAAGGATGTGAATACAGGATGGAGGAATTACCACTGGGTTAAATGGGCAGAAAGTCTAATCCAGCAATGTGCTGTGGAGTGTGAAGAACATGGTGAGAAGCTTAGGATCCCATGGATCAGTCAAGTTGAGCAGTCATTGACATTTATCGCAGTAACTCATCATTTATCTGAATAAAGGATCAAGCTGATCAGTCATTGGCATCTATCATGGTAACTCACCATTTATCTGAATAAAGGATCAAGTTGATCAATCATTGACATTTATCATAGTAACTCACCATTTATCTGAATAAAGGATCAAGTTGATCAATCATTGACATTTATCATGGTAACTCACCATTTATCTGAATAAAGGATCAAGTTGATCAGTCATTGACATTTATCATGGTAACTCACCATTTATCTGAATAAAGGATCAAGTTGATCAGTCATTGACATTTATCATGGTAACTCACCATTTATCTGAATAAAGGATCAACTTGATCAGTCGTTGACATTTATCATGGTAACTCACAATTTATCTCATCTGACACTGACTTCTAAGATGCACAACCTGCTGAATTAATGACCTGAATAAGCTGGGACCTTAAACTGTCCTTTTGTGTCAAAACTCTACATTTTGTTGTATAGACTTTTGAGTGTGTTGTTCAATGGCAAGATTTTGTCCACTGTATTTTGCATCTAGTTAACATTTTTTGCATACCAGAGACAATAAATTTAGTCTGAATACAATAGTCCTATATATGCTTCACCATATCTACAAACCATATAATTCTGTCTAAATACAAGAAAAACTGTAGATTTGTACATTAACTCTCAAACCTTGACCAATAAGTACAATAGGGTTTTAGCACAAAGTTAAATTTACCTCTGACCTGTATACAAGTTGTGTATACAAGTTGCTAGGATTTGCCAACAAATATTCCTTTCACAACCAGGAAGATATTTCTTTCATTTTACGTTTTGTTTTTTTAAACATCTATTTAAGTGCAAAATGTCAGTACTGCTTAATTTGATGAATAGAAGCCAATGCACATGCTCCATTTGTCTTTCCAAGTTGTGCACAATAAAAATTCAACATATGTAAAGAATATTTTCAAATTCTTCCTTTTCATAATTTACTTCAATACATGTCATTTACCTTAATGGAGAGGAACAAGTCCTCAATTCTTTTTGCAATTCCTCTCTAAATACAAGTTGTAAGTAGCTGAAGTAACAGATCCAATTTCTCTTTTGGTGTATATCAGTTGAGAAAAACAATTTTTTTTTGCAGATTTACATCCAGACTGAGGTTAAAGGATTATTTTTCTCAACTCAAAAGATTCCTAAGGAGTGGTTGCATAAATTCATTTCAGTAGTAGGGTTCTCAGAGTAGTGTTCACATAATGTTTTTCTTTTTGTGGCAATAATCTTATCTACTCAATTATAAGTCCAGTCCAACTGCCTAATGTGCCAGCCTATGATGGTCTGTGTTGTTTGCAGGTGGTCAGCTTAGAGGAATGTATATTGCTTAAGTATTTGTTAGCACAAACAACATTTTCTCTTAATAAGAAAATAAACTTAAATATCCTGCAGGCACCAAGCTTCAAACATCATTTTTTTTTTTTTACTTTTCCAAACTGTAATTAAAAACAGGAATGCAGTTTAAAACTGTTCATAATTGGATTTTTCTGTACAATCTCATTAACAGCACAACAATATACAAAATAACTTTAAGGACACAAAATCAAGTCTCAAAAAATTCAACATTGTAAATTATTTGTATGGCATAGTTACATGTTCACCAATCTTTTAACAATTGTCTAAATAATTATTCTGAACAAAAATTTCAATATAAACTATTATCATATTATCCTATGTTTCATAAATCAACACAGGGCTATATTGGTGTGCAAAGAGTAGTGAGTTGTTCTTGAAACTGATACTAGGTATAAATATTTCCTATTGTAATTAAGAAATATACATGGCAAGTCAGACTTTTAGGAATAAGTATACCACAGCAGGAGCTCAGTTTACATGGTTTGGAGGATATTTGTTTTAAAAGTCTAAATGGAGGCTATCAGCTTACATTACTTACCTTGCAACAGTTGCATATGTATTTTAGATACCTAGAAATATACTTATGAAACCCCATTAATATTTTTAATTTTATGTGGTTATTAAATATAATATATGGGTTTAAGTGGTAAGATTTTTATGCCAAATAAGTGTCCCTGAAGTTACTGACACTCTACTTGGGAAAGCCAAAGTGGCTCAATGATTGGAATGCTGGACTAGTGATCCAAAGGGTTCAAATCCAACCAATGGACGTTCCAGGATCAGCTCTGGTGGTGTGTTTTTGGGCAAGACACTTTATTCCAATAAACTTGGCACTAAATAACCTACCTGAACTGCAGTACCCTAACACACCAAATCAAACCAAATACTCTATTGGCTGAAAAGAGATTCTAGGAATTCCAAATCAGACCCTTTCTTACTTTCAATTGTTCAGTGTTGAAACAATATCTGACATTCTTAACTTTAATAAGATTTCAAATTAATTGAGATACACCATCTTCACTAACCAAGGTTCCAATATGTTAACCCTATATACAGCTAGGTGGATTCATCTGATATTTTAGCACGTTGTCCTAGTGATGTCTGTTAAATTTCATGAGCTGAATAACTGAAGAGCATCAATGTATGCTGAACAATTTGATTCACTTTAAAATTATGAAAGCTACATTTTAATTGGATAATTCAAAGGTCTCCCGTATCTGACTGAAATTCACCCAATTCTTAAAAGTAACTGAAAACAGAAATTGTTGGTGGACAAAACACAATGGATAAAGGGGCAAGTCTATTATGAGCAACCACCTGTCATTTCTGACCATAATCATAATGCATGGATCATTGTATTATAGCAATGTTCTATCAAGAGGATCACCTGCTGAATGCAACCAACAACCTTGATGTTGGCAAAATATGCATTTTGACACTGCTATGAATGAATGCATTGCAAGAATGGGGATAAACTCCACTGACCTTTATTTATTCCCTCTAACAACAAATGCTTAGACTGTTCTAAAATAAAATAGGCTGGCTACTGATATCTGAAATGTTTTAGGTATGCTTATAGTGTTTTTATAGTTTCTGTTGTAAACCAAACTCAAGTAGATGTAGATTATTCTTGCACTTAGCCTGGTTCCCTGCCTTACTGTAGCTAGCACTGATATGTTAGTGTATCACTAGTGAAAACAGACACCACTGACCTATATATAATTATCTATAACAACAACCCCTTGATTAGTAAAGACTGTTCTGATAAAAAAAAAACAAAAAAAAAACATAACAACAAAAAAGTGGATTCTGCCTACTGGTGATAGTTGCTGAAGACCATAAGCCAGGATAACATATTACAAATAGCCACTGTTGTGCTGAAATTGACGTAGTGGTCATGGATACTGTTGGTCTTTATTGTTAATCCATACTGCCTGGGGATGAATAAGGTCTTTATCTAGTTAAACCATCAAGAGAGAATTGTTTGCAGGATTTGATTGATAGTGTTAAAGACTTTCTTTCTTTCTTGTTTTTTCCTGGGGGTTACAGTGATTACATCCTTATCCCTAAGCTACGGTCAAGTTGTCAAGCTGTCACATTGGTATAAAAGAGTTACACACTTTGCTTATAATGTTAATCCATGTGTGTATTCTTTGAATAAAGCTGTTGACTTTTGCCTCTGGAGTATAGGACTCAATTTCAGGATGAGGTAACTCTTTTTGTATTTAATTAATAGCTAGATATGCAATGTATAGATTTTTCATATTTTTCCAAAAGCCAGTCAAAACCATCTATAAAGTTGATATTACCATTGAACTCTAATAATGTTAATTCTATTGAACCTTACTAACAATGAATGAATCTCCACTAAAACAAGACAAATTTGTAAGCTGGTGAAAAAAATTACTGTAACTGAAAAAAGTGAGAAAAAAAAGCAGACCACTTGCAAAAAAAGCAATTTAAAGATTGGTAAAACAAATTTAGGGTGTTATATAGGAAAAGGAGTAAATCACAAGTGATGTTGTATGCTAACACATGTACAAGTGATCTTCATATGTAACTGTGATTTCATGTAAAGTGATGGAAGTATGTCTTCACAGCTATATAATTTTATTTTCAGATGAATGGATACAATATTTAAGTAAGAACTATTAAGAATAGAATATATGTACTGTGATTGTGGTTATTTTTTTTAATTGTTCCTAAACTGAACTTTGAACACTGTTCTTTTCATAAAAAGCTGTTATGAGTGACCACCTCTCTTGCAAGACCATTTTTTGTTGGCAGAAGGGGTGGTCTCTCACAACAGGTTTTATGGACTCAGTGTAAACCAGAAATGTGCTTGCTATGTAGTAAATACAAAATAGTACTCAGGCCAAAAACAGTATGTTCCTATTACACACACAAATACTGAGCTAAACCAGCTCAATTAGATGCACAAATCAATTTGAAAGATTTGTTGTTGCTGTTGTTCTTTTTGTTGTAGGGTTTAACACCATTTTTCAGCACAAGATAAGCTATACATGGTGGTCAATATAAATGGTGGAGGAACAACCCAGGAAAATCCCAGAAATAACCACCAACCCACAAGAAGCTACTGGCAAGCTTTCTCACATACCCACATTAACCAAATCTTAGACTCAACCAACACAGACAGGGCTTTGATCAGTAGCAGTGAGTGCTTCAGACCACTCTGCCACTCAGGGCCCCCCTGCAGGAATATTTGTAAAACAAAAATTTTAAAATTTTTTGTTAAACATTATATGATTACTATATACAATATAAGTACTTTAAGTACAGGGCTAAACCAGCTCAATTAGATACACAAATTAATTTTGAGACCCTATTTTTAAAATAATTTTGTTTTACCCCAGGGGAAAAAAATCCAAAACCCACAACACTGGCCAGGGTGTACGAGTTGGTGGGATCCAAGAGAATTATTATTCAAAATTGTTGATCCTAATTATTTTCAATAATTATATTTTCAAGCACTTTGCAGCTGAAGTACATACCCAACAAAACATTTTCCAAATTATTCAACAGCAGTGCAGTTATTGTGACAATGAAACAAGTGGGGCAAGTTTTAGTTCAACATTGCCAAAATTTAATGCTTTTAATCTATGGTGTTTCTGCAGTATTGTCCATAGGACATTTTCTTTTGAGACATTCAAGGGCGTTTCATGCAAAATGTTTCATTGTTAGACTGAAATAACAAAATTATAAATACTAACCCAATACTTGTCCAAGTTCTGAGCAGAGGTATAGTTAATCCTGGTGGTTAAATAACTAGTCCCACAGAAGAGAGTATAGATCAGAGGACCAAAGCCTGACAAGGCTGTTGGGGTACAAAGTACTGGCCCAGATTTCATGCCAGAATTTTCCACAGCAAGTCCATACAAGGCCAGGTTTGCATGCAGTGTAGCATTTGATTTGACCTGTCTCCCTTGATAAAGAAGGTGATTAAATCATGTACCACAACATGCTCCACTACTGAATATCTATGGAAGTTCATGTATCAGTGGCCTCTTACCCTTGAGAAATGACAAAGTCAGACCAGGTCAAATAAGGATACACTCTGAAGGCACTTTGAATGTTTAAGACTTGAGTAGAATACAATTACACGAAAACCATACTTCAACCTATTAATAAACCAAGGTGTCAAGGATATAATGTTACATGCAAGAGTAGCAAAGTTCAAACCAAAGTATATTCAGAATTAAACATAATACTTACTGTATATACTCACTTATATGTCCAGTCCAACTCTGAACATTACAAATATCCTGATCTGCCACCACATAATGCAATTCAGGGTCTATATTGTTAGAACTACAAATGGCTCTTAACAAAATGCACTGACCCAAATCTGGCAGCAAAGTATGCATCTGGCAGATATGCACTTTACATTTGGATTGCACTTAAATGGGAGTATATACTGCATGGATTTTAAATCTCAAGGACACACACACACATATCCCAATACAAGTAAACAGTATTCATTTCATAACCAGCAAAACATTTATTAGTGTGCTGAACAAAGTAACCATAATTTTAAAAAACCTCACTACTGATATTTAACCAATCTGATACCACTATTTGATTTTTAATTCAAACAGATAATTTAATCTTTCCACCCCCTCACCCTAAGGTCAATTTGCCTTCATAATTAAAACAAATCTTTTAACACATGCCTGTTTCTATTTTATGTCAACTCAGTAATAATTGTAGATGGTGTAATTGTTTGTGAAGAAATTGTTCATAGGTTTATTTCTGTTTTTATTAACAGAGGCTATATTTTATGGCAGATAGGCATCATCTGAATAAATTTAAAGTGCCTTTAACACAGGTCATTTTCTTGTTTAATTTAGTCAAATTCTTTTTCAATTTTTTTTAAAAAAAAAGTAATTTCAAGATTTTTATACTTTTAGAAATGGCAGCTATCTATATATGATGGCAAATCAGCAAAGAAGTCCAAAAGCTCTCCATGCCAGATTGCATTTTGTGAAATCTGGTCAAATTCTTATAAGACAGACAAAAGATTTTAAGAAAGTCATTTAAAGATTTTTTTTTTTATTATCTGTAATAGCAGCTAATATATGATGATAGATCAGAATAAATTGTATAAATATCAAAACCCTTTGTGGCGTGTATATGATTTGGATTTTTAACATAGCTTTAACAATTTTTCAGTCATGTCACTACCATAACTGTTGTGTGGTAGCTTAGCACTGAGGCATCATTCAGCAGGCATGCAGCATAATATCCCACCCAGTCACATTCTCCCAACACCAGACCAACCAGTCCTAACACTAACCACTTAATTCGGAGAACCTAGTGAGTCAGCTATTAGTACCATTTCTATGAGTCTTTGGTATGGCTTGGCTGGGGTTCAAACCCACAACCTCACACATCTGAGGCAGACACTAATCAATAGGCCAACAAAGCGGTCATAGAGGGCTAACATTAATGAAAAAAGTATTATGGGCTTTTTATACTTTTTTTTACAACCATTTGGCAGAATTTGACCTTTGACAAATATTGCCAAAAACCATAGAAGGTCAAATTCTGCCAAGTGGTTTTTTAAAAAATCCATTTTTTTCAGGAATATTGGCTCTATATAATTGCAGATTAAATCAGAAAGCCCTAAATGGCAAATTTGTACACTGGATTTTTTTTAAAATGAAATTTAATATAGCTAATGTTATAGATGGTGTACAATTGATGCTGTATACATTATGCAGAGCCATACCATAAGCTCAACTGACCTTACAATCTAATAACCTGCAAAACTGGATTGGAAATATTTCAACTTCAGCATTCCCCTCACAAAAAATTTAAAATTGAAATGTTGGTACAACTTTTAGGCTCTCCCATGAAAAGTGTAAGGAATAATCAGGAAAAGTGTAAGGAATAATCAGGAAAATACACTGCACAGACCGTGATCTGCTGGTGCATTATGCTGTGTCAGATCAAGATCTTTCTTGTTTGCAGTTTTGTCTCTACTTATAAGTGAGTATGTATGAAAGTGTTTCCCAGTCAACCCACCCTGTAGTCACTATGGCAATATAAATTAAACACAGCCAGAAGCAAAGTGATGAGAGTACATGTTCCAAATGTCCAAGTACATCATTCGTGCCTAAAGAAAAAAAATTGGTTCACCAATAAAAGTATAGTAGAGTACTAGACTCAATCAACAAAAAAAGGGCAATAAACATGTGTACAATTCTGGGAAAGGGGTCCCATTTCAGAATCCTCAAGTCACTGGCTGTATATAATACTATTTGTTAGATCACAATGCAAGGTGTTACCAAATGTTACTCAAGCAAAACTGGATGTTAGTGAATTTTTGTGGTATGACCTTGCAGCTTAATAATAATAATAATAATAATAATAATAATAATAATAATAATAATAATAATAATAATAATAATAATAATAATAATAATAATAATTACTTTATTTGATGAAGATAGCTTGGTATATTACACTATTTTCCCCTGTTGAACAAACTATTGTAATACAATAGGAAAATAAACAAATACAAGAACTAAAAATAGTAAAGCAATGCTTACACACATTATACTAAAAAAAAAGCACAAAGTGTATATGAAATCATTAACAGAATAAATAGGAACGCATGTATTTCAATATTTACAATGAAAAATGCCATTCGAGAGAATAGTAATAGGATTTTGTTTTGAACACATTTAGATTTGTTTCTGACCTAATTGTTTTGAGGAGTTCATTCTATTGGATAGCAATATAGTAAGCAAATCATTTTTTAAAAGTATTTGATTTTTGAGAATGGTGCTTTGCAATGTAATTGATCACAATTTAGGTCCATGGTTCTGACCTCATGAAACATACCATTCAAATATTATGGACAAAGTTCGTTCTTTACTTTAAACATTAATCTTTTTTGGTAGACTATTATGTATTCAAATTTCAGCCATTTCAATTTCGAGAATTGATTTCTATATGGTATATCAAATCATAATTTAGGATAATTTCTTGCTGCTCTTTTTTAAAAACTGGATTGTTTACTGCAGATTTTTTTTAAAACTAGTCTAGATTCCTCTTAACATGAACTTCCAAAAGTTTTCTGTGTCAACATTTTCAATTTCTATTTTGAAGTGAGGACTAATAGAGTTGATTTTAATGCCAACTGCTTAAAAAAAATGTTTCTAATGTTGCAATAGACGAATGGCTACTTTATGAAAAGATGGCTGTGATGTCACATGTTACATCAGTCTCCATCAGACATACAATCGGGTCAGTTCAGAAATTATTTATCCAATACAATATACACAATGGCTTGTGCAATAAGATCGTGTAGAAGAAAAAAAAAATTAGTTGTTCATTTATACTGACTGCCATGTATAGCCTATCCTGTCAAAAATTATATCTACGAAGTTGTCATGTCAATGGTGGAAGATTTGCATGATCTTGTCATCTGCAGCACACTTTCTGCAAACTGGGATAAAAGAAATTTGTCAATGATTAAAGTGACAAAAAAAAAAATTGGCAAAGAAACTGTGTTGCCTCATGATAGTTCAACTCTCAGATACCAGTTTCTTCTGTAGTAATTATATCCATAAAACTCCTGTCTTGCCCTTTAACTCTTAAACCCAGCTAACAGTTTTCAATTGCCAGATAGTTTGCAAACCAAACTGAAATATCTTAAAACAACCTTCCTAAATCATCAGCCAAACAGGTAAGCTGAAAAGAATAACATTCATTGTTTCTTTTTATTTATCATATACATGTACTGGTGATCTCCATAAAGAAATACTTACAAACTCAATTATGCCTAGTACTGAATAGTTAGGGGACTACTCATTAATGTTCAAAGACTATGTTTTCTTTCTTAATCTCAAGATAAAAAAAATATTCCAAGAAAGTATTATGGATTTAGAAGTTTTACAAATCTGATATAAACACCTTTTTAAAACCATGGTCACACAGAGCCCTCCAAAAAGTAAATGGTCAGTCCCTTACATTTCAGATTTGTTGCTTCAGCAACATCTTTATGATGATGATGGTTAAGAAAATAATAATAATAATGGTGATTGTAGCAAAATCACATAGTAATTATGTTGTAATTACTATCAACTTGCCCTTCAAACAGATAAACAATAGATTTCTATTGGCTGAAACTGATATACATTAGTTGTGGTTCATTAGTAAAACTTAACCCACTGATTCCTGTTATTATAGTGATCAGTTATAGTGTGACACCATTGACTATCAGTTAAACCTAAGAATGCAATGCAAACCTGGGCCTATTCCAGAACTAAATAGATATGTGGTGAAATTCATCTCTCAATGTAATAAAATAAAAAAGCAGGGGCAAGATTTTCTAATGTTATCTATATTTAATTTAATTGTTTGTCTGTTAGTTTTAAATATTTTTGTGCAATTCAAAATGGAAGTAGCAGGAGATCAAGGGTAATGGGTGGAGCAAAGTATTTGGAAGTTACTTACCTTCTCACTTATATAGTATGATAGACAAGGTCCTATGTCAGAATGGGTCATGGGGATAATCTGAGGTATTTTTGTCACTCAGTATGATTTTTTTTCCATCAGATTATTGTTGGTTTTTTTTCAACATCAAGTTCGCATCAACCTCCTGTATCCTGCCTCTACTGTCTTTATCTTTGACCATGCACCACCAGTTGCTTAATAGTCAAGTATGACTGTGTCAACGTATCTATAGATAGTAGTCCTACAGCGTAAGCCCCAATACCCAGATATTTTTCTTTTGGATGGGTGATGGGTCTTACTACCTGACAAATGGCACTGTGAAGCATGTTTTGATGTCGATTAACAGTGTAACGAAAGTCAACTTTTCAGGAATATCAAACACAACTGGCAGCCAATAATGATGCCTTTCTACAAAGTAAAGTTACGATGTTTTTGTCAGACTTTACTTACCCCGATGTCTTTTCTACAATAAATTCAAATTCTCACCAAAGAAATGGACCCGTTTTCAATTTTCATTGGCCTACATTTCTGCTGATTGGAAAGCAATGAAAGAAAGGAATACCGAACTATGGTTCAGTTGAAATATTATTCTTTAACAAAATGAATAAAAATATATTATGTCTAATGAAACTATAATCAACGTTTCATTTCGTTCAAGAAACCCATCTCCCAAATGAACCTACTGGAACATACTTCGGCACTTCTTGACTACCATCACACTGCAACAAATTCAAATGTATGTCAACAGAACATGAAAATGCATCCATTTGCTAGTGTCATATTTTGATTCCACCAAGAAAATGACAGCACAGTAAGTATATTAATTACACATAAATTAGTGGATGAGTGTTAATATAGGTTGCCAAGTGTGTGAGATATTCCTGAAACTTTGACTACTCGTTCCGATGTCAAAGATATCGGAACTGGCTATGTAAGGCCATTATTAGGGTAGTAAGGTATAGCACCAAATCAAAAACGTGTTATGTCTTACCTAGTAGGACTAGGGAAATTTAATACTGCGGACTCCGTCAATTTGTTGAATTTGCTCAGAATATTGAATGTGTTTAAAATACCGTTATGGTGATTTCATGTTGTCAGAAATTTCGTCATGTTTAATTGATAAAACTGCAGACTCATGTGGTAGGACTATAGATTGAAGCAGAGTTGAGGCCAAGTGAGTGTAGTATCACCACTGGCTGCCGGTTGCTGTATGAATCGATATTATAGTAGGTTAGATAATCCCAATTGTAGCCTACGTAAAGAAACAAACAAAATAGTTGTAATTCTGACCTTGACAATAGTACCCGAACTTCAGCCACAGCTGTATCTAAGAAAAACAATTTAAAACCAGTACGGTCATTCACCCCAGAGCTGGAAAACGAAATACGCAACCTAGTCGAATTATGATTATTTGTATTAGTCTATTATATGGAAACAAAACACTTTGAAAATTACCTTTACTTGTTGTCGCCGCCAAATTTTAATGATTTTAAAGAGAATTGTTAATGCCTAGACTGGACACATGTACACGAGAGGAAGTGACGTCATATATTTTCGGTCCTTTATAAACACCACAAAGACGAGCTAACCAAACTGAGATTGTACTAGAAAAATGAATGATAATTTATGAGTTACGTCTCTTTGAATATGTGTATGCAAGAGTTCTTCCTTTTTATTCGTTCAATCTGCCTAGAAATATTAAGCCTAAATATTGCAAATAATAAAAATAATAATATTAAGGCTAAATATTGCAAATAATAAGATTGGATGCAGATGATAGTTTTTTCTGAGTTCAGTGTTAAAAACCAGAAAGGGACAGTGAATCGTCTATTTGCTTGTTTACATCAAGAGTTTTGGTTAAAAATTTCAATAAGCTGACATTGTTATGAATTTCTCTTCATTGTCTTGGTATACACATTGCATACATGGAAGTGCTACTGTAATCAAATGAACACTTGTCCCCACACATTGTATACAGTATGGATATGTTACAGCACAGGACTCCTGTGAAATGATTAAAGGGGTGTAGCTGGCAAATACAACTGTTAGGTAGGATCAATAAATAACACAAGTAGTAATGAAAATAACAAATATAAATAAGTAAAATAACACTGACACAGTACATACATAAATACTGTTGTAATATAAAGATAATAATATTTGATCCACCAAATTTATAAAAAGCTGACAATGGACAGTACAATCAAATTATAAACATGTTTGCATAATAAAAACAACAATTTGTTTGCTTTAACAACTTAGTTCTTTTTAGCCAAGGTATGGTGCCATCATTTAAAGAGTCAACCCAAATATTTGTGCTTGTATACCATTTCTATGTTTTTATTATCTAATATTAAATTTTGTCTTTGTTTAAATCCTTACCTTACCCATACCAAAAATTCTGATTTTTGTCTTTTCAATAATGAGGGTTATTTTCAAAGTTTTATGTTAAACTGAAAAACAGTTAACCAACCATCCTTTTCATGTCTTTTTCAGAGGCTATAGTACCTTACATGTATTTACTGTTTGTGTTGGGATACCATAAATTTTTTTTAAAGTAATTTTTGGTGCACTGTGTGTTCTGAGACAGTTTTTTTTTTAGTTCTAAGTTGTGGGACACCATTAAAATCTTTCAAAAATTATGTGTCAAAAATGAACTCAAATGTCAATTTATTAAAGAAAACTTTAAAACAGAACTTGCTGTAAGTGTTGTTTATTTACACTTTTATTCCTAGATGCAGATTTGCTAAGAACAAGAGCTCAGATAAGAATGAATCATTTGTGTATATGAGAACATATTCAACTTTTTCTATTCTAATTTATGCTTCAGCAAATTTGTTTAATTTTTGTTATTAAATTATTTACCATTCATGTTCACTACACAATTATTGATGAATACAGCAGAACTTATATATTGTAATTACATAAAAATATATTCAGAGAGAGAGAGAGAGAGAGAGAGAGAGAGAGAGAGAGAGAGAGAGAGTACAGAGTGATTGATAAATAGGCTAATTCCAAAATCAAACATCTTTTCTTTACACAGCAGTGATATCTGACATAATCTAAGTACTGCTGAACAAACTTGAATGCCCCTAATATATTTAATTTAAATCCTTCATTGAGTCCACATTCCACATTCTTATCTACCTATTCAATTTCCTCAAGCTCAAATCCATCAAATTCCTCCTCTTCACTGTCACTACCATTTTCATCACATTCAGTATCTCTTATGATATTGTCCTGACATCCATTCAAGTTATTGTTAATACCACAAACTCAAAATGATTTTTGGATCAAATCTGGCATGTCCCCGAAGCTATTTGACTGCTTTCACAATCCAGTCCACAATTGTTTGTCTGCAATCTTAATATAAGACATGCTGTCATTTTCCTGCTTTACAAATAAAATTTGTCCAGCTTTTTCTCTTTTTTTCATGGTCCTATTTGGGTAAAATTGTTCAAAGTGATGCATATTTATGTAAATTGCTAACATGAAAAAAAATAAGTGAAATGTATGTGTTTATCATTACCACAGCATAATTATTGAAATAAAATGGAAAAATATTATTTATCCAAATTAAAACATATGTTTTCCAGTCAAATAAAGCTATCCAAAATATGTATATGGATAGTCATATTTATGTCTACTTATATTCTTATATCATTATTTTCAGGCCTAAGCAGTATGAATAAATTATGTCCATACATTTCAGCCTGTTTAATATTTAGCTGGTGTGGCTTACTGGTTATCATGTTGATTGTTGTTGTTGTTGTGGGGCTTAACACCATTTTTCAGCACATGATAGGCTATACATGGCAGCCAGTATTAATTGGTAGAGGAAGAAACCAGGAAATCTGTGGAAAGAACCACCGAACCATGAGAAGCTACCTGCAAACTTTCTCACATATCCACATTAGCTGGTTACCATGTTGGATTTGCAACTGAAGGGTACAGTTTTGAATCTTACCATTGGACCGCTGAGTTAGCAGCCATGGTGTGTCCTTGGGCAAGGCACTTTATATTGCTGTGCCAATCCAAACCAAACCAGACTTCTGAAGACTTCAGTATTGTTTCATCATCACTATTACTTTATTCAGTTATACACTGTTAAATGATAAGGGACCAATACTACTCAAACAGAAAATGATACCTAAAGCTTGAATTTGCTTACCATACTTTATTTCTGTTGAGTGTTATAGTTTATAAAGTTTAATGGGGTTTTTTTTGTAATTTACACAAAAAAACATAGACACTCACTTATAAGTCAAGTCAAACAACAAACAAAATAAGATCACGATCTGCCATAGGATAATGCACCTCAAGATCAGGCTTTATGTTGTTTGTTCTACTGATTACTCCTAACAAACTGCACTGACCTTAATCTGCCTGAACATTATGTGACAGCAGATCTGGGTCTGTGCAGTTTGCAGTTGGACTTGACTTATAAGTGAGTACAGATGGTAGATTGTCATTAAGACAAAAAACAGTCTTTTAAAGAGTGAACTGATTGTATGGACTTGGTATTTATTCAAAAACCAGGGTTAAACCAACAATTACATTATTAACCACAATAAATCTTTAAGTAGTTTTTCACTGGCTTGTAAATATTAATTATCATGCAGAAAATAAACTAAAATAAACTTTACAATAAAATAACTGCCACTTTTCTAACCAATTTTTTTTTCAAACAAGATCAATTTGTTATCTTTAGATTTTCTTACCTTGTAACTAGCACTATATAGTCAATTTCGTCATAAAGGACATGTTATGTAGGTTAGAATATCTGCATGATGGAATAATCTATATGTCAAAGTTAAACACAATTAGTAAAAAGTGCAGGTAACAGTTACCTTCTTTGATTGTAATAATTATCAAGCTTCTTAATTAGAACCTTACCAGCACTCAATAAATGAACTTTTAAACACAACATTTAACCCAAGTCAATAAGCATAGAATATGGACCAATATGACCAACTTCTGTAATGAGAGAACAGTGCTAGTGTCTGCTATCTAGTTTTATTATTCTCTTTACATACAATGCCAAAACCCAATGTAGTATGAAGCTAAACACAAATAACTTAACACAAGCCAGTCAAATGTCAATATGGTCTTTGATACTAATAGAGATATACACAGTCATCAAATTTAATTACTCAAGCTTGAATATTTAAAATACAGAATTAACCAAAGTCACTAACACATGAAATATGGATCAGTCATCTACTTTTGTGATGAGAGTGTAATAATCATCCAAAGTGTAAGTCAAAAAGAGACATTGCTAACTTTCATGATTTGTATACAGGATGCAAATAAACTCATCATATTTTAAATGAAAAAAAATTAATGTAAAAATAAAATATATGTAGTTCACAGTGACATTCTTTCATTGTAAAGATAAGGTATCAAGTGATACATAAAATCATCTAATTTGATGACTGTAGCATGAACAGAGCACCTATCATCATTCACTTGCAGCCAATCAGTATAAGCATTAGCCTAACACCACTTAAAGCTAGCCTTCAATACTGCTAGCATCAGGCTGTGCTGGAGTATTAATAGACTAATTATTTCTTTTGTCCAGTTGCTTTTGGCAACTACTGTAATTAATGTTGTGAATGGCATTTGGTGGAAAAAGTGGACACTTGAAAGAAAAGCTTGCCATAAGTATTACATGGAAATCTTACATCACTTGCATTTTTGAATTTATTAATTTTCAGTTAGCAAGCTTTACTACTATTCATGATCTTCTCCCTCCAACGACTCCAAGAGAAAAGCAGAGAGCAAGGTCAGCCACTCTACATGATATTCATTGACTTCATCAAGGCCTTTGACCTGGTCAGCAGGAATGGCCTATTTGAATTTCTAGGGAAGATCGGCTAACCCTCAAAACTTCACAGCATTATAATCTCCTTTCATACCGATATGAGGGGCACAGTCCTGTATCAACCTCAGACTCCTTCCCCATAAACAGCAGCGTGAAGCAGGGATGCGTGTTGGCACAACCCTTTTTGGCATCTTCTTTTCCCTGCTCCTGTCCCACACCTTTAGCACGTCCACTCATGGCATTTATCTGCACACCTCGTCCGATGAGAGGCTGTTCAACCTGGCATGAATGCGCTCAAAGACCAAAGTAAGGCAAGTACTCATCAAGGAGATGCTCTTTGATGATGATGCGGCCCTTGTGACCCACACTGAGAATATGCTCCAGAGACTGGGAGACCATTTCGCTGATGCCTGTAAACAGTTCAGGCTCCATCAGCCTTAAAAATATGCTGGAATTTTGCCACTAAATTTAAAGTTTTAGAATTGACTAATTTTGTAAGCCCTGCTTTCATGTGTTTTTTGGAGACCCAGAGAATATCTGTCTTTTACTCAAGTCAAAACCATCATGGCAGCAAGACTAAATTTCATCATCTGGATTATGAGCTATTTTTACTACCTCAAATACACATGAAACCTTAGGAATTTCCTGTAGCCATCATTTTGGTTGTTATAGTAAACTTTTTTCAAATTTTTTTTGTACTTTCAAATTTTACACATCTGAAAAGGTCCCAAAAAGTTAATGACATGTAAAAAGAGGTTCCATTTGAGTAGAATTATATGGTCACCACATATAGAGCCAGGTGATGTTATCCATAACTACAACTGTACATGACTCCAGTTCCTACCAGGGTTAAATCACAACTATTAAGCCAATACAAAATTACAATCTAAACCTTTCTTTGCTTTTAGAACTGAAAATTGTGTATCTCTCTTCATGTAATTACTTTTCTTTACAGGTAAGGCTTTTCATAACACTTACTGCAGAAAATGTTGATCCACTGAATTGATAATTTTAAAATGTGAGGGTCCTGCGGGTAATTATTGAGAGACTGGGCTAGTTAATTTTAAAAGTCCAGGGCAACTTAATCGGATTCAACAAGCTACACAGACTGAAAACAAAATGTGTGTGTGTGATTTGGATTTTGAATGTAGCCTTAACAATTTTTCAGTCATATTTCTATAATGTCTGCAGTGTAGCAGTTTATAGTGATGTCTATCACTGGGGGCATCATGCTGCAGACATGTTGTATGATGTCCCACCCAGTTATATTATCTTGACACCAGGCCAACCAGTTTTAATGCCGAGTGCCTAGCGATGCAGCTGTTAATACAATTTTTATAAGTCTTTGGTATGACTAAGCTGGGGTTTGATCCCATGACCTCTTGCATCCTATGCAGATGTTCTAACCACTAGGCCACTGGAGGAGCGACAACAAAATGTGATGTGATTATGATTTTTAATGTAGCTTTAACAATTTTTCAGTCATATCGCTACGCTGTCTGCAGTGTGGCAGTTTATAGTGATGTCAAGCACTGGGGCATCATACCGTAGACATATAGCATAATGTCTTACCCAGTCACATTATCCTGACACCAACCAGGCTGACCAGTACTAACACTAACCTCTTAATGCTTAGCGTCAAGCGAGGCAGCTTTTAGTACCATTTTTGTAAGTCTTTGGCATGACTTGACCGGGGATCAAACCCACGACCTCCCACATCCGAGGCGGACACTCTAACCACTAGGCCAAAGGAGCGGTGACAACAAAATGAGGGTCCAATCCAAGATAATCATTTGAAAATGCACTGAAAGCTTTGTATCCACTCAAATTTTGATACAAAATGGCAGTAGTGCATGTGCGATGTTACACATTTGCATATTCTATGTAACTTGAAATGCAAGTGATTATGCTACCTACATGTACTGAGTGAATATATTTTATCAAGTGGTTGAAACACTCAGTAATTTTACATGTGAAGAAGCCTTGAGTGAAAATATTTAGTTCTTCACTCACATGATGAAATAATTATATTATTAAATCAGAACAATTTTCTTTCATTTATGCTCAAATATATTGGCTAGTTACTGTGACTTGAGATAACAATGAGGATGTTTCCTTGTATTGTATGGATATATTTCATATTGTGTGAAACACTCAAATATGTATTCATGTGTGTGTGTGTGTTATTTGGATTTTTAATATAGCTTTTTTTTAAAATTTCAGTCATATCACTAAAATTGTCTGCATTGTGACTGTTTATAGTAATGTCTAGTACTGAGGCATCATACTGCAAGATATTAAATAGGAAACTTTTGTCCATGGCTGTTGCTATTTCTTTAAGATATTGATCAATTGGAAACATATTTTTATTTGAGTTAAGGGCTTTCATTTTTCCTTAGAAAAAAAAATGGTTTACCTGATGTTGGTCAGGTTGATTTGCTATAATTTAAGTAAACAGACCTGATATTGTTTTCATTTTGGAACAATTTTCCATTAAGATGACATACTATTTTCAGAAATGTTATTCCGACACCATTTATGTGTGGATATATATAATGTTTGACATTAGCAAGATTTTTCATTCCTATTTTTTTGTCTGTCTAGCAGAATTTTTTTTTTAATGTGTTCAGTTATAATTTGGCAAGGATTTATTTATTTAAATTATTATTTACAATTACAAAATTGTTTCACTGACTTTTGGATTAAAACACTAGTTTGGAATTATTGTGAATTCGTTCAAAGACATTCTGGATTATATAATTTGTGATAGATCGAGACTGTTGACACATCAGCTCATCCAAGACTTTGGCACATCAGTACATTCACTACTGGAATTCTTTTGGAACACTATACTTTTGGACTTGAGATATAACTTTTAGGACTATCTGGGATTTAATTCACAATATGAAGTTTTTTTTAAATGTTTGCATTTGAGCGAAATAAATTACTTGTTGAATTTTACTAAACTTGTTGGTTTGACTTTTTCTGTTACCGAGTTAAAAACTATTGAGTTGTATTATAATGTTATCAATGTCAACTGGCTGGAGAGAAAAATTAAAATTCATAATTTACTGCAGTGAATTTGTCAGTAGTGTTTTTTAGGAAAACCAACTAGATTATGGACTAGCATAAAAATAAATACTATATTCATAGTTATTACATCAACATTACCATATCCAAATTTTTGCATAAAATGGCATGTGGTGACCAACACAGCAAATGATTATACATTTCTATGATGATATTAAGATTGAAAATGAAAATGAAGATTTTTAAATAAATATAAAGTACAGAAATTATGTATTCTGAAACACAGCAAAACTGTCAGAAAATTTGGTTGGTTGGTTATTGTGGGGCTTAATGCCATTTTTCAACACACAATAGGCTATACATGGCAGCCAGTATTAATGGTGGAGGAAGAAACCAGGAAATCCGCAGAAAGAACCACCAACCCACGAGAAGCTACTAGCAAGCTTTCTCACATATCCACATTCACCGAATCTTAGACTCGAACCCATGCAGACAGAGGTGAGATGGCAGTGATCCATAAGGGAGAACACTTTAGACCACTCGGGGCTCCCAGAAAATTTGGAACAGGATTGAGTGTGGTTTAGAGATGTACATAATCAGAGCCACCATGTAGCAAGAATCACTATTTGCAGAACCTCAAATTTCCTGAAAATGTACTCTTTTGTATGTTGTAGTATTTTCAAGAAATGTTAAAAATCCTTGTATTTTTTTTTCACAGTACTTTTGCTGTGATTATAAAAACTCTATAATAATTGGGTTTTTCCCTTCATTTTGAAACTGTCGGTTTATACCTAATCAGAGCTTATGATATGACACAGGATGGTAAAAAGTGATGTCATATCAATGACATCTGAATATAATGAACATGCTAGTTTGAGCTGCAAGCAATGACTTGAAAAATGCAACCTAAATGTCACCATATCTGACTGACCACAAATGTATTATTCCTCTTCAGTCAGGGTCATTTTGAATGGTAAATAACATAGATCTATTTGCATTTAAGAATACTGGTACCTTTGTTTTTCACTACATTAATTTCTTTTTTTTTTCAATTTGTTGAGCACATGTTGTCTTGATTCTGCATGGTTACTGACAATGCAACAGAAATTATGTAACATTGCAATATAGCAATTGCTTAGCCCTAACCTCTTATGCCACCTAGTGCTAATGCCAAGTAGGACAGTGTGGTCTGTCCCACCTTGTTATGCCACCTATTAAGGCCAAGTGGGACAATAATCAGTTTGTCATATCCTGTTTATATGCACCTAGTGCCAAGGTCAATTGGGACAATAATGTGGTCTGTCCTACCCTGTTATGTAACTTGTGCTAAGACCTAGTGGGACAATATTGTGGTTGCCCTACCCTGTTATGCCACCTAGTACTAAAGCCAAGAGGGACAATAATGTGGTCTGTCCTAGCCTGTTATACAACCTAGTGTTAAGGCCAAGTGGGACAATAATGTGGTCTGTCCTACCCTGTTATGCAACTAGTGCTAAGACCTAGTGGGACAATAATGTGGTCACCCTACCCTGTTATGCCACCTAGTACTAAAGCCAAGAGGGACAATAATGTGGTCTGTCCTAGCCTATTATACGACCTAGTGCTAAGGCCAAGTGGGACAATAATGTGGTCTGTCCTAACCTGTTATGCCACATAGTGCTAACACCAAGTGGGACACTAATGTCATCTGTTTACCATGTTATGCCACCCAGAGCTCAGGCCAAATGAGACAATAATGTGGTCTCTCCTCTGTTATGTCACCTAGTGCTAAGGCCAAGTGGGCCAATAATATGTCTGTCCCTCCCCTGATATGCCACCTAGTGCTAAGGAAATGTGAGATAATAATATGGTCTGTCCCACACTATTTATATGCCACCTGGTGATCAGGCCAAGTGGGACAGTATTTTGCTGATTCTGTAATTAAGAAATATATTTGAAGCATGGGAAAGAAACAATGCTTTTTAGCATAACAGCCATTTAGCCTAGAAACTCTGAACAACCAGCCTAGATTGGACTGGTCTTCAATTTATAAAATTTTTCTTTTACTCTATTCATTGAAAATCAAACTATGCCACAAAGACCGAAAATTCCATAAATAGATTTTAATGACAGAAAATTTGCACAATATTTGTTTGTCACCTTTATTTTCACAATAAAACTTTTAAAATTTAATTCTTATTCATAAATATAAAAAATAAACAATGTTCTTTACTGATAAGATACATATTTTAAATAAAATAGCCAATTTTCTGGTTATCTTGACAAAAGACAAACATCTCTCAACACAAGACAATTTGTACAAGGTGGTTATAAATAACTGAAAGGCAACTGAAAAGCATCAATTAATTCTCTAATTAAACAAGATTCTGAACAATATAAATGTGTTTTAAGACTAGAAATATTTATTTTAAAGGAGTAAAAGGAAACTCATATTAAATCCTATAATCATTAAAATTCTGTTAATACTGCCCATCTTCACATTTAAAATTACTAGATCCAAAATCATAATTTATCTTAACATGTGGCAATGGTATACAAAACACAATTTAATTTGATATAAAACTTTTCATCTTACTTCCTGTACTAGTACATTTAATATAAAACTATGAATTATCACATTTAAAATAAAACTTTGCACCATTTCATGAACACATTTCATACAAACTTTTGTATGGTCTCCTGAAATAACATATGCAATATAAAACTCTGCACTGTCTTATGAAAGAAGACATTTAACAAATATAGCCAGACAGAGCTAAACAAAACAGTTTTAAAGTGGTCTGTATGTGAAACATTTGTATTTATAACTGGAAAATCTCAACTTTTTGTAATGCATTTTATTGTGATAAGAAATATGTTAAGATTTAACAACCAAACAAACCCAACTTAAATATTAAAAACTATGGTCCTTGAATTCTAAATAAAAAGAAACTGAATATATTGTGTAAGTTGTTTATTCAAAGTGACCCCAACAGTCTTGTAGTTTGCACATAGTCTTTCACATAAACACATCCATAGCTCAGATTTCCTATCTGTATGTGTATTACAAAAAAAAATACAATTCAGTGCTCAAAGAAATGCTTTTTACGACATAGGCATTGGGCTAAAAAAAATCACAATCCCAACTCAAATTCCTCACATACTGAATCCAATTCCTATGCACCCCAAATGACCGTATTTTTCACTATTATTTTTTGCACAAGATTGGAAACTCTGTACTTCAATGAAATTATGAAAATCACATCATATACAACTGATTTTGGTGTTTATTCCGATCTCAAAACATTTCATGCAAAACAATGTATTCCTCTGGGTCATGAGGTTTATCAAAGTCCTTCTTACTTTTTATGCTCATTGGCATCTTAACTTTATATTGCTTTATACAGTTTTTTGATGTTGTTTTCTGGTGCTGCCTAAAATGTTAGACAAGTGCTGCATTACACTATGAAAGCTAGCCCAAGTTTCCACCCCCATTTTAGGTATTATGAAAGCTAGCCCAAGTTTCCACCCTCATTATAGGTACTATGAAAGCTAGCCCAAGTTTCCATCCCAATTTTAGGTACTATGAAAGCTAGCCCAAGTTTCCATCCCAATTTTAGGTACTATGAAAGCTAGCCCAAGTTTCCACCCCCATTTTAGGTACTATGAAAGCTAGCCCAAGTTTCCACCCTCATTATAGGTACTATGAAAGCTAGCCCAAGTTTCCACCCCCAATTTATATACTTTGATACATTTGCTGGGATATTGGGTTACGGCCAATTGCTTATTGAAAAGTTGGAATTTGACACACTGGCACTTGATTCTATCAGCTGAAAGGATGAAACTAATGATAACACCCTCCCCTATTCCCAGTTAACACCTTTTAACTAACTCACAGTTCATAATCTGACTCGTCAATGACTCCATTTCTAATATTTCTGTAATACTTGCACCTTTAGTTAATCATAACTTATATCAACTTACTGATTTTTTAATGGCTACTTTTATGCAAAGTTTATCCATTGCTTCATGTCTGGCCCACAATTTTTGAAAACAATACTTTCCTTCAACTCGGTATCATGTGATACCGACAAAAAACATTGCCTATATGTGCTCTGCTTAATGTCTGTCTGCACTGACTACAGAATTCTGACTGTTGTTCTCAGTAGAAATATGTTGAGAATTACAAACATTATATCACTTTCAAATTTCAAAATTTTCATTCAACATTATAAAGGAGTTTATTATTAATAGCATGTGACAAATGGACCTCTGATGTCATGGAGGTTTTGAGATTTGTGTAGACATAATACTAGCAATACAAATGGAAAGTACCCAGTCAAATTTCATCAAAGCTTAAAAAATATTTTGCTCGCAATTTTGGGGGAAATAAATTATATTCCTGTTGATTTCATGCAGGTATGGCACAATGTAAAGTTTGGTAGCCTGCTTGCATGCAGCTACCCATGCAAATTCCAACTTTTTGATAGCCAAATGCCTCTTACCCCACACACATGGGGTGGGAAGGGTAAAAACAAAATCAGACTATATGTAAGTGTGAGCAATGGACAGCTTAATTATTATTCACTAAACTTTAACTTGAAACACCTTGAACAATGCCATAGCAATTAAACAATACCAGAAAAATCCCATATTTGTGCTGAAATCTCCAGATTGCTACAGCAATTAACAGACTTTTGTGCATACATAATAGCATTACATGTAATCTCATTACTAAGCCATTATCAATGCACTGGTTGCAATGAGTGTTGGAACAGTTTTGGTAACCACTTGATTGCTTTCTGTGATGCACATAAGTATCCAAAATGGTATTTTGTCCTACCACTGGTAGAATCACATGAATGTTATATTATAGCTAAGTAAGCACTGATTATAGGTAACACAGGCAACCTGATCACCATTCATAGGTCACATGCTTTGCTTTGTACAATATTTATAGCTTTCAACAGAATTATGATGAGCAGATGATCTTCATAAGGGAAAGTGGCAGACATGGTGATAAATATTAATAATTTGCTAGTTTTTAAACATCTTGAAAATATAATTCTTCACTACATTAGCATGATCTAAGTTTCTTCAGACAAATTAGATTCTGTGTTACTACAAGCCTGATGGGCACTTTACTTAGAAGGAGACCAATCTTAGAGTGATCTTGAATTTGAGGGGCCCTTGGTGGGTAAATCAAAATTAAATGATTTTCTACATGATCATGTAATAATAACAACAATTCATATATATATATATATATATATATATATATATATATATATATATATATATATATATATATATATATATATATATATATATATATATATATATATATATATTTGCAGGGGAAAACAGATGGGTCATAGTACTCTTTTGTGCTCCAGAAAACATTCACAGGAAAACACAGAACATGATGAGCTCAGCAAACGTTTGGAGAACACAGACGGGCTCAAAATGCTCATATGATGCAGCAAATATTTGCTGAATACAAATATACAAATGGGCTCAGTACTCTATTGTGCTCCAACAATATCTGAAGAAGAACAAAAATGAGATCAAATTACTTCCTTGTGCTCCAGCAAACATATGCAGATCAAAAATGAGATCAAAGTACATCCTTGTGCTCCAGCAAATATTTGCAGCAGAACACAGATGGATTATAAGTGCTCCCTTGTGCTCCAGAAATATTTTTGTACATAGCAAAATATGAACCATATCATACTTTGCGATGGAAGTTATGGCATTATGGACACATAACTACAGAATTAATTGGCTTGTGAAAATCATTGTTTGTACTTAAATAATTAAATGAAAGTGATATATACCAACTCTTATCTGTAATGCACATATGACTGCATATATCTGGAGACAAACTAACACTTTCTTAGCATCTATAACAGGCATGTGAAAACTATGGCTAGTGGGCCAGATCTGGTTTTATGTGCTTATTTAAATCATAGGGTTTGGCTGTAAAAATTGCTTAACCAGTCTGTGCCCTGTAGGAAGTTGCACATGCCTGATTTACATCAATTTCAGGCGTGTATTTCCTGTAGGCAACAAGCCATTAACATAACAATATAAATAACCAAAAATTACAAAAAATAAACATTAATCTTCCAAGTCTGATGATAAAAACTATGTTTTAAATATTTGACAAATACCTTACAGGTTGAAAAGCACATATAAGAGAATAAAGTTTTATTAAATAAAATAAATATTAGTCATTTCAGAATTGATTTTTTTTATTTTGCAGGATTTTAAAAATTCATTTGTAAAACCTGTCTTGAGAGACCACTGATATAAGAGACAACCTGTCTTGAGAGACCATGTTCTCTCTACACAGATTTATTGATTTTATAGTCTTATTACCTCTCATGGGAGATCACTTGTCTTGAAAGACTTATTACTTTTTTTGTCAGAAGAGGTGGTCTTCCAAGACAGGTTCAGTGCATGAATGGCCTTTGCTACACTACAGCCATTCATACATAGTTAATTTCTTATAAAATTACAAATAGCTAGAAAAAAATTCAGTTCATAAGCAGTTCTATTATTATAATTACAAAGTATTATAAATATATTAATTTATCCCAGAAAATAAATTAGAAATAATTCAGTTCATAAACAGTTGTATTATTATAATTACAAAGTATTATAAATATATTAATTTATTGCAGAAAATAAATAACAGTACTAAACTTTAATCACTGTTTGAAATATTGTCAATGTATGCTAGAAAAATCCAAGAAAAAATAAATAGTTCCTTTCTGGTGTCATGGATTAATAGCTTCTAGCATTTTTCTACATAAATAATGTAATTTTAATCAATCTAAAGGCTTGTTACAAAGGCTTGGTAAAAATCTAAAATTACAAATGAACAACAAACTAAAAAATAAGTACATTTCTATTAAACATTACAATAAGTACAAATTACAATATTATGCAATATTGTAATTACAATATTATGCGATATTGATAGTATGATTACATTCCTCATTAAATATGAAAATGTACAAGGAAAGTACACCATCTTAACTTTGATACAATGTATGTTGATCATAGGAAATTACACAGTATTTTTCTCAAGACAAGGCAAAGGGATGAGTCTAATTAATTTGTCACAAACATAGGCGGTGGACAAAGAAACTCTTAGTAAATATTCTCCAATTATTATTAAATGGGGTGTGATTATAATCAAGTATTGGCTATTGGGTAATTAGCTGTGGTTTCAGGTATAGGACTTATTATGTCTAGTATGGGCTATTGGCTAAGCATACATGCCAACCCATAGAGAGGAAAAAGCGTAATACAAGTGGACAAAAGGAGTAATCTGAGCAGAAAAAGTGTAATCCACATTTAACATAATAAAATTCAATGTGCATATGTACAAAACACATGAATATTTTCTGCAATTTTGGTGTCAGGAAGAATCTGTTTGAACAAAGGACCAAAGTTGTATTCTACCACTTGCTGTAGTCAGTATTCTATTAAGAGCTCGGTAAATAATGCCCTTCCATTTATAAAATTCATTTCCACAATTTAGTTCTGCTGTAAAAAAAAAAGTTAGTATTGGAATTGGCAAAGCAATAATCAGTGCTATTTTAAGAGCTTGGTAAATAATGCCCCTGCATTTATAAAATTTGTTTCCACAATTTAGTTCCTGCTGTAAAAAAAAAAAAAGTATTGGAATTGGCAAAGCGAGCTAATTCATGACGTCTTTGTTTTACACTATGACCAATATTAAAATTCTTCCACACAGCCTGCAATGGGCGTGAAGCTACCTTAGAATGGCACTGTATTGTGTTATTTATGTATTTATGTATTCATCTTTTTTTCCATTTCTTTTCTTTCTAATCCATCTGTGAAATCATTTGAGAAACAAGTAACATCCACATTGATTAGAATAAATAGGATGATTTTTAACGCCAAATTCCTACAGAATTTACCTCGCATTATTTTTAACAAATAATATGTGAGAAAAGAATAAAAATTAAAAAATCCAGTCTGTTCTGTCCTAAGCTAGACAGCTGCTATAAATAGAAACAGATGTCTTCTTGGAAATAGGGCAGCTGCTATAAATAGAACAACACTTCGGAAAGTCAACGCTAGTCTACAGACAAGTGTACCTTTATGTCATAGTTACAGAGAAACCGTCTTTTCTATAATATTTTCTGTGCGATTAGTGGGATGTTAATAAAAATGAGAAAACAAATTAATAATTTTTTTCAGAAGGGGAGATTCCGAAAAAGCGTAATCCAGATACATTTATGCAAAAGGCATAATTTAGTGAAAAAAAAGCATAATGATTTCGCAAAAGCGTAATGGTTGGCATGTATTGATAAGTAGCTGTGGATTCAGGTATAGGGCTTATTATTAAGTATGCACTATTTGTTAATTAGCTGTGGCTGCAGGTATATGACTTTTTTTATTAAGAATGGGCTGTTAGGCAAGTAGCTATGGCTTCAGATATATGGCTCATTATCAAGTATGGGCTATTGGGTAAATAGCAGTGGCTTCAGATATAGGGCTTATTGTCAAGTATGGGGCAAACAGCTGTGAATTTAGGTATATGGAGTATTATCAAGCATGGGCTACTGGGTAATTAGCTATGGCTTCAAGCATAGGGCTTATTATCAAGCATGGGCAATCAGACAAGTAGCTGTGGCTTCAGATATAAGGCTTATTATCAAGTATGGGCAATCAGACAAGTAGCTGTGGCTTCAGGTATAGGGCTTATTATCTAGTATAGGCTATTGGGCAAGTAGCTGTGGCTTCAGGTATAGGGCTTATTATCAAGTATGGGCAATCAGACAAGTAGCTGTGGCTTCAGGTATAGGGCTTATTATCAAGTATAGGCAATTGGACAATTAGCTGTGGCTTCAGGTATAGGGCTTATTATCTAGTATAGGCTATTGGGCAAGTAGCTGTGGCTTCAGGTATAGGGCTTATTATCAAGTATGGGCAATCAGACAAGTAGCTGTGGCTTCAGGTATAGGGCTTATTATCAAGTATGAGCAATTAGAAAAGTAGCTGTGGCTTCAGGTACAGGGCTTATTATCTAGTATAGGCTATTGGGCAAGTAGTGTGGCTTCAGGTATAGGGCTTATTATCAGGTTTGGGCGATTAGGTAAATAGCTGTGGCTTCATTAAAGCCACGTTTACTCATACACTTATCTTATTCCTTGGAAGAACAATAGTGTTTTCAAAACTAACTGATGAAATACATTCCAAGAAACAACACATTACAATAAAAAGAAACAAAAAAGTCCAGTTTTATGAGACTTCTCTACAACATGGAATCTTTGTATGAATGATTTTGATTGAAAACTAAAGCATGTGTGTCCCTACCACTGACAAAAAAGATGAAAGTCAAAAAAAAGCTTAAAAACAGGTCATCAAACTATACAATCTAAAAAAGCTAACAAAATTTTATTATTTGTTAACCTCAAGAGTTTGTATCTAATCATGCTAACATGATTCAGCAAAAATGTTTTAAAATCCCAGAGTTTCAACAGCATGAAAATAATAAAATACTGAAAATTGCTAGTTCCCCATGTTCAAATATGTGAGAAACAAAATTTATTGTTTACTTGGTGTAATGGTATCAAAATATAATCAGGTCATATATGTAAGAATACTAATATTTTCCAACCAAACTAATATAACTTACATATTATTATTATTATTATTATTATTATTATTATTATTAATATTGCTGTTGTTATTATTGTAGCGCTACATTATTACAAGAGCCATAAAAGTAGTCCACACATCAAGTGCTAACCTGATTGATTTTTCAACAAAGGTGTGTTTTTATAATGCATTAAAACATATAAATAGTGAATTTAAAGATGTAAAATCACATTAAAGGTGGTTTTTATGTGCCAATGACAAGATATTATTTTTAGCAGTAGTAGAAATCAAATTTTTCAGTAAATAATATTTCTCACCCTGATCAAATTAATATTAAGAAATCCCTACTACCTCCCGAATACTGCCCTCACAAATGCTGAAAATAGTCTTTCCTGTTTATATAAATATACAAAGGGCAATTCTCTTGCCCATTACCATTACCTCTTCTTGCCACCACCAGATGGTACAAGTTTTAAGCTGAGGAGAACATTATAAATGGGATGCACACACTGTGGAGAGGATGGGAGGGTATT
Organism: Potamilus streckersoni; assembly: GCA_016746295.1. Taxonomy (NCBI): domain Eukaryota; kingdom Metazoa; phylum Mollusca; class Bivalvia; order Unionida; family Unionidae; genus Potamilus; species Potamilus streckersoni. The sequence goes on along the minus strand of JAEAOA010002363.1, from coordinate 1,374,253 downwards.
AAAGTAATGTGATCAGGTAAGTATTCCAGGAAAAACACAATTTTCTGAAAATTTCCTTTCTCCTTTGAATACATTCCCTAATCACATTAATATTAGGAATATAAGAAACATGGGAGAGACTACTTAACATCCTATCTATACCTCACATAATAATAATCCATTCTCCTAACTTGTGAGCTGCACAACCAGCGGTGACATGGTTTACATCTGAGAAGAAAATGAAATCTTCTTACCCAATGATATTTCCATGTGAATCTAGACAAAGTTGTGTAGGGTGCCCATCAGGAGGTTGTGCTTATATCAATTGGGTCTGGTAGCTGACTATTTGCCTGAGAGTCGGCCTACCATATCCAGAGTGTGTTGCTGTGGCGCTCAATCTCATTCGTAAAAAGTCAAGAAGGTTGATCACAAACTAGCAGATAGCCTCAACAATGTCTCAGACAGAAACATTATGGTCAAAGATCTCATCAGCAACTCCTCTGGTGTGATATCACAGTATGCTATTAATATTACCCTCTTATGGGAGAACTTGTGGGGTTATTTTTCCTTTCCCAGGTTTCAGACAGACCTTGAGGGCACATCCTGTCTGAATGTGTGTCAGGATGAATCAATACAGAAGAAACACAATGACTTTGCCAACTGATGGAAACCTATTCTTGGTGACAAAACAGTTTTGTATCAAAACAGCAGAGGCATCTGATAAAATCTCAAATATAACCTGGGTCAACATAGAGATAATTTACATACTGAATGCATGCTGAAGCTAATGCTATCAGGAAACAGGTTTTGTATCAGATTTTTAGCAAGGTCCTGGCAAATGGATTGAATTTGCTTGGATTCAGCCAACTCAGAACCCAGGAATGATTCCACATAGGAAACAGCTCGAGTAATTTAGAGCTATGCAAATCAAAGCTGAACAACAAGTCTGCGGCCTTTGTCCTAAGATCCTCTCTGCCATATTGATGGATATTACTGAGGAAAGGCTCACATTGCAGTAATTAGGGCCAACGTTTTCTCCTCATATTACCAGAGGTATTAAGTCAGCAACTTATGGGACTGAAGTATTCAAAGAGATGATATTAGGACTTTGCATCAGTCCCTGAAGATTTTCCCTCATAAGCCATTAAAGCAAAGGGTCTTTTAGCTGTTGCAATTCTTTCCATGATTGAAGGGTTAAACTGTTGATGACAAAAGCCAGGCAAGGATGGAATAATATGGTACACGGCTGTTTGAGAAGATTCAGCTGGAATCATCCTGGATAAATCTATCACTAGATCAAGGAGATTGTTGTTCCAGTGGAGAGGGGTAATCAAAATTCACTTTACACTTCTGACCCCATAATTTCAGTATTTTTTGAAACAAGAATGTTGAGGTATTGGCACAGGCACAAAAATCCCCCAACTGATCGAAGGGGCATCAATGACCCAAGCCTTGGGATCTGGTACTAGAAAGACAAAGGTGGATGGTTTGTGATTCCACCATGTCGCAAAAATATCATCAAATTCCTTAGAGCAGATAAAATGATGAAAGACTGATGGATTAAGGGACCATTCTGTATGGAGAATTTGGTTCTCCCTGGATAGAAAATCAGCCAAGACACTGAGTCTGCAGGAAATATATCTTATTTGACTCTTGATGTTGTGTTGTACACACCAACAACAGAACTCTTAGACCAGAATGCTGAGTTGAGGAGGTACCTCGCTACCTTGGACATGATGAACACTACCTTGCCCTGAAGATGGTCTCTCCAAAAATGAAAGGGTATTATGATTGCTTTCATATCCAGGAGACTGATGTGGAGACTGGCATCCTTCAGATATCATTAACCACTGACATTATCAAAGCAACACAAAAAAAATGGACTCCCCAGTCATGGGTATTTGCACTCATACGCAGAGTCATATCCAATTGAAGTTGTTCCAGAGATATTTCTATTGTGAACCAACCTTTGTTGAACCACTGATCCAGGAATGATAGTATTTAGCTCATTACAGTGATCCTGAAATTGAGTGGCACTGAAAATGGGCACCACTGAGACAATAAGGCCATTTGTAAAAGGTGCATCTACAGGCGATCAAATGGGATGAGAGCCACTACTGCACTGAACAATCCGAGGAGTTGCAGAAACTCTCTGGTTTGATAATTCAGACCATCTGAAGGTGGGGAAGAAAGTGAGAAATTTTGAGGTTTTAGGTGCGTGGAGAAATTTTATACCCAAATAGATGAAATGCGGAGATGGACAGGATCAGACTTTGCTCCAATGATCATAAAGTGGTAATGATTTAAAATGGAATATGAGATTATTCTTTCTATTTACTAGAATTGAACTTATAATATATTTCTGGAGGATGCCATCCAAGTATACTACCATGGAAGTAAATACAAAACCAGAAAAAAACATGGGGACTTGTGTTCAAACTAAAAGTGAGAGCACACAACTGATAACAATTCCATCAGCATGCAACCCATGACAGGTATTAGATAATATGCTACAATGATCACTATAGAGTATGAATCTAGAACCAGACCGCCAGACAATATGGTGAGTAGTGTCGAAGACAGCATGGCTCATTCAAGTCATGCACAAACAAATGCAACCAGACTAACAGGCATTTAGGCCATGGTCAAAATCAGGATGATAATCTCTCTCAAAGTGTCAAAATTCTCAACTTAAAAAGATGATTTTTGATTTTCCATTCTCTCCATTTTTTGCCATTTTTCACAGTACTGTAGACTATGCATTCTCCGACCAACTGTAACACATGCTGCAAGAAGATGCATGCTTTAATCAGGCAAGACACAAGTCATGAAAATCCTTGCTGACTTTAAACTACTGGCATTTGTCATTATGTTTATTCTCAAATTATAAAATGATAAAGAAAAGAAGAATAAATTAATATTTAAATGAGTTAACAAATGCCTGAAACCCCATTTTCACAATAGTGTGCGGGAACATGTTCTATTATAACACCACCTTGTAGAACCATGTGGTTAGAGATCCTAGAAACTTAGTTCCTTATAAGTGAAACAAATCAAATAATTATGGCCAAAATTTAAAAAATAATGTATACCACATAAAATCAACCTTAATATATCTGAAAATAACAAAATCTTCAATTGATGATGAAATACCATACATTTCCAATGGCGTTGTGAACAATGTATTGTAATTTCATAGCAAAAGCATTAAACTAGTGCAACCTGGTGGTGGCAAAGGAAAATAATAGTAAAAGAAAAGATAAATTTTCATCGTTTACAAGGGCTTGATTCAGGAAGTAGTAGGGCTTATATTCCTAATGATAATGTGGTTAGGGAATGTACGTGATGGAGATCTTCAAAAGTTCAAACATCGATCAATTCCAGCATGAAATAAAAACAATGTCTAACAAGTCCTGTCTTTATATTAAATTGTGGTCCAAATAAATACACTGCAAATTAAATAAGAGGAATCATGAACAATTTGCTCAGGCAAATATAACACCTCTTCTATTGCATCCGGCAAGATAGCGATAAGCATAGTGAAAAACGTGCACAACTCTAATGAAAACAGTGCAAGTACATTGATGGTTAACATGGAAATCTTTTCTTAAAGGCAATAATTTTTAAGTTTAACAGCAATTCACTAAGAAATGCAAGAGTATAAGTACTTACATTCTTAAAATTCTGTCATACTCTATATGCAGATATAACTAAAAAGGGACATCACTCTTAAAATCATGGCTGCACAAAGATTTCTCAATATGTGCGCCTATAGATGATCACCACAATATGTACCATATTTCAGTCATAAAAACTGCAAGACTAGTTTCCTTACAAGATTGTGTTTTATACTGCATTCAGTTGCATGACACAAAGGGCAATAACTCTAATAAAATTAAATGCTAGTGCAATGTGATTTGTTAATAAGTGCATCTTCAGATATTGGACATAACCTGTACAAATGGCAATCCACTGAAAACTGACTGGTTATGTTCTATCACACTAGATCCAGTTTATAGTAAAAAAAAGTGTAATAACAAAAATTACATGAGTACCATCATTCATTAATAAGCTCATCATTCAATAATTACCATAATATGAACAAAAAATTACCGCTTCCATAAAAGGGACTAGTTGATTGTACAAGAGTCTCATACACTGCATTCAAATGATGGTCGAAATGAGCAATAACTCTAAAAGAATGTGCGAATAGTAATTTGTGTTGTAAGGTGCATTTTCAAATGATGACCATAAAATATATACAGTTTCATGGCAATCCTTTGAAAACCATGAGAATAGTTGTGTTCATAACATTCTATTATATACTTCATAATGAAAAAAAACAAAACAAAATGCACAGAAGCACCATAATTTTATAATATACATAACTTCAGATGAAGATCGCTGTATTTCCCAAATTTTATGGCTTTCCAATGAAATCTGAAAGACTAATCTGCAAAGTGTTTTGTAAATATTCACATCTTTAGGCAGACATCAAACCCTGCATGAATAGTTATGCTAAAAAGATTGTGTCATGTACTGCATTAAGCTATGAGACAAAAAGGGCAACAAATCTTTTTTTTAAAAAAAATCAACCAAAATGTTTTGCTGATATTTACATATTGAGGTGATAACCATAATTTTCATGGTACCATAATATTTACTAATTTTTCAATCAATCAAAAACTGCACAACTAAATGGACTTATGATACTGTCTGCTGGACTGTAGCATGGATAGTCATCACAATTTTTATATATCTCTATGAATGCAGGTGTATAAAAGAACAAACAACACTGAAATACCCTGATTAAAAATAACAAAAATTAGCTGCCATTATTCTAATGTTCCATATGAAGTTCTACTACAACATGGACTGCACAATCTGCATTTTAAACAGATTCCTTTACAACAACCTGCTTGTTCTTCTATTGGCGGCATCTGGGCTCTGGCAAAGTTCAAAAAGACTTGCTCCAGAGTTGTCTGGCTAACTAAATAATCTTCGATCTTGAAGGTAGATTTAGCTTTCTCCATTGTGCCAAATATCTGTGCCCAGCTGATAGAAGTATCAGTGATATGAAAGTGTACCATCCCTGAATGTATATCTTTCAGAATACTATTGGGGAACTTCTGATTGATAAAGTCAATTAGAGGCTGGGGATTAGGGTGTTCTCCCTCAGAAGGGGGTGCAACTCTTGCAAGAAGAGTGTATCCCTCTCCAAATTTGGTCTTCAGATGTTGAGGACTCCCAAGGCACTTGAACTGTCCATTAACCATGATGGCCAGTCTGGTACACAGTGCTTCACATTCTTCCATACTAAAAAAGAAAAACAATCACATACCTGTCATTATATATATATATATATATATATATATATATATATATATATATATATATATATATATATATATATATATATGCAATAAACTGAGATGAACAGTACGAAACTAGTAACTAACTAGCCTAAGCGCTTTCGACTCTTAATGAGTCTTTTTCAAAGGCAAATACAAAACATATATACGATAAATAAACACAAAAACGTGTTTGGAAACCTCTACATGGCTGTCTTCATCTTTGTCCTGATCCGATCACAGTTTTTCATCCACTAGTCACATCGATAAAGCCTGTGCTGCTTAACATTTTGTGCAGTCTTATAGACTTGACTAGTCCTACAACGTAAGACACATCACCAAATATTTTTGTTCAGGGGGGGTAATGGTCTTACTGCCTAACTAATGGCACTGTGTAGTGTGTTTTGATGTCGACTAAAAGTGTAACGAAAGTCAAATTTTCAGTAACATCACGTACAAATGGCAACCAATAATGATGCTTTCTACAAAAGTTTTAATGTTTTTGTCAGACTTTACTTCCCCTAATGTCATTTCTCTAATCAAATTCTCACAAAAGAAATGGACCTGTTTTCAAGTTTCATTTGCCTACATTTTAGTTGACAGGAAGGCAGTGAAAATCGGGAATGCACAAATCGGGTAAAGTTGAAATATTATTCTTTAATGAAACAAAAAAAATATATTGCACCTATTAGAACTTTAAGCAATGTTTCATTTCATTCAAGAAACATTAACCACATGAACCTACTTCAATGTATCTTGACTACTGTCGCATTGCAACAAATTCAAATGTATGTCAACGGAACATGAAAATGCATCCATTTGCTAGTGTCATATTTTGATTCCACCAGGATAAAGACAACACAGTAAGTATATTAATTACACATAAATTAGTGGATGAATGTCGATATAGACTGCCAAGTGTCAACTGTCATCAGAACACACTGTACACAGCTGTTATTTGGGTAGTAAGACTTTGCACTAATACAAAAACATGTGATATGTCCTAAATTGTAGGACTAAGGCTCAACCACTATCCAACTCTCTTCATTAATATAACAAATACATGAGATAAGAAAACTATGCTTTCTTGATAATGTGTCATATATAGCTGCCATATATAGAAAATAAGGAAAGTACACACAGGTCTATGATGGACACACATGCTCTTATGCTATTCTTATGTAGCAGTTTTCTTTTTTTTAGAATTTAGAGGATGCAGGAGGATTAAACAAATGATAATAAAAAAATGTTGTTTTGTCTTATATTTATTTTCTTTTTATTGTATGAAAAAGGCATAATCCATACACTAGGAAGTGCAAGAATAATCAAGTGCAAAAAAGCATAGTGATTACACCAAAACTGTCATGGTAGACGCATATATTTTTAGTCACAGTAACCGAAACCTTTGACCTTTTGACCTTGATATCCATAGGTTTTCTTCTTAACTCAAGTACAATCCATGCATTGTGATTTATTGTGCAGAAATGAAATACAGAAGGTAAGGATGTCATAACATTAAAATGCTCTGCCTAATGGTAGGCTTAAAAAAGAAACACTGGTCTCTCAACAGAAGTCATGAAATTATACAACAAAACTTATTTGTACATTAACAATAGGTGAGACAATTCTAAAACTATACATGTACTATAAAACTGTTCAGTACAAATGTACTGAACAAACTGTGGTATTTAATTCTGAACATAGTTTTCACTTGTTTCAATGAGTTTTCTTACAAAAGGCCTGCTGGATGCCAAGAGCAAATTTCAGGGTTCCTGCAGACTTAACAAAAACAAATTCCATGACTTTTCCAAAACATTTCCAGAGCCATTTCATAAAACTCAAGGACTGCACTATCTTGCATTGTCAAGTAAATGAACATAAAGAATGGCATCTTTCAATCTAAAATAAGAAATAAGTTACCAACAAATACTTTTAATATGTACATTTTAAATTTACCTGGGCTAGCACACTTTGACTTTATGTAGTACTTCATGTCATAATCCAATAATCAAGGTAATTTGTATTGAAAAGAAAAAAGGAAACAATTCTATGTAGTCTTTGTATGTGTTCCTATTTACAATATTAACAAAATACATTACTTTCCAGTTGCTTTCTTTTATTTATTGATCAACACCGGAAATCATGTGATACTTCCATTATGGGAACTTACTCTTGTTATATGAATTGAAACCATTTATCGATTGTAATTTTATCATTTTATTTAATTGGTTCTCGGTGCTCTATGAAATTTGAAGTAATCAATTTCTTTAACTCAATTGCCACAAATTCCATGACTTTTCCAAAACTTTGCAAGGTTTTGACAAATTCCATAACTTTTCAAGGCCCTTGAAAATTATTTTTTAAATTCCAAAACTTTTCCAGGATTCCATGACCTGCAGGAACCCTGAAATTTGACTGGACAAAAAAAAATCAAACACATCTTTTTCTTCTTCAAATTTAGTTGTAGAAAGCAGGTTACTTACCTGTGGGAAGTCAGTATAAGAGTCCTGCCAGCATCTCTGATGCTGGTCAGCATATTCCAGAGGAAGCGGCGGGCCACAGGATCCATTCCTGTAGTTGGTTCATCCAGAAACACAACTGGTGGATTGCCAACCAAAGCTATAGCTGTACTCAACTTTCTCTTGTTTCCCCCACTGCATTAATGATTCAAAAAATAGTTATTTTAGTCAACTGACTCCAAATAATGGAAAACCTAAGGCCATTATTTATTACAGGTACATAACCAGGGTTGCTGCAGTGGCTGCTATTTCCATCTATATATATTGAGATAAGGTGTAACTTTTCACGACCAATCACAGTAAATTACAATTATTATAAATTGTATCAATTGTATCAAGATGGGTTGGTTGGTTGGTTGGTTGAATTTTTACAGCGCACCAGCACAATGAGGCTATTTAGTGCCATAGAATAGGTTATATTTTTTATTATTTAAAAGTGGCAAAAGGTTTTTTACTGAGCAATGATAAGAAACCAAATAGTTAAAGGTAAAACGATAAAAATAGTAACTGTGATAAATAAATAAAGTTTCCCGATCAATCGGGGAGTGCAAATAATGTATGACAACAAAAACAGATGAAAGGTAATTAAAATCTAGTGATGGTATATAAAGCACATAAAACTGTTCAAAACTGATCCATCAGTATATATTCTTGTATAATTTTCAAACTGAGTGAGGAATTCATGGTAAGAGCTGGGAAGATGGAAGGGTTTGTCTCTAATTTTTTTTCCATCATGTAACATGAAAAGTACACTTTTGTTGCTGAAGTAGCCAGGGTGGTGTTTTGGAGAGTAGTTTTCAGAATTTTTGATCAATTTGGGTACTTTCAAGGAATGGTGAAATTTTAATGCTAAAGGTAGGTATGATGTTTGGTTTATTGTCATACAAGGTTTTATATTTGGGTTCAAAAATAGCTGAAAAAGCTGAGTTCAGAGGGTTGGATCTTAATTTGAGAGCATACTGTGTGGAAAGATGGTTCATTCACTTCAACAAGTAGGCTTTCACATGGAGATGTCTCAAATGCTCCCAGAGCCAGTCTAATTCCCTGATGATGAATTAGGTCAAGCATCTTCAAATAGGACTTCCTAGCTGAACCAAGATGGGTATTTGCCAGCTAAACTCTTCAATAGCAAAAATGAGTATGCTCTGACAATTTCTTCTTGGTGTCAGGCTCTTTAATGTGATGAACTTGGTGATCTTTCCTTACATATTTGTACAATATGGTAAATACCACAGTGAAAGAGGAATAGATTGCTGACAACCTAGAAACTCATGTCTACCAATACAAGTCCTATTTAATAAAAAATTGCATGTAATTTGAACTAGAAAAATAATGAAAACCTGTTACTGATCTCCAGGAAAACAATAAATTATATTTTAGCCCTGTAAAACCAGTGCTTTTGATGGAAATCTCAGAACTATCTCTGGGAGAATCTACAAACAAGTTATGGCTAAGCATGCAATAATTTACATGTTTTTAAATAAAAACAAGTAAAATTCAATAATAAATCATCAATTATGTTCCATGTTCCCAAAATAACGAGTTTCACATTTATAAACAGTGGGGGGGGGTTGTACATAAATCAAAATTAAACTTTGGAATGAAACTGAAGTTTTGTTGAAACTGAGGTATGTATGTGTAATCTGTAGATTTTAGAAGAATAGATAACATTACATTCTTTAAAATGTTCCATTTTCTAATTATTTTTTAGCTTTATAAATATCAGATTTGTATAGTACAATAAAACCTCTTGTGAGTAAACTCTATTGTGACCACCTGTCATTTTTTAAATAAACACTTTGTGTGTGTGTGTGTGTGTGTGAGAGAGAGAGAGAGAGAGAGAGAGAGAGAGAGAGAGAGAGAGAGAGAGAGAGAGAGAGAGAGAGAGAGAGAGAGATTTGGATTTTTAACATAGTTTTAACAGTTTTTCAGTCATATCACTATGATGTCTGCAGTGTGGCAGTTTATAGTGATGTCTAGCACTGGTGTATCCTGCCGCAGACATGTAGCATGATGTCCCACCCAGTCACATTATCCTGACACCAGGCCAACTAGTCCTAACACTAACCTCTTAATACTGAGCACCAAGTGAGGCAGCTGTTAGTTCCATTTTTATACAACTTTGGTATAACCTGGCCAAGGTTTGAACCCATGACCTTCTGCATCTGAGGCGAATGCTCTAACCACTAGGCCACCGAAGCAGTCCACTTTGTCATGAGTGACCACCTGCTGGATGCAACCAGTGACTATAATGTGTTGGCAAAATATGCATTTTGACACTGCTATGAATGACTGCATCACAAAATGGGATAAACTCTAAAGACCTTTATCTTTTCCTTGCAACAATGACTGCAAATACTGTTATAACAAACAAAAATAAGCTGGCTACTGATAATGAAATTTTGTAGCTATGCATATAATGTTTTTATAGCTTCTGTTTTACACATAGTACATGTAGATTATTCCAGCCTGGTTCATGGCCTTGTAGTAGCTATCGCCCAAAATGTAAGAGTAGGACCGATCATACAACTATAGAAACCACCATATTTTATGTAATCATTTTTGTGACAGTGACTGCTTGACTATTAAAGATTTTTCTGATAAAAAAAAGGATTCTGGCTACTGGTAATATATGCCATAGTCAGTAAACCAAGCTAATATACATGTTGCAAATTGCCATTGTAGTGTCAAACGTAGTGGTATAGTATACTGTTTGTCTTTAGAGTTAATCCATATTGCATGGGAGTGAATAAGCTTTCTATCAATTAAACCAGCACAAGATAATTGTTCACAATAGTTCTGAAGGCTTGTTATGCTTGTTGTTTTTTCCCTGATGCTACCATGCTGACATCCCAGGCACTAAGCTCTCATCTATTCAAGTTGGTGCAACCAGGTTATATACTTTGTTTATCAAGTTAATCCCTGTATGTCTTTTTTTAATTAAGCCATTTTTGTCTCTGAGAAAATCATTCTGCTTCTGAATGAGATAATTGTTTCTTTTTATTTCATCAATTGTTAGATATGCAATGCAAATGCATAAATTTTTTATATTTTTCCAAAGCCCAGTCAAAACCATCTTTACAGTCGATATTGCAACTGATAATGTTAACACCTAGTACCTTAATAACAATGGATTAGTCTCACTAACAAGAGACAAATTTTAAAGCTGGAGAAAATAATTACTGTAACTTAAAAGAGCAGACCGCTTGCAAAATAGTGGTTTTAACGTCAGTAAAAAAAATTACGAGTGTTATACAGGAAAAGGAGTAGATCTGAAACAATTCTATTTGCTAATACATGTAAATATGATCTTAAATGTAAATGTGATAGAAGTATATCTTTATTGCTATAAAATTATGTTTTCAGATGAATGTTCAGATGAATGAAAACAATATTCTAGCAAGAACTATTCATAAAAATAGATGTACAGTGACTGTGGTTATTTTTCTTTAAATTAGTCTGAAACTGGACCTTGTAAACTGGTCTTTTGTACAAACTCGTTATGCAAGACCATCTGTTCTGAGAGACCATTTTTTGTTGACAAGAGGCCTCTCATAACAGATTTTACTTTATAAAATAATATACACTGTCAAACTTCATTTCTGATGCAATGTTAGCAATAAGACAAAACCAGTCAAATTCTCTGATCCCAATAATAGTCTATTTCTATGATGTACTGATAAATGTCTCATTTTCCCCCAAGTTACCTGTATGCATGGACAAGCTTATTCTTGTGGTCAGTAAGTAATAGGGCGTCCAGCAGATCGTTCACCACCCTATCTATCTCCTTACGGGGCACACCCCTAAGGCGGGCAAACATATACAGCATCTCTTCACCTGTCATCTGGTCTATCAAGGCATCAAACTGAGGGCAGTATCCAAGTTTGCGCCTCACCTAAAATGTAACTACAATATGTAACATGTAAAATACCATCTTCACTTGCTTTTAAGGTAAGTCCATCTGCACAATGCACAAGCCCAGATCTGCCAGTGCATTATGGGTCTGTGCAGTTTGCCATGAGTAATCAGTAAACAAACAACACAGACCCTAATCTGCAGGCACATTATGATATAGCAGATCTCAGAATCTTTGTTGTTTGCAATTTGATTTGACTTATAAGCGAGTATATATGGTACAGTAATGGCACCAATAAATAGAATCTGACATGCCTTTGGCTCAGCCAGCAAAACCTGGCCATGATCTGCATAATTAGCTTCAAAAATATAGGCATTCTTTTACCTAGATAAAGATAATGAACACTTCAAATCTAAAAATGTCGCAAAAATATTATTTAAAAAAAGGAAAATATAAAATATGAGGTAAATCTCAATTCAGTTAAATAAAATTTTCTTCAATTCTTTATTCATATGTAAATAAATATTTATTACATACATTACAAATAAAGAATTACTACATAATGCACCCATAAAAAAGTAGACAATTCATTTTGGTAGTATATATTATTTAGCTGTCATTAACACAGTGCATTTGAAAAAAAAATGTCAATTTATGAACTATTAAATCCATCATACATTTCTATTGTTAAAAATTAACAAGTTGAACATTGTCTTTTCATAGCAGAACCATGAAATAGTACTGTCATTAACTTTGCACCATCACTGATAAAATGAAATCTTTACAAGTGATGCAAAGTTGAAGAAAGATGTGTCATTTTTCTGCCACGAACTTATTTTTGTTTAGAGCAACATACTCTCAAAGAGAGTGAACCTCACCTTCAATATTTCAGTGACACAGATTAAAATATATTCATTCCAAAGTATATTTCAGCATCTACCATGATGTGGACAAATATTCTGATTTTTGTAAAAGCTGATATAAAGTTGGTATATTATAATGCGTCTTAGGTATGATATTATGCTGCGTTGGCAAATTACAGTGTTATAATTATTACATTTTTTGAATTGACTAATTTGGATTATTGTTAGTTGGATCTTTAAATTTTAATTTAATGTTAATTTCAGCACTAATTCAATTATTAAAAATTAGAACCAAACTATAAATATGAATGTACAGTATATGAACCTGTGAAATGTCCTGCTTGATGTCAATGCCTCCGAGATAGGCAAGTCCTGATGAAATAGTCTCATCTCCAGTCAGCATTTTGAAAGTTGTGGTCTTTCCAGCCCCATTTATCCCCAGCAGCCCAAAACACTCCCCTTCAGGGATCCCCACACTGACATGATTCACTGCAAGATGTTTGTCATAGTACTTAGTCAATTCCTGCATAATCAAAATGTTCGATGAGGAGAGATTTGGAATAAGAGTGTTGGCCAATCGTGAACGTTCTCTGGCTACATCATCATCTTCTTGAACTAGACCAGCATCCTCTTCTAAGCTTTTCAGAGTAATGGGTCTGGACCCTGTGATATAGTACCGGATCTTCTGAAAGATATTCCCCTCTATGACAAAGAGGATGCTGAAGTACAGGATGCACTGAATGAGGAGAAACACCAGCATACGTCCAATACCATTAGCCTCCCAGGAAAGGAAGTATTCGGTAAAGTAAACACAGCCCAGCTCACCACATTTACCGGTAGAGTCTGAAAGAGATAAGCATTTCTCCCATGGTAATTCCAGTATATCTGCCTTAAAATATTCTTTAGATTTGGTGGAAGTGATAGTGGATTTGACCCGGGGGGGGAGAATGGCAGGCTTTTACTTAGATACAAAACAACTTACCAGATCATACTATCTTAGGTGTATGATTAATCTCACAAATGCATCCTTCCGAGGCTCAATATTTATTAACGAAATTCATAATTGTCTTCTGTACACCAATTGATACAGGGACTGGCGGCAATTCCTGGGAATACCTCAGTTGCCACTGGACTGGAAATCATACTCTCTTGGCAGGATGTAAGTGCTGGGAGATTAGGAGGGTGCATCCATATTTTATGACTAAGGATTTTTTTAAAGACACATATTTTTCAAAAAAAAAATGGTTTCTTCCTCAAATACGTTACCCAATTATAACTTAGGACAATAGGTAAGAAGTGGAGGGAGCATCATATTATCCCATCTCTGGTCTCCTAAGATGTGTGAGTCAAGTACATTAAGAACCTGTCTGGCTTCATGTGCCAAGATGCACTTTTAGCAAATGGGAAAAAAATTTCCCTCTTGCAAATCCTACCAAAGTTGTCATTCTCTGTCCTTAAGAAGTTCCACCAGGTTTTAATGAGTCTTATGAGATGAAAGATCTTTGAGGGTGAATCTACACAGAGTCCATTTTGACCTCCATCCCATGCTTGCATAATGTCAGCTATGAAAAAGTTTCACTGGAATGCAATTACTTAACATGACTGCCCTAACTTCATAAACAGAATTGCATAACAAGTTCATCTTATTTTGGATTAATTATACAAAACAGGTCACTCTTCATTTACTAGACAATAGAGTTATCACCCTTTCCCTCTTTCTGAGGTAAGAATAGACAAGATCTCCCTCTTTGCAGGATCACCAGTATCACTTCAACAATCCCACTGGGTCCATATAGATGACCCAGAGTTGAAGGGTCAATGCTAGAATGAGGTTTCACCACAAATGCCTGACTGGCCATGAGTGCAAGCCTGTTCTTATCAATGAAAATGGGCAATAATGACCCATCCTGTCTGACCTGTAAGTGGTTTTGATCAGATGACAAATTATGTATTTCTGTCATTCTGCCTTTGTGAATGTGAAATCAAAATTCAACAGGATTGGAAAGTTCGTTGTTTTGTCCAATAATCACCTTTTACTGTGATTGCTGCTGTTTTCTCATCAAGCAGCCTCTTTATGGGGTATTGATGCCTTAAGCAGAGAAATGTAGTCATGCTCACACCAATGTGAGAAGTTTCCACTTCCCCTCATGATTTTTGCATTCTGGTAGACATACTGGACAAAGACGTTCTTTTCACTCTATGGTTAAGATCAATTGCGGTGTTCACCCGTTGCAGTCTGATACATATGGCAGAGACAATTATGGACAAACCTTATCATTTCATCTCCCAAGATGTCATTCTTTGTTGTGAAAATGACTATTTCTGAAGGTTTGTTTAATCTGATCCAGAGATGTAGGTTGTGCTGCTTTGGATTCAGATGCAACACCTGCCATCAAGGTTGCTTAAGCAGATAAAATATCTTGATTTACTTGCAGTTTTTCTGCTGCCAGATTTTTTTAAGCTTATCCATTAGTATTTTTTTACTTATAAAGTGTTTTTGCAGCATCTTTAAAACCATAAGTGCTGAAAGTAAGTACATGTTTTCAAGCTTGTTCCAATCCAAAGAAAAAGCACTGACTGCCCAGACCTATGTATCCAGAACTGGTGAGAAATTGAAAGAGGATTTTGAATTCAACCTGTTTGCAAATAGAACCACTAATGTTCAATCCAAGCAGGTACATGTGCAGCTGAAAACTGAGTAATGAAGTGACAGTTCTGTATGTATTGCTCAATTCTTTTGGGACTTGTCGAAAAATACTTTTAGTCTGCCCAGAATATGATAAACATGTATGTGGATTTTTCATTGATGACAATGCCTCAGAAAATTCAAAACAGGTCTGGATATTTGTTTACCTCTTGCCTTCTGAGCTAATCTGAAACAGTGGACTTGTCAGATAGAATGAGAAAACCCTTTACTTGAATCTTCTTCTGTCTCTAATGAAATGGTTTCTGTTTGGCTTTCATTTCATAGATATTGATATGCAACTGATGATCCTGAGTGGCTTCCTGAAATGATGTACACTCCAGCCTGTTGATCTTGCACCTGTACAAATGTGAACTTTAGAGATTGTACCTCCAAGGGAACACCTAATGTTAGCCAAGAGAGGTTATCCCATTGTTTGTTCCAAAGGGGAAAAGTTTTGGTCACCATTGGGACAACAGTATCATTTATAATGGTTTCATAAATAGGCAACATTGGACATTGAGATCCACTGCAATCCTGAGAAAACCTATTAAGCAAAGAAATTTTCAAGCTGAGAGACTATATTGAGTGATAACTGATTTTCAATGGACATTCCTGATAAGACACGCTCTGTTCAGATGTGTTTTGAAATCCATACCCAAGTCAATAAAATGATGAGGTTTACAATAGCAAAGTTTTTCTTGTTGACAAGGAATCCACGGATGAGGCAGAGTGTAACAAGGGATTTTATGTCTTGATTCAAAATATAATTCACCAGGTGTTTTTGAAGAATGTTGTCCAGGTTGTTATGGATTACTGCAATTTAGACACTGACCATACCCTCACAATATTCTAGACCAACTGTGTGTCATTAAAAAACTTCTAGTCCATCTATACTGAGGTGGGTTTTTACATTGCCTGGCCTACAATGTCTGTCTAATGCTGGAGTGTGTCTGCAACACTGATATGAGTGTTCGATAGAATTTTCTACTAAAATCGAACGACACTAGGGTCCTGCAATAGTCAGTGTAAACAACCCAATAGGTCAGAAACTTTACCAGATTGTGGCAGGAAACAGATTATTTGTTCATCTTACTTGAGTAGCAAACCAATAGATGCTAGAGCTCTTGACCAACCTGTTAATGGAAAATGAGGCGGAAAAACTTCGGTAGCAAAATCTTTTCTTTGCATCATTAAGTCCAGCAAAGATGATGAATTTGTAAGCATTCTATGTCGTCTCCAGGAAAAAGTGGCAATGCCAATGCCTAATGTACAATCTGACCATCCCAGATCTTCCTGAATGGGATGTGGTAACTTCCAAATGACCACTAAGAAAGTCCTCCCTCAGAGTCACAAGTTCATTCTATATGAGTACTGGGATACTAAACTGGGCATAGGGTGCCTTGAGTATCTTGTGGCACCATAGTGGTAATGCTGATCCATAAGAGTGCTTCTGGTAGATATACTGGACAAAGACGTTCTTTTCACTCTATGGTTAATATCAACTGCGGTGTTCACCTGTTGCAGTCTGATAAATATGGCAGAGACAATTATGGACAAACCTTATCATTTCATCTCCCAAGATGTCATTCTTTTTATTTGGGATGTATTATGGGATATGTGATTCACTGAACTGGTCCATGCTTGAATCATGTGATACAATATCTGAGTTGGCTTGATTTGATCTTGATCTGGCTAACATATAACTAGAAAAAATGACTGGGTATCAAGCCTATGCAGGATCAGGCAAGGATCAGGATCAAACAAGGACCCAAAGGGTTATCCTGGATTACTTCTTGACCTATGAACTTTCAGGAATGCTATACTCATCCAACTGGAGATCACTGACCTGAACACTAAAGAACTTCTGTACTTTCCCTTTCTGTCTTGATTGTACTCCCAGTACTAAGGCATGATGACTTTCATTAAAAAGACAATATTATACAGGTGTAGCCAGCCACACATCCAGCTTTGTGAAATCAAAGAGTGGACATTAATAGGCTACTACATTATATATCGGAAAATTAACTGCAAGAAAAGGTCCATGTGGCAGCCTATACAGGTAAAATTAGTGAAGCATCGTTTTCAAGAGCTATAATATGGGCACACTACTATATGAGTTATCTGGGTTAAATTTACCTGTATGCAAGGCCCATGAGAATGCCTACATGTGTAAAGTCATTGAAGCATTACTTTATATAAAGTGGACAGTATAACTACAGGAAAGTTAGTATATGTATCTGACCTAGGTGGAAATTAAGCAGCAATACACATGCAGTGTTAACTAAAATAACCACTGCAACACTAAGTTTTATTTTAAATAAACATTATCTGCACAAGAAAAAAAAGCTATTAATCACAATATGAATGTCCCAAACCAAGATGATGCACTAGCAAGCAATACAGGTAAGTAAAGAAAGGTGTCTATGTTTACAAAAAGACTTTGTTTATGAAAGGAGGGAGCAAGAAACTGAAATATAGATGGAATATATATTGGCTGAAAAGAAAAACTCCTCCAACTTGCTCAAATGTTGAATATCTTTCCAAAATCCATGAAGATGGTTTGTGACATCTCTCAACAGTTGGCACCAGCAGAAGTAGTAAGTAATCTTGGGACATAGTGCCTAGCCCTGAATCTATGGGAGATCACTCCATCAGTGGCAGATAACTGTTTGCTTTCATAGCTCAAATTTTAAGCCTGGGAGGCTGGATTTGAGAGTTGGTGATAGTACTCCAAAGGTATAATGATTGAGTAATATATTTTAAGAAGGTTTTGGTATAAACTTTGTCATAATGTGGCATAAGAAAATTATTGATTTATATTTAAATAATCACTTTATGATTATTTATATATATGTGCATGGACAGTCAAACAAAAAACGTTTCATTCAAATGTTAATCCAATTAAGTCAAAATTGATTCCCTCTTCATCTGTCATAAACATTAAAGATAACTTCAAAACAAACTCACATTGATTCAGCTATGCCCACCTAAGCATGACATCAGTGACCTGATGGCTCTGCAATTTCATATTGATTTTGCACAAGCCCCCACCCTCTGGATAAGGTGTAAATAGTAGTCAAGCAAATGTTGATCACTGGCACATACAATTTGTTTGGAGAATGTATTCTCAATAGGAAATTATGCAATCAAAGGTAATTAAGACTGATGCAATTGCTGAAATCAATGTGCATCAGGTTGAAATTTCCATGCTTAGAAATGGGAAAAAATTAAATTCCATTTGTTAAACCTGAGGATATACGTCTATTGAGAACACTGTAGTAGACAAAGTTTGGTAATTATTGTTGGGGTTTTAGTATTCTACGTGAATTTAATAATGGTTCCCTTTTATGTTGAGATGGGTTTTCTTCAATCTTATTATAAAATGAGCATCATCAACATCATCACATCATCAACATCATCATCATCACATCATCAACATCATCATCATCATCATCATCATCATCATTTACTTAGTAGAATTATGAATATTATTATACTTGCTGTGGTTATTTTCTATTTTATTAAATTTCATATTGGGATTAAAATTATTAAAGTTAAAATGTTTAGGAAAACTTACAAGCACAGCAGGGGTTGGGTTGGAGTATGCATACAATCTCTGAGCGAAACAAAGGTTGACAAATATTTAGGAAGCGGTAATTGCTGTAGAAATCCTCAAGCCCTTGACCCAGACAATACTGTGGTAGAAGCACAAGGAATATCCACTCCAGGGCTTTGGACAGATCCTCAAGATCCAGTTGCGGGATTTGCAGTATTCCAACAGCCAGAATTGTGGCCACACCTGCAAATGACCAATATAAACTAAAAAAAATGATGTATCAAATTCAGGTCAATAACATCTTCAATTTTTATACTTCTATAACAGCTGGTGAAGAAAGAGCTTATTTCAGGCAAGAAAAATCTTCAGTAACTGCCATTACTAGGCAACTAAAATCTTTAAGTACCTGCCATTTTTGGGCAAATAAAATCATTAGTACCTGCCATTATTGGGCAAATAAAATCATTAGTACCTGCCATTATTAGGCAAATAAAATCATTAGTACCTGCCATTATTGGGCAAATAAAATCATTAGTACCTGCTATTATTGGGCAAATAAAATCATTAGTACCTGCCATTATTGGGCAACTAAAATCTTAAGTACATGCCATTTACTGGGCAAGTATAATCTTTTAGTACCTGCCATTACTGCTTGATACTTTTCAACCCCTGAATACCACATAATATAAATGAAAAACCTAAAGATTTTGATCATCTCTATATGAACTCAGGCACAATGTCTGATGAGCTCAGTTACAATGACACTGAACTAAATTACAACATTTCATAAACTTGGATACAGTGTCTGATAATAGATTATTCATAGAAACAGTAAAGATTACATATAAATTTTAAACTAGTTTTAGAAGAATGGTGAGCACTTTGCTCATGTACATACAAGCCAGTATCTATAGCATCCTACCCAATGAAATAAAATATTGCAAGTAAAAGTACTGGTCAATATATATATATATATATATATATATATATATATATATATATATATATATATATATATATATATATATATATATATATATATATATATATATAACTGATCATGATGACCATAATATGTACTAAATTTAATTGTTGTTGTTGTTGGGCTTAACGCCACTTTTCAGCACATGATAGGCTATTCATGGCGGCCAGTATTAATGGTGGAGGAAGAAACCGGGAAATCACCGGAAAGAACCACCGACCCACGAGAAGCTACTGGCAAGCTTTCTCACATATCTACATTAGCCGAATCCTAGACTCGAACACACGCAGACAGAGGTGAGATTGCAGTGATCCGTAACGGACATCGATTTAGATCACTCGACCACTCGGGGCCCCTACTAAATTTAATAGCAATCCATTCAAAACCAAAAATGTAGCTGCATTCATAGAATTCTGTCACACACTGCATTTAACAGAGTCAAAAATACAGGAGCATAGAGATTTCCCAATATCTGCATGTCTGAATGATGACCATAGTATTTACCATGCATCATATTAGGCTACAAGACAAAATGCACAGTTAACCAAACAAAAGTTACAGGAGCAATATGATTTGTCGATGCATGCATCTTCAGGTGATACCAATAATATTTGCTTATTTTCATGGCAACCAAACGAACTAGAGTTCCTTGCTCTACAAGACAAAAAGAATTTCCAGAAATTCAGCATAAGACCATTTCTTTCATTTTACTATCAAGTGCTGAAACTATTATAATCTTCAGCAATAAGATTTTCAAATCAACTGCTGTGGTACACATACTGGAAGCTAGTCAATATAATAAATAATGTTTTGATGAAAACACCCATGTTTTAGGGGGAGTAGAGACAAAAGGATTTTTAAGACATTCAAGTAGTGCAGCATTACTGGATGCATAACTGGTACCATTTTCGTTTAGGACTAGGTGCAAACCCTGTCATAATGTAGTTTAGGAAGAATAGTGATAACAAACTTGTGATAACATATGGACAGACATTGGACAATATGCAACAAATGGCAGATGACAGACCATCCCATAAGCTCATCTGATTATATACCAGAAGAGCTAAAAACTGTTTAACTAGTTGTGCTAAGCCACAAGAAAAAAGGGCAATAACTCAAACATTGGGAGAGCAAATGGACCTGTCAATATGTGTATTTTTAGGTGATGAAGCTAATATTTCCTAAGTTTCATGGCAATCTATCAAAAACAGGGGGGACTCTTTGTGCTAAGATTATGTTGTACACTGTTACAAAACAAACTTTAAAATTTTTGCGGGTACAAAAAGATTTGTTGATACGACAATGATTAATAAATTGGGGACTAATTGTGCGAATGAGATTGTGCTCTATACAGAAGGATGACCAGATGGACTTTAGGATTACTATTATATACCCTTGCCTACATAAAAAAGACATCTTTGACCAGCTGGCCAGACAGATGGCTGAGACACTGTAGCTACTCCGTCTTGCCTTTTTTTAAACCTTCCAACTTATAATTTTATGCTTTGATGCATTGTCCATAGACATTAAACTGACTAGGGACTGACCACAGCAATCTCAACATCCAATCCTTTTGACTTTGAATGCATTTAAAAACATATTTTTGAAAAAAAGGAGATGCAGACAAACTGAAAAGTGTCTACCAATCAATTCAAAAACCAGCCTTTAGGTTCCATTTATGAGTCTCACATTATTGTACAAAATTTTGAAGAAATGTATTTATTCTCTTTCTGGTAATCCTGGCTATAAAAAAGAATTTACCGAAAATTCAAATAATTTTTTATAATGCTGATATCTGAATAATTGGCTCTGATTTGGGTTTGTGAGTACTGAGCTAGGTTTTCTGATGTGCATCTCAGAGCACTTTTAGTTTTGCATAGGTATTTTCACACTCTTAACTTTGAAGGCATATTTTTTTTAAAAAATGAGCCGATTTATCTCTTTAAAACTGAATAAGTGCACTTTCAGAAAAAGAATCAAGTTAACAATGTCAAAATTTACCTCCATATAACAAGGAAAGGCAAAGTCAGTGTACTCTCTACAATTTCAAGTACATTTAACCAGTACACAGAAGCAATTTTTATCACATGTCTGCTTTAGACATCACATGGTTTGCTTAAAAGTGATGAAAAATAATTATCAATTCAAGGCTGTGATTGACATGTAAATGTATGTTAATTTTTTTAATATACTGTGAGATCTGAAAGAGCAAATAACTTTTCCCTATCTATAGCAGTGCTCCAAAATTCTGGAGTGGAACTTTTAATATCAGTTCCTCTGCCAACCCCCAACTGAGAAAACAAATTTTGAAAAGGTCAGAAATGGATTGTAATTATGATGACTCAGCAGTCTGAAGAAAGATGAAGTCACTTTTTATGGCAATCATGGTTGTTTCAACTGATTTGACATATAGAATAATGTGCCATTGGCTGTATTGAATTATCAAAATTAAATAATCCTTCTGAGCTCCGTTTTTCTGTTCCAAAAATAACTTATTTTTCTGTAGCTAATTTATAAATAAATCATTCATTAAATGAGATATCATGTAAAAATAATGTGAATTAATTAATCAAACTGTTGATAATCCTTGTCATGATTAATTAATGAAACTGTTGATAAGCCTTGTCATGATTACTTAACACTTACCTGACAAGATATTAAACATTGTAAGCCAGACAAAGCCTGTAGATGGAACAGTGAAGATGAAGGACAGGACGTACATAAATGGCAACATCGAACAGCTATACAGGAAGAACAACAACAGGATGCTGTATAGGTGATACTCATCCACATAGGCATCAATATAGAAACCCCAGAATGTAAACAGCAGCAGGACACAAGGTATCATAATATTAATCAAATCCCATACAAATGTGGCAGACCAGTATGTAAACATCCGAACTCCACTAACAAACTGCACATGTTTGGCTTTTGTCGCACGCTCCTTGATGAGGAATAGCACAAAACTGCTGGCAAGGAAGGACATTCCAAATACAACATTGAAAGCCACAGTGAAACCTGTAGTTCCTGCCCTCATTTCATCCCTGAGTACATCAGATTCTGTACGTGGCAGTGGGTGGTTGACAGTACTGAGACTGTATCTAGAATTATTTGTCAGAAATTGAAAAAGTGCATTTGCCATGGCTGCCAGTGAAATAGCAGAAGAATGATAAGCTTGATTGTTGAAAAAGGCCTTTGTCACCAACCTTGTGTCATTTTGCTGAAATTCTCCAGCCACCATGTACTTCAAGTTATATTGCCCAACACTGTCATGGCCTTTTTGAAGCAAGTAAGTTACCATATCTGGATTTGAAGTCAGATTATTTACGAACACTTTTTCTGTCGAAGTATCAGTAAACTGGCGAGAATAAATACTTGCTAATTCAATGATCTTTGATGCATTATTTTTAAGGGAATATGGGATGAAATTTTCTCCAAATTTTGTAACGGTCAAGTCCAGTGGAGGTGAATCAGTCGGTCCTGGGAAGGTTTTGATAACAATCAATGCCATAATGGTAAAGAAGAGTGGAACAGCAAGCTGCGTAATGGTAATGAGCTTGTTACGAAGAGTATGAAGAAAACGCTTGATGAACATGGCCCAGAATTGCTGTATGTATAACTCGGCACCCGTGTGACTCTGCATAGGCTTTGTGTAACTGTTGCTACGTCCCATAAAAACTGGACCTGGAAAACAAATATGCATATACTGTGTTTAGTGGCAAATAGCAAAGTCTTCGCTCTACAGTGACAAGAATATTGAGGCACCAAAACAAAAGGCATGCAAAATGAAAATAAAAGCAAACGTGAATAAAATCTTTAAAGTACAAAGTCGCATTTTAAAAAAAATTTAAACTACAATCTTATAAATAGTCCAAGGTCCCCTAAACTAGAATTTCATATCAGAGGATGCACACAGGCAGAAAGGTTGCCTCCATATCATAGGATGCACAGGATAAACAACATGGAAAAAGGTTGCCTCCAAATCACAGTAAGCATGAAAAAAAGTTGCCTCCATTAATCACCTCCTATGACAGAGTAAGAAAAGCAAGAAAGTGCATTGATCCTCAGTCATGCACAGGAAGGTAAACTGCTTCTTGCTAATTAAGTCCTGAAAGAATCATCACTATTGATCATTTTGCTGTGGAAACTTTTTACTATGATAATTGGATTATTTTTTCAAATATCTTTAACACAGCAAATGTTTATTCACATCATGTTTGAAGTGTAAAGTAACACGGGAACGATATTGCTTGGCAACCCCAATTTCTGTTGATGGGCCAAGAATTTTTGTTTCAAAATATTCCAATTGTCAATAAATAAATCTTGCTTGCCATAACTTTTATAGCTCATTTCACCCATATGTTATTGTGTCACTCTGACTGAAGCCATAATTATACTTTCTTTTGTACAAATTGTCATGTGGATTTATTCATAACAGGTCAGGGTCCAAGCTGGAGTTCAACAGTCAATTTAGACTAATGTTTCTGTGTATTTTTATGTCAGAGTATTCTAATGATGATGAAGTAAAAACTTTTCTCATTTTGCTTCACAACAGTTGTTGTAGAACATAAAACTGCAATCTAAAAAATAGGGTAAAGTAAAACATATGTAACATCTTCCATTATAAAAGTCCACTTTATAGATGTTTACATGATGCATTATTGGATAAATTATTCATTTGTTTAGAAACTGACCTACATTTGATCAGAATCATAATTTCATTCAGAATGGTCAACAAAAATTCAATTTAACACGTTCGTTCTTTTTCAAGATTTCTGTACAAGTTTTTCAGCAGAAATTCCATAGGAAACAATGTAATTTCTGGTATTAATGACCATCAAATTGTCATAGAAAAAGGCAAAAATAACTTGGTTTTGCCTTTGATCTATTTTTCACCTTTATTCATTGTGCAGATGTACAACATTACATAGGGTGAGTCATTGTTTCTCCAGATGAGGATTCTAAAACTAAAGGTCACAAAAAGCATGGTATACAAGTATTTAACCATGACTATTGTTCACTCTCCTATGGATTTAAGGTTGATTCATTTCAAACTGTGGCACAGATCATTTGGATTTTGTCAGGGAGTGAACATTCTCCATTATGGTAAGTGTTAAATTTATATTTGATTTATGAAACCTATTCTTGTTTTTATGTCATATTGGGGTAATGAAGCCTTTTACGATATGAACTTTGCTATTACAGTTTAATTTATATGTATCTAGCAATTTCATTCAGAACCCATTATTATAACCAGTTTGGTTTTATTGTAGCTGTCTGTTTAGGGATGACAGTAGCTGTTTAGGGGTTGGCAAAGTTGTCCATAGAATGATGTGCTGTCTGTTTAGGGCTGATGGTAGCTGTTTTTAAGTGTGGGTGTAGCTGTCCATAGAATGGCATGATATCCGTACGTATGTCTAACCCTGTTTAGGGTTGAGTGTAGCTGCTGTAGTACAGAGTGCTGTCTGTACATATATGTAGATGGAAGATTTTATATGTGGTGGAACCAGGAATAGAGATGTAACCAGTACAAGGGTGCTGGGTGTCATCTGTATGTATAAATACTTGTGGTGGATGTGTGAAGGGTGTGAGCAATCAATATATGTGAGTCAATCCAAGGATCCAGTGAAACTGTGTGATGTAACAGTTTGTGAATTGTAGGACTGTTCAAGTTTTACAGTGATATGCTTGTTTGAATCAATTGTGGTTTCAAATGAGTAAAATATTTTTTGCATTACATGAGATTACATTGTTAGATTACATGAGATTATGTGAATCTCTTTCATTGTTACATTACAAGAGTTTATGTGAATCTCACTTTCAGTATTGCATTACATGAGTTTATGTAAATCTCGCTCTCATAGTATTCATTGCTTATTTGAAACTTAATGTATTACATATGTGAGATTATGTGAATCTGACTTACATTGTGTGATAGTAGTAAAAAAAATTTTTGCAGTCCATGAGGTTGTTTGAACCTCACTTTTTCATGCTAGAGGTATATGAATCACATTTTTGTATTTTTTTCTTTTTAATTTTGTGAATGTGTGTAGAGTGATTGAATCAATCATATGATAGAAGTGGGAGAGGATCAGTGCATTCATACTATATACATATATATTCTTAGTAATTCATTTTATAAATTCACATCATCTGTGTTGTTCATTTAATCCAAGAAAAGAATCCCACTCGGTTTTAATTCTGTTAGACAAATTAGCACCAAAATTTACTATAAAACACAAGACATCTTTTTCTTTCTCTCCTCCTTCCTCTTTGAAGTGAAAACAGAGAGAAGTCAATGATTTACTTTACTTATTATTACAATGTACTGAAACAGAAAGGAGTTGGAGTAGTCATGAAATCAAAGCAAAGTGAAATGAGAGACTAAAAAAGGTGACCATTTTGTCATTTTGCCTAAATTATCCTCATCTGTAGCATGTAAGTAGTGGGATTCTTCAATATATGTGATTTTCAAAAATGCTCACCAATTCCATAATAAAAGATTTATATTCTTTCCCTAATTAGAAAAATTTGGTTGAATAGTTATTGTATAGTTTATGGTAGATTTAAAATGTTTATATTCAATACATATAAAGAGATTTGTCTGCCAAGATGTTTTGACTAATATAAAACAATAAAAAGCCTGTTCAAATGAACCAATGTATGTTTCTTATAACATTATATTTCATGCTTTTTTTCCTGAAATTGGAATATCATGTTATTCTAGTGCAATGACTTGTGTTAGTTTTATTTATATTCTGCAAAGATTCTTGATACTCAAAACATAGAATTTTGTTTTAATGTGAAACTAATTTTTCCATAAAATCATAGGCCAAATTTATTTCAATAGCACCATAAATAACAAAAAGAATTATTATAATGCAGTCTAGAAATCTTTTGTTAGATGAATAAACAAAATATATTTGACTCATTTCAAAGACTTGTTATAAAAATAAGAAAAAGGAAACAGCATTTTTTTAATACCAAGAATTCAACAACAGTAGCAACTTCTACTACTGCTGTTGTTATAAAAGTTAACTTATATACAGAGCAAGAACAAATTACTGGTAATTTGTGCTTATAATAAAATTATTTTATTTGCTGTAAAAAGACATTTGAAAATATATTGTAACAACAATCATCAATGATGAGATGTACTGTAAAAGGTTACAAGCCCTACTGTGTTAAATTCCCCAAAACTCTCATTTTGTGATGAAAAATATTCCTAATTCTAGGGATGGAGGCCCCAAAATTGTATTCTTGGAACCACTCAGTAACCTTATATGTATATTTGTAAAGGGACTGAGGAAGTGTACATGGAGATAAAAGAATGTCCAGTGATTTAACATTGATTTTTTTAAAGTGAATTCCCTTGGGATAACCTGTGTCACATTAAAAACTTCCATGAAATGTTTCATGACAATGCTACTGAGATAAATCCTGGCTAAAATGTGTCAACCCCTCCAATTTAAATATCAGCCCTCCTCCCCATTTCTTCCATGACCATAAACTTTTACCTTTTTTACCACTCTTTATCTTGTAAGCAAAGACAGACCCCCCAAAAAAAGAGATTATCTGTTGAGAAGAATTTAATAAAAAGTCAACAATGGATGACTGCTACCTTTATACACACTTGTCACATGTGATGACTGCTATCTATATACACACTTGTCACATGTGATGACTGCTATCTATATACACACTTGTCACATGTGATGACTGCTACCTTTATACACACTTGTCACATGTGATGACTGCTATCTATATACACACTTGTCACATGTGATGACTGCTACCTTTATACACACTTGTCACATGTGATGACTGCTACCTTTATACACACTTGTCACATGTGATGACTGCTACCTTTATACACACTTGTCACATGTGATGACTGCTACCTTTATACACACTTGTCACATGTGATGACTGCTACCTTTATACACACTTGTCACATGTGATGACTGCTACCTTTATACACACTTGTCACATGTGATGACTGCTACCTTTATACACACTTGTCACATGTGATGACTGCTACCTTTATACACACTTGTCACATATGATGACTGCTACCTTTATACACACTTGTCACATGTGATGACTGCTACCTTTATACACACTTGTCACATGTGATGACTGCTACCTTTATACACACTTGTCACATGTGATGACTGCTACCTTTATACACATTTGTCACAGGCAAGATAAAATCAGCAATCTGAGGACAAATGCTGAAATGACTGTGACACACACTTCACTTATGTATAGGTATTAGTCTGTGTTTATAGAGTTTAAAGCAAATTTGTTTAAAAGAAATGCAGAAGCAAGATTCAATGATCAAATTTGTGTACATTTGTCACATTTTAAAAGTCCCTGGATAAAATATCTTTCAAATTTTTTGTATAAATACCATCAAAAAAATTGCCTGGGTGACAAAATTACACTTTATTAAATAAAACTAAAAAGGTCCCTTCTGCATGACAAAGCAGGTCAATTAGAGGTTGATCTTTGTGAGAGATTTACAATGTGAACAATAATGGAGGTATAATTACATTCATATCTGTACAACTAAAATAATGTATAAGATCAGTCCCAAGCATGAGGCAAGATGCAACAGGTTTTGCATGTGGTAATTTGTACACAGCTACCACATCTATACTAGATATAGCCAATGTCTACAGCAATTGTGAAAAGAGATCACTCAATATGTTACTGTATTTGTATGCTTATAAGTCAGTCCAACTTCTAAATATAACATAGATCCTGATCTGCAATCACATAATGTGACATCAGAGCTGGGTTTATGCACTTTGCAGCTGGATCTGACTTTTATGTATATATATATATATATATATATATATATATATATATATATATATATATATATATATATATATATGAAAAGAAAAGTAAAGAATATAAAAAGATTTCTTTGGAAATATTGCAAAATGATGACTAAGTAAAAGATTGTGGGAAATAAAGAAATATAAAACCTCTTTTATCCAGAAAAAAACTATTCAAGATGTATTATATCTAATTTTAATTGGTTTCTTAAATTTATTAAATGCAAAACATACACTGATTTTATATTGCCTTAATTTAAATAGCACTAAATTGATTGATAATGTTTTCAGTACTGGATGGTATAACATAGGTTACTGTTACCATCTACACAAGTTCTATCTAATTACAAACTGCATAGACCCTGATCTGCTGTATAATAATGCACCAGCAGGTCTGGATCTATGCAGTTTCTTAGTAGTCAGAAGAAGAAAAAAATCATGTGACTGCAGCTGTCCTCAACTCAAAGGTAAGCATACAGTATTGAACATAACTGGATAACATGTACAAATGTGCAATCTATCAAAGCAGTTTGTATATAAAAATATAGACTAAATCAATGGATGACAGATTAAAGACTTCAGAAAAGAATAAAGCAATTTAGGTCCAACTTGGATGATCTTTTGTTGAGTTATACAATTGTTATTGAAACTGATACAATGGAAGATAAAGAAAGATCATTCATGTAAATTCTTATATTATTAGAAACAATTTTTGTATTCAGTAATTACTTCTTATATTGTTAGAAACAATTTTTTTATTCAGTAAGTTATTTATTTATTTAGTCACTTAGAATTTATTGAGAACAGAAAAAAATGATCTATTCTATTATGCTTACATTTTCAGGGCTGTCAGCGATTATTTCTAATAAATTAAACACTTTAGGACCAAAATTATTCAAAAAATCATAAAATTGTGAGCAATTAAAGAAATTATAAAATTCAAGTTGTAAAATTATTTAAAGCTTCACCATGGCTCAAATGCAGTTAAAAGACACAATACTTGTCCATTTTTTACTTATGGCTCTCAAACAGTCATGGTTATCATTGACTTGCCAATACTTTTATCTCAAACTGTTTGGAGATGATTTCAAAAATTAGATATAATCTGATCTTCTCTGGTGCTTATAATGCCTCTAGAAAATCATGATGAAATTATGCAAAAAATAAGGATCTAAATAACATATCAATTCATTAAAAAACAAGATGTCTAAAAGATGTCACTCACCTGCCTTACATATAGTTTTATTTTGAACTATTTCATTAAGTACTCCTATGTAGTATTTAAAGAATGCAACTTGTGTAAACTCTCCCAAATTCTATACCTTAGTCATGTGACTTGTTTTAGTGATAAAATTCTTTCAAAAGATAAATTCCTGATTAATTTGCATAGTTTCTCACTCATGATCAAAGTCATCCAAGATGAGATACAATATCACATCATTAATATTCATGGATCTTACCCATTATCAAATTCATTTAAAACATTTCAGATAAAGGCCAATATTCCAAGTTTGATCAAAATCTGATTAAAATTTGGCTTTTAGGGTGATAATGTTCTCAGCCAATTCTCTGCACAATTCATTGCACTGGCAGAATATTTATGGTCCGCAGTAGACTTTCTGGCAGATTTCTCTAATGTATTGATATAATGCTTAAAATAATGTGTTTTGGTTTGTCTTTTGATTTTTTTTGCCTATATTTTTTAAAACTTTTATAATTTTCAAAAAGCAGTACAACTAGAAAATGGTATATGCAGTCAAAAACCTTTAAGAACAGAATTCTTAGAACTACAAACTATACACATATGCAGAGCAATGATCAATACATTTTCCCAAGTTCGAATGGATATTTTTTCGTACTTTAGAGTCACACATGAATTTGTTATTTACTGTTACATTATTCACAAAGAATTGTTCAACCCTTTCATTTGTCTAATCAGCGGTAGCAGCATTTCCATGCAAGGTTGTTGACATTTTCTTTTTTTTTTAAGTCTATTACACAGTATTCTATCACCAATCATAATGTTGCCACATTTGTAATTTGTTAAATCCACTTAAAGTTCATCAGCTTGGTTTGAAAATATTGTTTTCTTGATTCAGCCTTTTGTTTTGATTTCTCTTCCAATTTCTGACTGCTGGCATCATTTTCATTATTTTATGAAGAGTGACAAAAAGGGAGATTAGTGACTCAGCTTGTTTTGAGTAAATTCTTCTGTAATAATCCATGTCTGCACTCCACGATTGACACAGGAAGTACTTATGAAGTATCAATAAAATTAACCACATATGGGTATTGTCCATTCAATTAAACTAGTTTTGTCAATGACTTGTTTCCTGACAGTCCTTTATAATTGTTGTACACAATCTACATCAGAATTCCCCATTCAGTACTTCATCACTGCACCTGTGTTATCTCTTGGTTGAGTGTAGCAATCAAAGCATCCATGTGATTGTTGCCAACAATTGGCATGTCGCTAATATTTGCAAGAAATATTTGGCTCAAAACACAGTGAATACATTCAAATTTGCATGGTCCAGGAATCTATCATGTATGTTCTACATGTATAATCCCATATACACTGTACTGCATTAGCAGGGATGTCACTGTCATGTGACAAATACTTCAGTTCTTTCTTGTGGGAGTGACCACTTTGCACATACCCTGGGGTTTCCTTATCAGTCATGAGCCTGGTGATTTACCTGGCTACTTTTACTTTACACCCAGCTACTTTAAAAAAAAAAACTAAAATCTGTATCCCCATTGGGGGAGGTCCCTCAACCCAAACCACCATACCTACTTTGGCAAGTCACCCTCCGACTAGAAATCTAGTGGAAGGCCCTACGTAGCTGTAAGAAAATAGTTGCACAGTAGCCCAGTGATGTAAAAATCCATTAACATTTTACTTCATGGTAATATATATATATATATATATATATATATATATATATATATATATATATATATATATATATATATATATATATATATATGACAAATTTCTTCTCTGCAAAACACAAAGGACTACCATTGTAATAATTTTAATGCTGACTGTGAGCAGTAAAACCTTTGGGTAGTTACATCTACAGATTGCTTGATTAATAAAGAATGTGTAAAATCATAGACAATTTGGCATATTTATATTGGGGATATCTTATGAGTGTCAGTCAAAACATTTGAACTGGCAATCATGTCCATAAAATACTATGAGTATATGGAGTATATATCACTGAGAATATAAATAAACAAATGTTACAAAAACACAATTTTTAGTTTCAGTTCATATACTTACCTGATCACAATTAGGAGTGTATCTACTACACTGCAAATCAACCCTGTGCAAGCATCAAAAAATATTCATCACCACATCTTTTAGTTTGATTTATCAACAAAAGTGCAAATAGTTTGTCACCTTGCTAAGGAAGATTTTGGATTTGAATGGTCTCCCACTGAATAGATGGACTGGAGTTAAGTCCAATCATCAATTACAAGTTGAGTGAATATGCTCTTTCTGGAATGTAACTGCAGGACCACAGGCTTAGGAGGATGTGTCTGTATGCTGATTGGTAGTAAAAGACCACTCAATCTGCAAAAAAACTTGTCTCTCAAGACAGGTGATCTCTCATGACAGGTCATAGCACTATATCATCCATGGCCTATGCATGGACAGTGTAGGGAGATCTTCTCTACTGCAAATCCTATTGGAGTAACCTGCATGACACACACATGGTGGAACATCTTAGGAAGGCAGCCTGTTGTGCTGCTGAGGTAAGTCCACCAGATCACTAGGGGTCAAGCTAGACTTGGATTTTAGGGAAAAGTGACCTCTCCTTTTGGGCAGAAGAGGGAGAAGTGAGAATCTGAACAGGGAGAAGTGAGAGCAAAGCAAGACAAATAATGTGTGTGTGTGTGTGTGTGTGTTGTTTTCATTCTCTTATTTGAATTATGCTCTCTATTTCATAGTATGCATGTTTGCATTTAACATTGGTTTTAAGAAATACTTTATTTTCAAGCAGAAAATGTTCTGACTTATATCAATATTATAAAAACATTTGGTGCATGTTTACAAACTATCATATTCATATGCATTGTATTTTGGCAATATGAATTAAAAAGAGAATATCAGAAGCTATACATTGTAATGAATTTTAAATGAGCAACTATATTACTGCATTGAAATTATAGTAATTGCAGGTTAGTACAAATGCTTAAACAACTAACCTTAAGAATCTGTCACTATAAAATGGCAGTTGAAAAGATTTCTAAACTTGTTTGAAACAAACCCTGTATGTGAGAGCAAATGCACATGTCTTTCAGATCATACTATTCATCCTAATTTCTTTGTTGCCAATAAAACTTTCATTGATAAAACGTTGATAAGAACTTTTTTGTGGATGTGAGAAAGCTTGCCAGTAGCTTCTCGTGGGTCGGTGGTTCTTTCCGGTGATTTCCTAGTTTCTTCCTCCACCATTAATACTGGCCGCCATGAACAGTCTATCGTGTGCTGAAAAATGGCGTTAAACCCAACAACAAACAAACAAACAAACTTTTTCAGTAAATGAATGAACTAAAGCCTTTTCTTCAACTGAATCGACACAGTCAACGTGTAAGTGCATCTATTTTTAGAAAGAGTGGTTTTCTTAATCTAACCCCTCACTTGATAGGTTCATTACAACTGTATTTTGAGAGGATTGGAAATGTAAGGTTTTATTATTCATCTATCTACTTAGTGTAACATTAGGCATTGGTTAAACAGTATTTGCTTTGCTGGATTTTTGGGGGGTTTCTAATTTCACAAAAATGAGTGAACTCAATACACAACCATGACCTTTACAGTGTTTCTTGAATTCCACAATATAGCATTGTCCCATATGTTTCTGATTCTGACCAACACAATAGCATTTAAAGCTGAATCTTCAATAACATAATATTTAGACTCTGATTTCTATGAATTGTATATTTGCTAATATAGTTGCTAATTTACTCAGGTTAATGGTCAATCAGCTATCGAAACAAATGCCTATGAATGTTCGAGAGTTTGTTGACACAGCTGATGTCAACACCAACTATCTGATGGCTTAAAGCTTACATTTCACCTTGAGTTATATAACAACACTGGAACTAACCTGGCTAAGGCGAAGAAGCAACTAAAAAAAGATGTCATTCAATATTTTTCTAAAAAATCACAGGGTGAAGTCATTTTCACTTTCCTAATAAAAGAAGGTAAAGTTTACATTTTTAGGTGACTTAGTGGACCATTTCTCCTGGTAGTGTGACCCATGTCACACTTAGCCATTTGTGATTAGAGGTTTCTCAAGTAAAAACTTGAGACAGTCATCTCTGACCATGGCTTGGATGGTATCAGCTAGGGAGGAGTTGCATTTCAATGCTATTTGAGTGCAATTGCCCTAAGCATATGAGCTACATATATATGACATTTATCTGGTCCTGGGTTATTTTTATTTTCCTGTATGCTACATATATATGACATTTATCTGGTCCAGGATTATTTTTATTTTCCTGCATGCTACATATATATGACATTTATGTGGTCCAGAGTTATTTTTAGTTTCCTGTATGCTATGTATATATATGACATTTATCTGGTCCAGAGTTATTTTTATTTTCCTGTATGCTACATATATATGACATTTACCTGGTCCAGAGTTATTTTTAGTTTCCTGTATGCTACGTATATATGACATTTATCTGGTCCTGGGTTATTTTTTGTTTCCTGTATGCTAGGAACAGATAACCCATTGTATCGAGGGTGACAGAGCCTGAGTAGAAATACTCTTTCTTCCTTCTTTGAGTGGAACAAAACAAGTGAGATCTCCATCTATAGAATGGTTAATTTCACTTCAGAAGCCAATGACATGGTGCTATAGATGTCATTGAAGATGAAGGGTACAAAGAAAACAAAGCACTGGTTCCCTCTCACTGGAAACCTGTTATTGAAAATGAAAGCAGATGCATCATGAGAGAAACAAAATGATGGTAGAAATCCAGATGGTATTTATCAACCTGTATCTCACTGATTCTGCCTGCTATAGCTTAAGTGACCAGAAAGCTGGTTTTGTTCAAAAGCTTAATCATGATGGCTCCGGACCATGGTTTGAAAGATGCCTCATTCAACCAGAGCAGAATTATTATTTATCATGTGCCGTGCATCATCATCAGCAAGGTGTAGGGCCTGCAGTTCAACAGGGAACTTTGTCAGTGGACAGTTGTTTAAAATGTCTGACATGATCTGTAGAGCACCACACCAACAGGAAGGTGGTCTGTAGAGCACCTCACCAACAGGAAGGGTCAATGGCTTAGCCCCATCGGACAACGCTGACTGCACGACAATCCTGTCCTGTCCGGAAACAGTTTAGCTTGTTCCACCAATGTCATGGAAGGTTAAGCCAGGAGGGGAGACAGATGGTTCATCTAAAAGGGAGTAGTTTACAACATCTGTTGAAGGCCACATTGCTCCATGCCAAAATAGCTGTCATATCCTCCAGCAATGGCCCTCTGTTACTCAACTGGAGAGTATTGCACTCATGTCTGGGCTTGATCGTCCCATACCAAGCTAACTGACATCAACACAACAATGTGCATAATCTCTGGAACACTAAGACTCACTCCTTAATTGGGTTGCTGGTATTCAGCAACATTTCTCCTCCACATCTCCATCACCCGTAAGCAACTACAAAACTGCTGACTAAGGTCTATACCAGTGAGAAACTTCCACTGTACATGGACCTCACCTCTCATTGAGCAGTCCAATCGGCTTCGATTCATTAAATCCGGTTCTGTCTTTCGCCGGAGGATTAGACCAGAGCAGAATGCACAGAGGATTCCATATCAGAAAAAAAAAATCATGGGTTTGGTCAAGACAAGTAGAAATTTATAAGAAAGTCTGAGAAGTCTTCATTCTGGTAAATATCTAACTCCTAAGCTTGTCAAATCAGATATTGTGTAATAACTGCTACTGAATGTGATGATACACAGAAGTTAGCTGTTTGTGAGAGAGACACAGAAGTTAGCTGTTTGTGAGAGAGACACAGAAGTTAGCTGTTTGTGATACCGAGACTTAATGACTTAATACTAAAAAAAAAATCTTAAAGAAAATTGTTTTCAATGGCTTTCACAAATATATTGGAAAATATACATAATTATTTCACCTCATCAGTTTGTCTCTATTTAGTTATCTTTTATCTCTTTTAAAGAAAAAAATTCCCTGCTTAAGGCAGGTGTGTCTTTGGCCTGTAAATGTATCTCTGAGGCAATGAGAGAGAATGACAAGAAATATGTTTCTTTCATTAGTTACCTATTAATAATAAACATATTCTGGTTAGTTCCCCAAATCCCATGGTTGCATGCAGAATTCAATGTTATCATTTACTCATCCTCCTGAAATATAAGAATAAACACAACCACCTACCCTCAATCAGCGCAAGTGGATTTCAGGCTGAGTTTACCCCCATCCACCCAATGTAGGCTACTTCCAGGATATGAATCATTTACTGTTACAAACTCAGCCTCCTAAAACATCATCATAAGATACGATTCCTCTCCGTTATTTAGAATACAATGTATTCAGATTTGAAGGAAAACAGTGATGAATAGGTGGGTTAAGTTGGTTTGGTTTTGTGGGCTTTAACACCATTTTTCAGCACATGATACATGGCAAACAGAATATTTGGTGGGGGGGAAGCCGATGAGAACCACTGATCAACATGAAGCTATGCACTGTCAAACGATAAAATCCACTCACTTAGTTACTGTTCATCTGGCTCAAAAGATATTGTCAATTGGCATTGGCATGCATCAGCATAGATTCAACAGAAAATATTCTTGACATTATTTTAGCAACTTTCTTGCCTAATTCAAGAAACTTTTAGATCACATGTTAATGAAAAGTTTGAACTACTACATACATGGATATATTCATGAAATTAGGATTTTTTTTATGGCAAAAATCTGGTGAAAATTGGAGTACATTGCTGTTTATCAATGAGAAAGAGTGAACTTCTACACAAACTTAAAGTAGAAATTGTGCTAGAAGAGGAGAGAATAACAAGCTTTCTCTTTTTGCAAATCTGGCTATGTTTATAAATAAATCAGAATTTCAGGTATGATTTTGGTAATGCTTTTTTCTTAATTTCAAATAAATGTATTCACACCAGATACAATATCATACTTGTATAACTGTAATGTAAGAATTAAAAAACATGTACTTTTTCTGATCTACGATACAAAAAAATTTTTTATTATCAATTAATAATTTAATTGTGTTTTGGAAAAACAATAAAGTTAAAATAAATAAACAATTTATATCAAGTTTCCTGTGAGACTGAAAGAAGAGTTCAGTATGCAGACTTAATATATATCCTCAGCTGTACAGATAAAAGTATTTTTAAAAGGTATCATTGATAAACCAGTAAATTTATATTTGTTTTCTATTTAGAGTGATTGATGCATTTTATCTTATTTCATTTATGTCATAAAATTTGGAAGGAATTCTAAAATCAGTAATTCATAAGAGCTAAATTTTTATTTAAGTTAGCATGACAAAAGTACAATAACTTTCATATCGTAGCTTGCTGTTATTTATAGTTTCAGGTTTAATAATGACAGAAGAGATATTAAGTTTGACTTTTTATAAAGTTAACAGGTTTTTAAAAAAATTATTCCCTAAAATTCAATTTAATTTTTTTAAATAAATGTCAAATCCAACTTTGCAAGTATAGATAATAATCAGATCTAGGAAAGTTACAAAACTAAATTTATAGCACAAGGAATGGTTTAAAAAATCCACAATAGGCTTGTTTATTTTGCAAGATGCAAGAATTAAATATTCCAAATTTAATTTTTGAACAAATAAATAAAACAGGGTAATTAAAAGACAAAACTAAACAAGACATATACACGCACATTTTCCTTATCAGATGCAATATTTTGATCAAAATAAGACATACTGTACAATTAAAAAAGCATTAAATTATTGTCATAATTATCACAAGCAAAACATGTAAAGTTTTTTTTCAAAACAATTTTTTATATTTATATATGAAATATGATTTAATTAATTTGTCACTTCCAATGCTGACATTTTTTCATATTGGATTTGGGTTTCAAAAATTTACAACCCAACCTACTTTGAATCAGTTCAGGATAACGACCATCTGCATGCAGTACATGTGCACCAGGCATAATGGCAAACGATTTTCCTTATAACTTTTCAGTGATTTTCTGTAGAATATTTAAAAATCCTTGTAGTAGAAGAGTAATCAATCATTGTCTTCTGTTTGTGATCAAATATGGTGGACAGAAGCACATAAAAGTGTGAATTTGATGCTTATTTTGGTTCATCAAAAATAATTAATGTGCCAGGATAGATGAACAGATTAGAACTATCCACTATCATTTTTACATTTAGTACCACCTTTGAATTCATATTTCTATTTTTACCAATAAGATTTGAATACAAATTTTACTTGCAGTGATTATGTTTGTACGGGGAAAATCCACCTATAATACACATCATTTTAACACGAAATATGCCTATGACATGGCATGACAATTTTTGTAACTTCTTTACCAATTTTCTTCCAAATGCTTTTTATACATTACTACAGAGTTTGTTTGCCAAAGTAAATGATATTTTATTTGTTCATTTGGCAAGATCAATAATATATTCTTAAAGAAATAAAATTGTATTTCTTTAAATGAAAGATGCCACAATGTTTCCATCTGTAAATGTTCAATGCAAATCTATCAAAAGGATATGTTATTATTTTTAAAAATCCAGCTCTTAATAAGGTTTTTGTTAATTTATGACTTTTACCTCTGCATAGGCAATTTGTTCAAAGTGCAACATGAAAATATACAGAAAATATACACCTGCAAGCAATTATCAGACAGCACAACTGCAAATATAGTTTTGTTTTTAACAGAGTAAACACTAATGATCCAAAAAGTTTATTTTTGTAGGGGGACCAATTGAAAGATCAGAGTTAAATTTTTCAGAACAGAAAATGGTATCTGCATCTCAATTGCCAAATATATTTTAAAAAATTTCAAAACAGAATATCCTCAACACAGACATGAAAATTCTAAATTTTGGTGCAACAAATTTTTACTGAAAAATGATAAGAGATTTTTCTCATAGGGGCAAGTCTAGCACATCTGTTTACAGAAAAGTCTGTACGGTAAAATAGTTTGTTGTATTTTATACAAGTGTAAAGCTAGTGTGAAGCCATTACATATTAATGTTCCTAAAAAAAATTACTCTTTGATGGCTGTGTAAATACAAGTGCTAGCATAACTTTTATTTTCTCTCAAAATACTTTCAGCCAACTGGCTGCTGTAAGAAAAGAATGAGTCGACTGAATTGGAATTTGCAAGGCCTTGATAAGAACATACTAACTAAGCATGAGCAAAAACAGTCAATTCTGCAATCCAATGAAGACTACTCTAATCTGACTTCCACCTGGGAAAGCAGAGGATCCTTGTGCACTCTTATTGCTAAATAAGCTAAAAGACCAGGCAAACATCTTTATTTGAATTGGAAGGGCTGGAATTGTGGGCTTGTGGATGTGATCCTAATTTATTATGACCATGTAATGTACATGAAGAAGAAATTACAATGTACTAATCAATAGGGTTTTGCAGGGATCAAGTGGCAGGTGCTGCAGCATCCCAACGACTTGCACAAGTGGGTGTTAGGTTTATGGATGATGTGCCAAATACAGCACAAGAATAGAACTGGTTGATCAAGCAATCAGCATAAAAATAAAACTGGTTGATTAAGCAATCAGCATAACAATAGAATTGGTTGATCAAGCAATCAGCAAAAGAACAGAATTTGTTGATGAAGCAATCATCATAAGAATAGAACTGGTTGAAGCAGCATAAGGGTAGAACTGGTTGATGAAGCAATCACCATAAGAATAGAATTGGTTGATGAAACAGTCAGCATAAAAATAGAACTGGATGATAAAGCAATCACAATAAGAATAGAATTGGTTGAATCTGGTTAAATAATTTTAACACAATTCTAGAAATCTACTTGATGTGAATCAACTTAGGGAGAAAGAAGAAAAGGCAATGAGATAATGGAAGGTTAATCGTCTAATAAATTACGTATCTCTGAGAATATTTACCTGAGTACTTACATTTTTGGAATATAATGTTCACAACCTTTAAAATCCAACAATTCCAGAAAAGAAAGTTTTGTCTCTCAACTTTATATACCAAATAAGTCAAGGGAAGACAATCTACCCATTACCTTTCACCACCACTATGTGGCACTAGTTTAATCTGATACTCCCATTTGCAACGGAGGGTTTAATGGTAATGTGGTGGGTAAATATTCCGAGAGAAACAAAATTTATTAAAAAATTTGCTCTCCTTCAAACACATTTCCCCATCACACACATAAGAGGAAATGCATGAACATGCAACTAGTGTCACTTAGCAGTGGTGAAAGGGAGATTATATTTTTTTATTCATTTATCTATATGGCATATTGATATGAAAGATGAAATTTTGTGTCTTTCTGGAATTCTTGGATTCCAGAAGTACTCAAGCTTATATTCCTAAGTTAATGTGACTGTGGAATTCATTCAAAGGAGAAATGATGATGCCCATGATTGTGAAAGAGTTCATGATTCAATGATGGTGAAAGAGTTCATGATTCAATGATGGTGAAAGAGTTCATGATTCAATGATGGTGAAAGACTTCATGATTCAATGATGGTGAAAGACTTCATGATTCAATGATGGTGAAAGACTTCATGATTCAATGATGGTGAAAGACTTCATGATTCAATGATGGTGAAAGACTTCATGATAACAATGATGGTGAAAGACTTCATGATAACAATGATGGTGAAAGAGTTCATGATTCAATGATGGTGAAAGAGTTCATGATACCAATGATAATTATGAAGTCAATGATGATGACAACAGTGATGATGATGATGATGACTCTTTTGCAGCAGCTTTTTTTATTGTACATGAACATTTTAAAAAAGCAGAATACTTTCACAAAAAGCAAATGGATAGGACATCACGCTGTCTAGCAGAAAACTATTTCTCACCTCTGCCAGTCGACTGAGACTGATTCCAGGACAGTTCATGGTAGTCTGGCAAGGTGTTAAGCTCTATGTCTCGTACCGAATTATCTAAATAGTAGAATGTTGAGATTACACACTAAGGTTATACGACTTAAATTTTTTTATTACCTTTAAGATCTTATCATTATGGTAAAAGTCAACGAGACATTGTTCCTCACTGACAGAAGTTTTTGCCTTAACTTAAACTCCTTAATACAGTATTAATACTTAAAGTAAATAATAAATATTGTGTGACTATTACATAAATGTATTATTTAATAATTATTGCTACCGTCATCATCATTAACATCATTATCACCAATTTTTCTTAAAAGTAGTTGACAGTAAAGCATAAACATTCTCAGGAGAATAACAAATGTTACTTCTTATAAGCAATGTTTAGGAGACATGGTGATAGTTTAGATGAACAAAATATTTGGATAGCTTAAGTTTAGATTATCAGTGCTCCAGAAAACTGGTGATTTGATTATTTCTGATTAATTTAGACTTTTCAATCAAACAGGTAAAACTAAATCTGAACAGAATAAAATCATTTTCAAAAATCTGAATTACCAATTATAAAAACTACGACATTATACTCTGACAAGCACACTCACATTTTCAAAAAAAATCCTATCTTTGAGTAAACAGCTCTGCCAAAACTTGTGCAGGAAAATCATCTGTGTGTATGATGTCTTAACTGCAGTAATAAAATATTTTAATAAAGCTAGTATCCTTTGGGTCTAACACTGAGATACATACCTTCAATCTTATTTGTACTGATATAACACTAAGAAACATATCTTCAATTTGATTTGTAGAAATTTAACATCGAGATACAAACATTTAATGATGAATATAATTTTAACATCTTCAATTTGACTTGTACAAAGTTAACTTTGAGATAGATACCGTCAATCTTACAAATTTAATAGAGGGACAAAATTTGAGCTGAGCACATACTCAAGTTGAGGATTTTTGTAAAAGTGGGATTACAAAAATTTACATGTTTGTGTAAATGTTTACTGAATATGTTAGTGGATACCCTAAATATTGTAGTCATAAAACCTTCAATCCAGAAACAACTGAATTGAGATTATATGCTTTTAGCATAAATTTGTTTAAAAATCAAGAAATTTGGGCACATTTTTTTAATTTTATGACCTGTAGGCAAATACCAGAGTCAGAAGACATGGCATTCTTAATGTGCATATAATATCTAAGAGTGTGGGCTGTTCAAATCTATAGTTTTAACATTACATCAACATTTAAATCGATGGTTTTAACATGTGTAATGAAAGAATCTTTAGATTTTGCTTCTGAAATCTGGTCTATTCTTTTCACTACATCCAAATGTCACTTCCATTTTCAAAATACTTCAGAGAGCCCTGGGTGACAGGAGTTCAATAGCCCTATACATGCCTGACTGCACGCATGTACAAACATAAGAATATCCCCCCACACACACTCTTTTTGAGATGTGGGGATAACACCAATAACACTTGCCTACATGTTGAAGATTAAGAGTCACACCTGCAGGGAGAGTAGAGGGTTCACTGGTACTTGAACTTGACTGGTATTCTTCATTCAACTTTTCATTCTGGCTTTCTCCAACTCTGTAAAAATCAAAATCCAAATCATTTTTGAAATTAAATACTTAAAAAAAGCACATTAACATGAATACAGTATTTATCTTTTTGGGGTTTACCTATGAACTTAATGTGTCTGTGTTTTGTTTTGAATAACTTCCTAATTAACCATGCAATAAAAACTTCATTTGACTATAAAGAAGGCTTTGAAATAATTATTTCTTTGCAAAATAAATTGTCCTTTTTCTATTATAGCAAAATGTAAAGATTGAAGTTATAGTGTCATTGTTTATGCTGGAGAAAACAAAAGTGTGGAGGTTGTTTATTACTAGTTTTTTTTTTAAAAACACATACTCTAAACAATAGAAACATTTAAACACTTCAAGATCTGGATATTGATCTCAACCATTTCAAATTGTCCGACAGTAATGTAATGTAAATTGATTAAGATACTGTATGCAGGTTACTGTCATACTTTCTGTTGCACCGTCTTCCAAATGTTTTACACTTTATGACCTAGCTTCATACTTTATGACCTAGCCTTGATACTTGATGACCATGTCTTGATACTTTATATTTATAGACCAAGCCTTTATAATCCAGACTATCTTTAACAACTGGGTCATTATACATTATGACCCAGCCTTTTGACTTCATGACCTAGCCTTTATACTTCATGACCTAACCTTTTGACTTTAGGACCTAGCCTTTATACATTATGACCCAGCTTTTATACTCTATATTTTATGATCTGGCCATTATACATTATGACCCAGTCTTTTGACTTTATGACCCAGCATTTTGACTTCATGACCTAGCCTTTATACTTTATGACCTAACCTTTTGACTTCAGGACCTAGCCTTTATCATAATATTTTATGACTGAGATTCATACATGACCAAGCCTTTATACTTTACATTTTATGACCCAGCCATTTTACAATGTATTTCATTACCCAGTCTTTACACTTTATGACCTTGAAATAGGTTAATTTTTGTAATATAAAGAAAAAAGAATATTCTTTTGCATTTTTTTTACAATACTTTACTAGCTTAATACTCCATCTTGTGTGTGTGTGTGTGTGTGTGTTGGAATTTTAATGTAGCTATAAAAAAAATTTCAGTCATATCACTATGATGTCTGCAGTGTGGCAGTTTTATAGTGATGTCTAGCACAGGGGCATTATGCCACAGACATGCAGCATCATGTCCCACCCAGTCACATTATCCAATCACATTATCCTAGCACTAACCTCTTAATGCCAAGCGAAGACGGCTGCTAGTACCTTTTTTTATCAGACTTGGCTGGGTTTCACACCCATGACCAACGTCATCTTTTAACTGCATTTTCTAATCTCAAGCATAATTTACTCATATATAATAGTTTATAAAATATAATATATAATAACTCACAAGAATCACTATAAGGCAATACTCAGATATAATAGTCTAAAAAAAATCAACTAGCAAAATACTGCAAAAATAGTTCTTGTTCCATGCTACAAAAGAATTGATGTATCATCAAACAAAGGCAAAATGACTCAAACAACTTACATCATGTTACAGAAATATTGGCAGACAACATAATTTAACAAAGCATTCCAATCCCGTAGTCTGAATCAAATTGTTACCACACTTTCCTCCTTGATCTATGTGAGGACATGGTAAACTATGTAGAAAATAGGAGAGTAAGCAAAGATAAAAATGGATTCTAAAATTCAATTCATACTCTTTTCAATGTATTCAAACAAAATAAGAAACAAAATTTAAAATGTGTCCTGTGATAAACTGTCTATAGGCTCCACTTGATATTTGAAACCATTGAACTAGCCAAGAATTGACTGAACAAATCTATATTATCATCACATGTCTAATTACCTTGTATAATGAAATTAAAGCATCTCACCATGGAATATAACTTTCCATGATATGTTATGGTTAGCTTTCACATACATGCTATGAAAACT
Organism: Potamilus streckersoni; assembly: GCA_016746295.1. Classification (NCBI taxonomy): domain Eukaryota; kingdom Metazoa; phylum Mollusca; class Bivalvia; order Unionida; family Unionidae; genus Potamilus; species Potamilus streckersoni. The sequence goes on along the minus strand of JAEAOA010002363.1, from coordinate 1,329,955 downwards.
AACACACTTTTTATTGTTGTTGTTGTGGGCTGAATGCTATTTTTAGCATATATGTGGAGACTAGTACATAACTGGTCGAAGATAATCAGGAAAGAACTATCACCCATGGGAAGCTAGATTTCTCACATACCCAAATTGGTATGCATTTACTGCCTTTAATAGTTAGATTGTAACAATATAAAATATTAATTCCTTTAGATACTTGTTTTCCTTATCAAGTGACTTGCCGCATAGAAAATCTATGTAGAAGAGAAGAACTTGTTTACGCTACTAACATTTTTCTCTTACAACAAACACGAAAAGTATAAAAAATATAAACATAATACCATATTATTGTAACTTATGTTTTTAAATATGGGACATCAAGTCAATTCATACTTAAGAAACACTTCCTCCATGGTTGTTACAGAAGCTCCATAGCTGTCTATCCCAAGGATTGCTTTGTTGGTCTCAATGTCTGTGAAAAGTGCCTCAAACTTGTCGACACTCTCATGAGACAGAATGTAGGAAAGCTCTGCACCAATGTTGTTCTCTAACTGAGCCTGGGGGACGTAGTTTTGAATTAATTCTGTGACTTTGTCCACTTTACAGCTTTGATTTTTCACCATTGCCAGGTGGTAACCAGCACCTGCAAAATTTGAAGATAGTTTCTTATCACATGTGAAGGAAATTAATTATTTAGTTATGTTTCTCCAAAAATACATATCTAATCTGGAGGTAGTATAGTGTAATTTCCTAATGTATTAATATTAGGAAATTATTCTATGCTACCTCCAAATCCATATTCCCCTGAAAGATGAATAAATGTCTTTATAAATATACACAGTGTATATATATATATATATATATATATATATATATATATATATATATATATATATATATATATATATATATATATATATATATATATATATATATATATATGATGGGAATTAACTATTACAGATTAAATCCTTTTCTTCTGATGTGTGGTCACCCTTATTACAGAATTTTACAAGTTTAAGCTTGAGTGAAACTTATAACAAGCTGCTCCCATTTGAGGGAATGACAGTACTGTGATCAGGTAAGTATTTTGGAGAAAATAATTGATATACACACACATGTGAAAGCAATCTGTGACCAGTCCCACAGTTATGCCTTTCTTGATTGATTGATTGATTGATTGATTGATTGATTGATTGATTGATTGATTGATTGATTGATTCTGAGACTGTAGATTATTATTCATCAGTTGTCTATCTATGCTGGCCTGATTTTGGGAAGAAAACCAGGTCACATCATTAGTTTAAATGAACTGTTGGAATAGAACTACATATAGTTCAGATTCTTGGACATGCAGCTCTCTCACCCTACATGCTAAAGCTAGTGCTAATATGGAAGTACTGCTAACAGGAAGTAAGTCTTGTACAGTAGTCCCCCTCTTATACGGCCACCCCTTCTGCACTGGGAAAGTGGCCTTATAAGGCGGGTGGCCTTTCCAGAGGGGGACTAAATTTTTTGTGAGAAGTATATGGACGTAGCAAGAAAACTTCATTTTTCAAAGCATTTAATATCTTCGTTTAAAAGCAACATTAAATATTGAACGGTTCTTGTGCTATAATAGTTTACTTATTTCAAATGAATATGCATTAATAGTTCTTATTCTTGGTGTAAGCGTGATATGCGAGCGGGAGTTGTGCACATTGCAGAACCATTCAAAAACGTCATTTGAATCTTGGTACATATGCAATTCTCTTTCCATTTGCTCCATTTTCCCACTGCTGCTAAATAACTTATCGGTTATGATGTTATTTTTCGAGTCTTTTCAACATAAAATTGTTTTATTCAAGTCTTCTCTACCTAAATTTGTTTGACCAGATCCCCTCCCCAATTTACCTGATATCATATACTATAATAACCGACGTTTTCTGAAATAATCATCTTCGTTTACGTGATGACATGTTAATGTTTTGTAATGAGTTATTCCGATGTTACTATATGCAATTTAATTATGCAGACGACACATTTGTTGAGCGGACGAAATTCTTTCTTCGTAAAGAAGTGACAAGCTGTGTTGTCACATGATTTTTCGGTCTTTGTCTAGTACTCTGTTTCTCTTTTTAGCCAATGCAGACCGCGTGATCTTGACATTACGTCCAGTTATAGTCATAAATGTGGCAACTACAAGACTGATAAAACAATTTTTTTCTGCATTTAAACAAGATGCAGTATATTTTTAAAGGCAGCGATTGTCATGTGATTCATTAGGCGCAGTCTGGTACCCTATTGTTTTTAAAAAATTTTTTTTTTACTTTTTAAGTGCGAAAAGCAGCTGGGATAGGTACGCCGATTTGATCTGAACAAAAGCACATCACGGCCTTTAAACTTTACAATTGTTGAGTAATAGCCATTAATTATGTAAGTTCAACATTTTGCAAAGGGAAGCCATAAAGGCTATCAAACCATTTTCCTTGCTGACTTTGGTCTTGTACCTCAATATTGCCACTTCTTGTTACTACTATTAATAAGTGTAATCTTAACAATTATCAGCGGATAAACCAAACATCTTATGATAACACGAAGTAAGGATATACTGATTACCTTTATGTAAGGAATAAAATTTGAGTCTTTCTCAGCTTTACGGAATATATGTGGCTTCTCGTGAAAGGTAAAGGATATAATATTAACCTTAGTGGTACTCCTAGAACACTTTTTTGAAGAACGAAAACCTGACTTCGGGTAACAAATCGGATTACTTAACACAATTAGAAAAAAAATTGTTCTAGATACATATTACAAAATAAAATGCTGCCACTTGTGAGGGGTAAATTTTATGTTTTTGCAAAATTATGCTGGCCGCTGGTCGCGTTAGCCGGGTGGCCTTTCATGAGGGGTAATTTTGAATACAAATTCGTCGGTGCTATCAGATTCTGGCCGTAAGGAGCGGGTGGCCGCTGGTGAGGGGGACCATTCAAGAGGGGGTCTACTGTATAACAACTGCTCTAGTGATAAGCCAAATCAAGACCCAGGAAAGGTTTTCTTTTGGGAACATGGTGAGTGAGCATGGCCTGATATGTCCAAATGGAACAAGTCAAAGAGGTTTTTGTTGTAGCTAATACTGTCTCTTCCCTTGAGGTCTACTGATTGTGACAGTAACTAACCACATCTCTTGGCCCAGGAATAGAGAAAAAAAAATGTGGGCAGTTTGTTGTTCCACCTAATCACTAACATGTCTTGCATCCGTCAGGCTCTGTGGATGGATGGATGGCTGGATGGATGAGATGGGATGGATGGATGGATGGATGGATGGATGGATGGATGGATGGATGGATGGATGGACAGACAGATGGAGATACTACTCAACATGAAGCAGTTGGACTTACCTTGATAATGAGTCAGCCAGGCCACTGAGTTTTCCAGGGTTGCATTGGAGTGTATATTTAAGTGATATTGGCACACCAGTGAGGTACTTTTATACCATAACACAAGGTCTGGTTTTTGTGTCCCCTCTTGTTTAAAGTGGCAGAAACCGAAATGTCTGACATTATCAGAACTATCTTTCTTTGTATGTATTCCTCCCAAGCACACAAGGCATTAAAAATAACTCTTATTTCCAGAAAATTAATGTAAATAAATTAAATTAATGTAAATAGCCTTCTCTTGCAGTGTCCATTTGATATCCTGTTATGGGTTTTCTAAAGGTAATTCTGCTGCAAGCCCCTATCTTGCCACTGACACAGGAAGTGTTTGATTTCACTTGAGAATGTAATCTGGTGATTTAAAAGTTTGGGTGCTACTGTGTCAAATGTGCCATCTGAGAGGGTTCATGTAATCTCATTCACAGAAATCAATTTTCCTATGAATGAATTATACTATCAATGCATTTGGAAGGAAGATGAACCAGGGTGATTTTCGCAAGAAACTCCATACCTAGATGAAGAAAATATTACAAAGAGACAAGCTCTAACTTCTCCATACTGACTTTTAATCCTAAAGTGTGAAGGAGGTTTATATCATGAACTTTTGAGGAGGAGGTTTATATCATGAACTTTTGAGGAGGTTTATATCATGAACCAAAAATCAACCATTTTTGTGGTATATGATCCACGACACACTGAAGTTGGATTTGGCATAGTCCAGTGTGTTGGTGAAGACCCAAGAGCAGAGATTGAGGTCAAATGGAAGGATGCAGAATTGGCACACTACCCTGAAGCATAAGAAACAAAGGTTATCTAAATGATACAAAGTGAATAGGTATATGGAAATATGTCAAACAGAGACCAGTTACTTATTTCTCATGTTGCAAAAAGACCGACATATGAACCTTGCCATTTCCAAATTGAACTTCTGGGCAGTGCTAAACTGAATCTGTTAGGTTTTATAAAGGTCTCAATTTTCAATTGGTTTTCACAACTAGAAAAAGTCTGAGTTAGAAACCCATTTTTGGATTAATCCACAGCCTGTTGTATTAGCAGTGGTATCTCTTTCTGTAAAACATACACCTTCTTAGGTTTGCCTATGACATCCTTCATGATGGGGGATGACAGAAGTGGAGGGGGCTGGACAAACAAGATCTGGAGCCCCCTATGAAACAACTTGGATAGCCCAATCATTTGTGGGAAAAAAGCTGATCCATGTCTGGCTCAACAGAAGGAATCTATGACCACAGGACGATCACCATTGAGCAGAAACAACAGCAAATCATTGACATGTGGAGGGAGGCTTTAGGGGAGGAAAAACCTATTTTCTCTCTGCCCTCCCTCCTGACTGTCCTGTGGAAGTTAGCTGCACAAGGCGTTCTACAACTGAAAACTCACATGGCTATTGCTAATAATGAGAATTAACCCTTCAATCTTTGCAATCTTTCTGTTGACAATCATCTCTTTTCTGGCACCCTCCATGACAAGACCATGCAGAGATGGGAATTTGCATGTTGAGCTGAATGAGCGACTCTAGTGCTGCCTGCTTCCTCACCTCATAAATTGAATCCTTCAAAAATGGGGGAAGTAAAAGGGAGTGCAGGGATACCATGTAAGGGAGTTTAAGAGAAGAGGATTGCTGGAAAGAATTTCTTTTTATCAAATCAAAGTGACAAGATACCTTTTACAGCATTCAATATGATGTTATGAGCAGCCCATGACAATATGGTATGCCAATTCTCGGGCAGGGTCACTTCTTGACCAACTCGCATGTGGCATTAAACACTTGTTTATCCACATCATAACAGAGTGGAGCTGTCATGTTGATGAAGGTAATATCCTTCTCAAGGTCAGGTACTTCTAAATAATGAACCTCTATATGTGATTTCACCAGTATGGTGTGGAAGTTGTGGCAAATAACTCACCAAAAAGAAGGGCCCTCAAATTATTGGGCTCACACATTTTTATGAGATACCAAATGAATTCTGAATCATTGACTAATGCAGTAAAGTCATGAAGGACGAAAAGTTCATATTTTTATCAACACCCACATAGACCTTGACTTTTATGATGCAGTATTATAATTGTTGGTGGAGTAAAGCATTCCAACTTAGGGAACATTTGAAAAAGTTACTTCTGTCCTTGATATGGCTGGATTTGAATGTTCAGGCAAGTCTGTCACCTCTCCCTTATTAACTGGGGAGTTATCCATCTCCTGTACAAGCTGAATCCTGAGTATAGAATTCTGTATGGCAGGGATGATGCTAAATCATCACCACTTCTATCTAACATGCTAAAAGAACTGTCACGTCTAGCACAGAGCATGGTCAGGCTGTTGGATACTTGTCTATGTGGTCAGTTCAGCACAGCCAGACTGCTGGATAGATGGCTCCAGCTGTGACGCCTGTTTGCCATGTACTAGTACCTAGGATATGGTCAGTCTGGCTGATAATCACTCAGCCAGGGTGTTCTGCTAAATGAAAGATGGTCTAAATGGCAGCCATGAGGGCAGATCACAATTAATATATATCCTGCAGGCAAGTCCAGCCAGCAAGATAAGATGGTAGTTCAACACACCTAGCTTTAGCATTCCAAAGTCCAAACATGGGCAGAAATGGGCAGAAATAAGGACTAATGCCCAGTAAGCTGCCAAATTTAGTTAAAAATTGTCCTAATTTTGTCCTTCTCACTTGTCAATATTATAGACAAAAAACTTGCTATTGCATGCATATCTCGTGCAAATCCAATATAGCTTAAATAAATTAAATAATATTGCTTGGCATAGCTTTGACTGGATCTTGATGATGATTTAAGTTTTTTGTCAGGGGTGTAGGTGGCATCTAGACATCACTCATCAAACTTCTCAATAATTCCAAATTCAGATGAATGCTCATTTTTCATATTCAAAAGAAGACCATTGATATGGCCATTCGATTACCTTTATAAGACACTGTACCAAATATCTGCACACATTACATGGGTGCAAGGAAGAACATTTTGTACAGGCAAATCACAAATGTTGGTTGTTCTTGATGAATATACAAATTGTTCAAATAAGTGGACTCGCACTTCTGAGACAACTTAAGAACTGCATAATAAACTGAAATTTAACAGTGTCATTACACCAGTGAAAATATGAGTGTTACTGAATGATAACACATGGACAATAATGACCAGAAAAAAAACCCACATAAATACAAATAAATTTACTTGGAAAAATTAAAATGTTATATATACAAGGTATTAACCATTTGTCTAATAATATACTTCAAAAAATAAATATTAGACGGTCAAAACTGATTACAAACTGCAATGCATTCTTAAGAGGTATTGTTCACATCTGCAATCAAAAAGTTAAAACATCCACTATATGGGCAGCCACCTAGTGAAAACAAAAGGAATTAATCTGTAAGAGTTACCTCCCATGATCTACACGATCACGATGAAACATTTTATTCATCTATTAAGAGATAATGAATTCAGAGGTAACCATAATTTTCTAATGTTAATGTGATCGGGTATTTGATGGAGAAATCTATGTACTGGAATTGCAGTCAACAAGGATTTATAAAAACATGTAAGAAAAAAAGTACAGTGAAATCCCTCAAGACCTCTCAAAAGGGCCAAACCCCAAATCATCTAAATGCATGCAGCATTTTTTTTATACCATTTGGTTTCTGTCATTACAAGCCACCTATTATATACAGACACCTTTCACAGTCACAGGAATGAGAAGTATTTTCTCAGGACAGAACAAATTATGTGACTGATACAGAATATACTGACAGACACATTCAAATTATCCAAGTTTTATAGTACAGCCTACAGAGATAGTTTAATCCTTAATCAAGCACAAGGCGAATTATTATACTGTGCTGAGTCCCCTTATAGCATCTGAAATTAATATTTTCCTATAACTAAATTTTTCTTTATCAAAATTTAATATGAAATTTATTATTATAACCTATTTAAACAGATATCCCACCCCCACCCCACAGCAACAGTAAATCATGACAAACTTGAGTGAATAACAAATGTAAAGTGTTTTATGAAGTGGATAAAAATGTACATGTACAGTTAAAGCTTCCAATAAACATGGACTGCACATGATGACATCATCAATACAATGTGGCTTTTAACCTGGTGTACTGTAGCACAACAAAATCTGGGAAAGACTGGACATAAAATCACATGGTTGCTACTTCTGTCTCTTGTTAAATAATTTTTAAAAAAGCAAATTCTTGGCATTTTAATAATCACATTAATAGTCCTGTGAAAGAAAGTTATCAAGATGTTTTGAAAATAATTATGGACTTATGACTAACCATAAATAAGTCATACAGAGTTTTGAGTGGAAAAGCAAACATGATCTCATCAAATGGTTACTGAAAATATTCATACACCAACATATACCATTTTGAGGTATACAATGATTCTATAATCTTCAATCTGCAAACATTTTATGAATTATATATATATATATATATATATATATATATATATATATATATATAGATATTCAATTAAATCAGGGACAATTAGTAACAATGGACTTTTTGTAATACTCTTCTATGTAATGATCGTTAACTCCTTACTTAGGGATAGATACTTAACTACGAGTAGTAACAATGTTCACCAACATATACATTGTTAAGTTAATTTGGATTGTTTGAATCCTAAGCTAAGCAAAGATATGTTTTCAAAAATGTTAAATATTTCAACATTTCAAAACTAATAAACCTTAAAAAAAAATACGAAACATGACCAAAGATGAAAGACAGTAGAAAATGGTCTCCTATTCCTCATGGCTTCCAAAAATTACCAAGCTGTCATAACATGAGTGAAAGTAGTAATTGACAAATGACAAGAGTTGGCAAAAATCTCTCAATCCAAGGGATGACAATTCTCTTGTGACTTCTGTTGTAGTAAGTAAACCAAATTTAAACACTTTTAGAACTTAACAACTGAAGAAATATCAATATAGATTACCATATTTGTTTTTCAGGAAAAGAGAGGTTCCACAGCACTTGACAACCCCTTCAGCCATGATGGCTATTCTGTCACCTAAAATGTCTGCCTCGTCCATAAAGTGCGTGGTGAGGAGCATGGTTCGTCCTTTACGATTGTTCTTCAGTACTGTCCACAACTGCCGACGGGCATTAGGGTCCATCCCTGATGACGGCTCATCTAAAATCACTATCTGTAGACAGTGAAAACATACGATTAACTTTTAACTTTTCATTAACTTGCACTAAATTCAGAAAATTTAATTTCAGCTACTTGTTATCTGTTTATCCAAACAATAGTTTTGATATAATATCAATAATGGGATACACTGTTTCCTCTCTGATATTTTAAGGCTTCCTTATAGGTGGCACTCACCAGTTATTATGTACTTTTGAGAGAGTGATGTATGTAAGGTGAAGTTGTTTGCATTTGAAACATGCACAGTGGAGAGAATGTTGGCATACAAATATGCCACTTTCATGCAATGTGACTGACATTTCTTTGGACATTGTACTTTTGTAAATTTTAAATGATCTTAGCACACTGCTAACAAAAATGACTGCTCCCTTGTTCTCCAAAAATCAACCTGAATTTGTCTAAAGTACTCTATTCTTAGCAGCTATTAAAATAGGGAAAATAAATTTTTGCCAGACTAGATAATACCAGTTTCTGAAAGTGCAATGAATGAATTACCAAATATATAAAATGTAAAAAAGTTATTGGCTCATTTTTTTTACAATTTACATCTGAAGTTCAGGAAGTGAAAATGACAGTGGAACTAGCAATTTTTTGAAAGGTGCACATCTGGAGTAAGGCCAAGCTGTATACTCTATAACCAATATTATACAATCAATCATACACCAAAATAAAGGGAATTAAAGGTTCTTTGAACAATACCTAAGATGTACAAAGTTGTTTTTAAATAGCCAGTATAACTAGCAAGGAAAAACCCAAGGAAATTCTTTTTCTTTAAAATTCTAACCCTATGCAAAATATGAAACTGTAGAGCACCACCATATAGGATTTAACATTTGAGCCAGTCTGCTCAGCCATGGCAGGCATCACCAAGTTATTCTGAGATAAGTTTCTATAAGGCAGTGTCACATAAATAATACTATTAATGCACTAGTCAAATTAGCAGTATTTAGAAATCACAGAAGAATTGTTTCTCTAAAAAGTCAGAAACTAAACTTAACTAAAATTAATTAATAATAACAGTATAAAATACAATAAATTCAAATATAATTCAAAACCATACCTCTTATGTTATGGTCAGCAGTATAATGAATATGATTTTACAATGAGGGATCTCTTCGTCATGAGAATGTCAGCAGTATGAGTGACTTCATGCTGCTGTCCATCTCATAATACAGTATGAGTGACCACTGCATTATAAGATAGACAGCAGCATAATGAGTGACTTGACAATGAGGAACCACTGCATTATGAGATGGACTATGGTATAATGAGCGAATTTACAATGTGGGACCACTGCATTATGAGATGGACAGTAGTAAAATAAGTGACGTACAATCATGTAACACTGCATTATGAGATGAGCAGTGCTATAATGTGTGATTTTACAATGAGGGAACCACTGCATTATGAGATGGGCAGCAGTATGAAAGGTGGCGTTACAACAATGGAACCATTGCATTATAAGATGGGCAGCAGTATAATATGTGACTTTACAATGAGGGAACCACTGCATTACGAGATGGGCAGCAGTATAATATGTGAGTTTACAATAAGGGAACCACTGCATTATGAGATGGGCAGCAGTATAATGTGACTTTACAATGAGGGAACCACTGCATTACAAGATGGGCAGCAGTATCATATGTGACTTTACAATGAGGGAACCATTGCATTATAAGATGAGCAGCAGTATAATATGTGACTTTACAATGAGGGAACCACTGCATTACGAGATGGGCAGCAGTATATGTGACTTTACAATGAGGGAACCACTGCATTATGAGATGGGCAGCAGTATAATGTGACTTTACAATAAGGGAACCACTGCATTACAAGATGGGCAGCAGTATCATATGTGACTTTACAATGAGGGAACCACTGCATTACGAGATGGACTATGGTATAATGAGCGAATTTACAATGTGGGACCACTGCATTATGAGATGGACAGTAGTAAAATAAGTGACATACAATCATGTAACACTGCATTATGAGATGGGCAGTGCTAAATGTGTGATTTTACAATGAGGGAACCACTGCATTATGAGATGGGCAGCAGTATGAAAGGTGGCGTTACAACAATGGAACCATTGCATTACAAGATGTGCAGCAGTATCATATGTGACTTTACAATGAGGGAACTACTGCATTACGAGATGGACAGCTGTATAATAAGTGACTTACAATAAGGGTCCATGATGTTACGAAATGGGCAGCAGTATAAGTGACTTTACAATGGGGGACCATTGTGCTTAGAAATGCCAGTCTAATGGGTGGCTTTAAAAAGAGAGACCACTGTATTTTTAAAGTGATTAAAGTTTATACAACATTTTAAAGAGCGACAGTTTATTATTCAAATTCTGGATTGGTGACCAGTAAGTTACCCTTGACTTGGACGGTACCAATCACTACTTAACTATTTTAAATGACAATATTTGAAACTAGCATTTGTTGCTCAGAACTGAAACATCATTACATTCAAGAAGAAAATTCCAATACATATAAAAAAAACTCTTTATAGCCATTGCCTGCTGCAATCTGACTTATTTTGAAAATCCTACATTATCATTTACTTTCGTGGTTTTAATTGATGTTAAAATGACAAAATTAAACAAAGAAACCTTTCCAAAACAGTAAAAGTTTCCCAACATACCCTGTATAAAGGCATTTTATACCATAAATATAATTTAAACTGACCATCAAGTTTCCATTCAGTTTAATGTACATTCTTTTTCATGTGTAAATTATCATTTTTCATGTAGATATAACAAGGATTAAATCTATATGGTAAGTAAATATTACAATGGTACTCCTGAAAAAAGATTATTAAATTGTCTGAAAAATAAAATAAGAGTTTGACCTTTGACCCAGCAATTAGGGCTATTCCAACAGATAACTTTCTTTTCATGCCTCCTGAAAGGTTCTTGGACTGCACATTTCTCTTGCTCTGCAGGTTGATGGCACCCAACATTTTGTCTACTTCATATGCAACCATGTTTGATGGGCAACCCTTTAACTAAAACAGAAAAAAAAAATCAAAGAATGTCACGTTTCATGAAATAACTTCATATTGGAAAGGTATTAGCAAATATTTGAGAAGATAATTTAGATTATGCCAATAGAACACTGACTTTTTACATGTTATAAATATCATTCTGCATTTGAACTTATTTTAAAACAAATTAAGATGAGTTATATCTCTTTGTTCTTTATCAATTGTATGTAACAATCACATTTTGCTGATGGCTTTACAAAAAAAATTGATTGATTTAAATTTTGGACAATATAGAGCTTCATTTCAGAATAAAAAGTCAACGTAAATTATTGACTCATTAGAAGCTATAACAGTTCTAAAATATGACTTACAAAAATTAGTTTTAGTTTCTTGCATCAGTTTACCATAATTCATTTAACTGTGAGATATCAGTTTGTATTTGTTGTACCTTTTACATTATTATGGCAACACCATCAAGCAAGTGAAGACAAGTTGAGATGCTGGCAAGAATAAAAAAGATTTGCCAGCACAAAGCAGATCATCCCAAAGCCACCAGCATGTTATATCTAAGTCAGATTTTCAGAGAAAACCAACATTACATCAACCAAGTCAGGTGGTGCACACAAATGTTTGTCCAGTTTAAAAAAAATCCTGAAATTGTTGAATACAGCAAGTCCAGTATTCCCAAAGTTACAGATATAAGGTCAAATTATTAACACATTTCTACATTTCTGCACAAGCTGACTTGTCCATTCAGCCTGAAATGGATTGATTGACAACGTTTTGGGTAAAGTCTAGTAGTTAAAGCTGATCATACACGAGGTAGGTTCCAACAAAAGAGTGATTCCATATTTTTCAATTTAGTTAGTATCTTTGCACTTTAATGAGCTATAAACATATCAAATGTTAACACTACTAAATGCATTGAGCAAACGGTAGCTGGTCATTGCAATCTAAGCTGAATTTTACCACCGTGTAAATACCATGATTGTCAAAAATTAATTGATGGTGCAATTTTATGGAAAATATTTTAAGGAAGAGCTCATGTACATCTAAATTTATAACCAATTAGCTTGGTATCGGCTGCATTGGATTTCTTTGATGTTCAGTATAAGTGATGTATTTTGACATTTGCTTGATTTGCCACAAAACGTACTCAAATTGACATGATGTACAAAAAAATTTAATTGTGTTGCTTCCTGCTTTTATTCACTGAATATGCGTTTTTATTCTTCTGTAGTGATTATTAACACTTTTAAGAGACTTGTTTTCCCATTCATCTTCAATGTGTATTACTTGCTGGGCACCATTCTTTTTAAATCCACAAAATTAAATACATACAAATATGCAAACTCTGACAAATGAAACAATAAATTTAAGTACCCATCAATAACAAACCATGACAATATTGACCCATAAAAATAAATGATACTACAGTATATTTAACTTGATTTAAAATGTATTAAGAATCATTAAAGCACATAAGACCCATCATAAATTGTGGATATATTTCAGTCAAACACAAAGAGTCAGTGTGACAGTGATGTAAATATTCTACTGACAAAATTAATAACTTCCTGAAAATGCAGCAAAAGAATGTTCTCAAAGTAAAAGTTGAGAAAAACAAGACTTAGGAACATAGGAGATTACAATCATTGGTAATCTTAGTTTATCCTTTTCTTCATTTTCTAGATCCTGTGTAGATTTATTATACCAATAAGTACAATCTAAGGAACTCTTTCCAGAAATACCAACTATGTTGAAAAAGAATGAAACAAAATTTTGCTATAAATCTTGGGTGTGACCAGTAGGAATAATAATTACGCATCCTTCACCCATATTTCACATGAAGTGTAGTGAAAAATGGTGTACCCTGGTACTTAAGAGTCATGACTAAATTGGGCTAGACTTTTCAAATTAGTTAACAAATTTTGCTCAGAATAATCATGACATGCTCAGTTATCTAGTGTACCAGAGAAGATCTGCAGTCAAAATATGTCTGTTCAGGATCTGGCTCTGATTCAACTTCTTTTATCACTACCCTTTATTAACCAGCATTTTCTCCTCTTATTCATCTGTCTCCAACATTTTTTTTCACATAATTTTGATTTATTCCTGAAGTATCAACTTACGTAGTTTCATTTGTTAAGAAATTTAGTTTTGTTCATCACTTATAAAGCCTTGAAAATACAGCACAGTATTCAGGTGTCATTGACTTCAAAGGAAATATACAGACAACAGTACAAGTCCCTACATTTACAATCACTAAATATCTTGTTTTTGTTTAAATGAATCGTCATCTGAAAATCCAAATAATATTTAGTAGTTCTGCCTATTACTAGCATAATCGTAGCATGAAAATATTTAAGACTGATTACCTTAGCAAAAAAAACCAGGTGTTCCTCTACAGTTAGTGTGTCAAAGAGAACATCATGTTGTGGACACAATCCGAGGCTACTCCGTACATTTGCAATATCCTTCCGAATGTCATAACCATTAACAAATGCTGCACCACTGGTTGGAGGAATAAAACCTAGTAATGATAACATACATGATCGTTTATACACACCTACATATCTGATAAGTAATGATAACATACATGATAATATTGACAATTCTTAAATATTAATCAGATCAATTTTATCTGATTTAACATTTGCATGTGTTATTCTAACATCCAAATTCCACATCTTTGGGTACCGATTTTTGTGTTAAAAAAAAATTTCTTGTATATAAATGGTATCTACCCTCTCATACACTTAGAACAGAGATGCAACTTCCTTGAGCCTGCACAGCCAATAGTAATTGAGACCCAGTGTAAATAAATGTTTATCCATTTCTACAATTCCAGAGTAATTAAGGTGGCACTCACCGGTTATTTGGCACTGACCGGTTATTATGTACTTTTGAGAGAGTGATGTATGCAAGGTGAAGTTGTTTGCATTTTAAACATGCACAGTGGAGAGAATGTGTGCATACCTATATGACACTTTCATGCAATATGGCTAAAATTTCTTTGGATATTGTACTTTTGGAAATTTTAAATGATCTTAGCACACTGCTAACTAAAATGACTGCTCCCTTGTTCTCCAAAAATCAGCCTGAATTTGTCTAAAGTACACTATCCTTGGCAGTTATTAAAATAGGGAAAATTAATTTTACCAAACTAAACAATAACAGCTTCTAAAAGTGCTATGAAAGAATTACCAAATAAATAAAATGTAAAAAAAAGTTATTGGCTCTTTTTTACAATTTACCTCTGAAGTTCAGGAAGTGAACATGAGCAAGTAGAGCTAGCACATTTTTTAAAGGTGCACATCTGGAGTAAGGCCAAGCTGTATTCTCTATAACCCATATTACACCCATCAATCATACACTAAAATAAAGGGAATTAAAGGTTCTTTGAACAATACCTAAGATATACAAAGTGTTTTTTTTTTTAAATAGCCAGTATTACTAGTGAGGAAACCCAAGCAAATTCTTTTTCTTTAGAATTCTAATCCTATGCCAAATATGAATCTGAAGAGCACCACCTAATTATATCAAAAGTTTTGACCAAAACATAAAACAAAACCATTTCTTTTCATAAACTATCTGTATCTTCCTTTACTCTTTATCTCTGCCACCAGTTATCACCTATTTAGAGTCTAACTGACTGGTTTCTTGTTTTCTACACTTTTTTTTTTGAACTGAGAAATAATATTATATGTATCAGTCTATCATACTGGTGCTGAAGAATATTTGTTTCTATCTTCACCCAGAAAGAAAATTCCCGTTCAATTTTTTTTAAGTTTCATCTGATTCAAATAATTTGGAATACAGAATTATCATAAAAAATGTATTTTTAATTCTGCAAAATCTGGAATGGTTGTCATCTCTTTTAGTAACTGATCATGTAAGACAAACAATCATACATGTAAGCTATCTGGCAAAACTGGGGTTTCAAACTCAAACCACCCTGAAGGCTGCATGAGGACATTTTCAATGGCCCAAGGGTCACATGAACTTTGTCATCTCTCATGACACCATGTGACGAAAATCATTCTGCAGGGCACAATTTCCAGTATTCCCATCTGATGTTGATCTTCTTTGCATGCTGTGTATCATCTCCAGACAACACAGTGCCACCCACACAACTCCTGGAGGGACAAGAAGGCCTTCTTAGAAGAGTGGTGCAGAAAAATGCCTCCTTAGAAGGGTGGTGCAGGAAAAGGCCTCTTTAGAAGTGATGTGCAAGTAAAGGAGTAAAAGATAAAATAGTCCCTCCTGAGAGGGTGTTCTGCAAGGGGGGGGATCTACCTATAAATATTAGAAATATAGATTAAAAGCATACCTGTCAGCATAGACATGGTGGTTGTTTTTCCAGCCCCATTGTGACCAAGGAGAGCCGTTATCTGCCCCTCATATATATCCAAGGTCATACCATAGACAGCTGTTTTATTCACAGAACCATTCTTGTACTCCTAAAGCAGGAGAAAAATACTGCTAGATATTTTCACTCAAAAGTTACAAGTTTTGGATCAAAATAAATTTATATATTTTACATTTTTTGGCAGCATGACATAACCTTTTAGGTTCTGCTCAAAGACAAAACAAAAATCTTTGAAAAAGATAAAACTTCTTTATAAGCCATTTGACCAGACTTATATTCATCAAAATTGCATAAATTATACCTGATGATAAAAAAAGATTATTGTTTCAACATTGCAATTGTTTTAACTACTAATACTACTACTGAAGTGGAACCCCTCTTCAAAGACCCATCTCTAAAGAGACCACTATTGATAAAGCTATTTTTCCAACACCAAAATAAAAAATTTGAATCAATTTGTCAAACTTGTGAAAAGATACCCTTTTATAATGCCATCTTTTTACTACAGAAAAGATTACCTTATTAGAAGGATACACTTTACTATTATTATTATCATCATTATTATAATTATTATTATTATTATAATTATTATTATTATTTCTCATTTTTAAGAAGTATATGTAATAAACATATAGTGTTCATTACATACCATCATACATTAGGGGAAAGTAACTCTAGGCTTGGCATGCTACCTGACTTCTTCAAAATATGTAATAAATGTTAAACGTTGTATTGTACCTTTCTGAGGTTCCTAATGCTGATCCCTGCCCTCTGACCCACAGGGTCAGGCTCAAAGTATGCTGGGTTCTGGCCAATGCTGATGTTCTTGTCAATTAGATTGTCATCAGAAGACATGGTGCCACACCAATATGAACTCTGTGATGAATATTTAAAAGACTATATAAATATATGTAAATAATTCAAAATACATGCTCATTTTTATATGCTTCACTATAATTTGCTTATATCAATAATCATTTATGTATAAACACCCAAATTTGCCTTTCTGTGTGTCCCACTTGCCAAACAAAAGGTCACAAGTTTGAAACTCATGACAGCATCTCAAATTTTCTTACTTTCTTTTAAACTTCTATGCTGAAAATTATTTTATCACTCCCATCCCAGGATGGGCAATTCAGCTACCAAACAAGAAGTTGCTTGTTCAAAACTTGCAGAGGCATCCCAAATTTTAATACTTTTTTAGTTATATGTTCAAACTTTTTTAAAACTAGCTAATCCCAGTTTCTTTTTATTTTACATTTTACCTTTTATTCCCATCATAGAGTGGGCAATAACCAAGTAATAATGATAATAATAAAACTTCAGCAACAGCAAGCAAAATCAAAGAACTGCATGGCTTAAAACCAATCCTAGTATTTTGCTTGTTATAATTCTGATATGCCAGTAGAAAAATAAAGGTTATATTTTGTATTCAATTATGAAATATGCTGGTGGATATTTAAAATAGCCTGATTTTTGCTAGCTAAATATGACAGTTATCACAATGTTGCTGGTACAGTAACAAAACCAATTTCAATCTATGTGGTGATGTCCCAAACATTTCATCTGATATTTGAGCTCATCTAGCACTATTGTGGAAAGAGTTAAGAGGAGATCACTCTGCCTAACTGCCAAATTGGTTGGCAGACACCCTGTAGCTTCCTTTAGCTAAAAGTAGTATATGGGAGAGCTGAATTTGCAAGGTAGTAGTAGTAGTTCTCCTAAGGTATTATGACTGGATAATGTATTCAACAAAGAAATAGTGATATCATAAACAATTTATGGTAAATTTATAGAGGAAAACACTGCTGATGACACAGAACACTTACAAGCCAAGATGAGGTATAATCTTTATAAAGCTGCATACAAAATGTGGGTCCAACATTCAGCAGCCATAATGCCACTAAACAATGATACAGAAAACTGATAATAAATACTGCTGTAGTTATATCACTGCATTAGTACCTCAAAGAAAACTTTTGGTGACAGGCATTAATGCAAGTTGCAGAAAACTTTTGGTGACAGGCATTAAAGCTAATTGCAGAAAACTTTTGGTAACAGGCATTAATGCTAGTCACAGAAAACTTTCGGTGACTAGTCTTAACACTAGTCGAAGAAATTTCTGGTGACTAATCTCGTGCAGTTTGTTGCCAAGGATACCACAGTTTGGGCTACCATTTTCTGTACAGGTTGCCAAAACTGTTGACAACTAACATCAATGTAAAGTTGTGGTAACTAGCATGCAACAGTTAAATGCATACAGATATTTAGCATTGCAATGAGTAAACTGGGTTCACTGGGAAAGAAAACTAGCTTACGGTTGAACAAGGGTAATAAAGAGCTGTATATAAATATGTATTGTTGGGATTATGGGATTCATGCCTCAGCAAAGAAGGAAAGGCATGGTGGCACCTTCATGCTGGAAATGTGCAGTCAGTGTTGACACTGCACAATGTATTTACCCATGATTTTGGAAATTAAGCCAAGCAATAAATCCAAAATGGAAAAGAAAAAAATTCACCAAAGTTCTCTGTGAGCTGCTGGCTTGGAATCTGAGGTGGTGTTTACCTATGATAAGTACCAGTCAAATAAAGAAAACATTTAACGTAATGCCATCTAATGCACAAATTGCTGCTCTGGAAAGGGTGGATAACAAAAACCAAATATGAGAGTATGCTGGAAGCAATACTAACCACTTAGGCCAAGCAGCCAACAAAACCAATGCCATGGCAACAGATCACACCTACCAGGCACAGATCACTACAGAAACCAAATCCTAGTCCAAACCTTGGAGGTGCAAGCTACTACAACCACCAAAACCAGCCCCAAAGCAATAGGATGGACAGCCCACCACAGCAGCACTAATGAAGAGGGGTGTTTGCACCACATCTGTAACAACCCTTTTCACCTTGGTACCTATCAGAAACAAGCCATAAGATGTGGGAATACATATCTGGAGATTCCAGCTGGCACTTCACAAAGTGCGTGGAACTTCAACTAGACATGTTTAAGTACTGTCCATTTTGGAAGCAGATCTACATGTTGTATAAAATGTGAATCCACTGTGGTCTATCATCAATGTAACAAACATGACATCTGATGTTTCAAGTGGGCTATCCAGTCAGCTGTAAATCCTGTGGATGGTCGTTCTGATTGGATAAGAATGTACAGCCAAGTTTCATGGAATTTACTTTCAGGTGAAGGTTTTCAAAGTTCAAGATCCTCAACCCCAGAATTGCAGTGTCTTTCACCTGGGATATTGTCTCAACCCACTGTGCACTAGTGAGAAACAAAGACCACAAACTGTTTGATCTGCTTCTACTGTTTAAAGTGGAAAACCATGAAAAGCAACTACATCTCAATCAAGGGTCTCAGCCAGAACATGCATAAGCACAGCAAAAATACACATAAAATTCACAGCTGTCCACAGTGCCTGCACATCTTCATTGACCTGCAGTAGGCTCGCACAATAAACTACATCTGGCTAGGTGAGAAAATGCAGTCAACTGTCATGTCAGAGCTAGGCAAAAATGCCATATGGTTCAAACGCCACTGCTGCAAAACATCATACAGAAAACATCTTCCATGTCTCATGTTGTCTTTCCCACACAGTTGTCTGTGGTCATGGGCCTGTCAAAGAGCCACTGTTGTTTGTAGTCATGGGCCTGTCAAAGAGCCACTGCTGTACTGTGGTAATGAAGCAGTTCATCATCATCATGAGATGGAAGAGATCTGCTTAGTGTTCTGATGCAGCTGCCACCAAATGTTTCCAGACGGCTGCTACTGCTACAATTAATTTTTTTTTCTAAAAAAATAAGTTATTAAAGCAGCCTCATGTGAGAAAATAAGTGTTAGATGTCATTTAACAAATCATGATATTCATCCATAATGGATGACTATCATCACACTACAAAAGCAGAGTAAAATAATCAAGATTTTATAACATATTATATCACATGTGCATTATATGGCAGATTTTTCATTCAGGGTGTGCATAATAAAACAGTGTGCTTTATAAACACCATACTGTGGTAAATATTCATAATATACCAATTCATATACCAATTTTTCAGAACCAATTATATATTGTAAGAAGCATTTTAATGAAAACTTGTGTTAGTATAACCATTCAGGAAAGAGGAATACTGACATGATTTTATAGATGGCCACTATGGCGCCATGCTGGAGGTAAGAATGAGGACCATTTTCATAAAGAACCAGTAACATATTGCTATAAGAGTATTTTAGTGCAAAGTCATATTGGTATGACCATTTGTTCATGAGATGTAGCCATAACAATATTTTCAGAATGGCTGTAAAGGCAGCCATTTTGGAGGTGACATAAGCTTGATTTTAATAAAGGAATAACTGTATTGCATGAAAGAAGTGGTAGCATAAGACATCAGTGTAGCAAAAGTCTCTTCTGCATGATTTAACCATTCTAGGAGGTGACATTAGCATCATTTTTATTTAGAACCAATAACACATAGTGAAAAATGATTTTAGTGAAATCCCATTTTTTTTATATTTAATAACAACTAGACATTATACAAAATCTTCATAAGAACCTTACATGGACCTTATGTGAAAACCTCATTTGAATATGATAATTCATTCATGTGGAGTAGTAATACATTTTTTTAATATGGTTGCTGTAGTGATTATAGTTAGATGCTGACTGGCCCCATTTTGAGCATGACCATCTGCTCTTATAGGAGTTTAAGACTTTCATGGTGGTCACTCTCAGTGCAGTACTGAATATCCAAGGGCAACCATTTTCATTTGGATCCAACTAGACATTGTAAGAAATCATGCTGTGAAAATCCCATGTTTACAAGGCCATTCATTCAGGAAAAGGTGCAAATTAAGGACTGATTGGACAATATAAAAAGTCTTTTATTGCTAAAACAAGTCAATATGATCAAACCTTAAGGAATAGTAGCACTAAAAAGAAGGTTGCCATAGTGACCATATTTGATTTATTTAGAACTGACTACACAGCATAAGTCTTCGAGCACATGTCAATGTGACCATTTTTCGGAGGAGTAATGATAACGTTAATTTAAAGATGGTCAACATGGCAGCCATACTGTATGTCAGATCAGGACATTTAGCAACAACTAAACACAAGAAGTCATTTGGTAAAAATACCATCTGGTTTAATTAGCATAAACTTACCAAAAATGGAAAGTACCAGGGTTGGGGTACTCCATAGCTCCCTGGGAAGACAGCCTCAACATACCAAGCAATCAGTCCATAGATGACAGCATCAATCAACAGAATTATTATTACATGCAACATGGTAAAGTCATCATCCACTGAGGCTCCCTTCATAAAATTGTTCCACTGGACACCATTTCCTAGAATGAAGATTTTGATCAACTAGGTTAGGTTTGACAAAGAAAACATTAAGAATTCAATATGACTGTTATCTTTATTTAATATATCTCTAGTTTATGGTTGTTGTTGTTGTTCTGGGGCTTAACATCATTTTTTAGCACACGATAGGCTTTACATAGCGGCCAGTATTAATGGTGGAGGAAGAAACCAGGAAATCACCACAAATAACCGCCAACCCACGAGAAGCTACTGGCAAGCTTTCTCACATATCCACATTTGCCGAATCCTGCACTTGAACCAACACAGACAGAGGTGAGATGGCAGAATTTCGTAATGGACAGCTCTTTAGACCACTCGACCACGCGGGACCCCCGAGACAAAGTTGAGAGACAAAGCTTATATCAAGACATTTAGTAACACTCCTAGTTTGTGTCTACAGCATGATCTTGGGATACAGATTATGGCAATCTGTGTCATCCTTTTAAATAATGCAGGGTTATCCAGTATGCTGAAATATGCATGAAAGTATGTGTCCCTTAATTTTGGTTTCATGAAAAATCCAATAGCTATGTCTTTGGTAAACATATATTTTTTGGGTTAGTAACCTTCACTTTTTTTAAATACATTTCTACAAAGCAAGTATCGGTATAACCATGAAGTGTGTGTGGTATCAAACAAAATTCAAGTGATTGTAAAGAGATTTGGTCAAGCCATAAAAATAAAGGAAAACAGCAGAAAATTATTAGCTTTTATGCTCAAGACTTCTTCCAGACTTGGCTGTTTTAGCTAAAGTATTGCTGGTTTTACATAAAACATCTTTGCTTTATGATCAAGGTTCTCTAATCACACAATCAAATTGAGGCCAGAAAGTAGTGGATGTTTAAAACAAGAAACTGTCACAAAACTGATAAAGATGATGGAGGAAGGTCTTGAGCTTTGATTTTAACCCTAAACCTGCAGTGGAGAGGTTTGTTCAAGTCTGTTGAAGAAAAAGTGAATGTAGTATGTTGTGCTGTGTTTCTTAAAGAAATGAAAAAAGTTAATGGAATGTGGTCATTTGTTTCTTCTTTCAGTATCTTCGCAAATTTATTGTTCTGAAATGGAATTAAGCTAAATAAATTAATACAGAAAAGAAAATGTACATTGTTCCTTGAATTCTTCTGGCTTCAAACAAATTAATGAATTTCAAGGTAAAGGTACTGAGAATTGCTATAGTTGTAACATTACAATCACAACTATCACTGTTCTCAGTTGCCTTAGCTTTTGATTCTTTTATTATTATGCTAAATATTTCACAATTAATAAGCAATCTGATGACACATATTGGTAACCCAACAAATATAAAAATGTTCTGAATTATTGCATGTAAAAACAATTGTCATTAGGATATTTTGGTCTGTGATTCCATCTTTTTTTCATTAATTCTATGTAAAAGAAGAGTTAAAGTTATTATTATTATTATTATTATTATTATTATTATTATTATTATTATTATTATCATCATCATCATTATTATTATAATTATAATAAGCTAATGGAAACTAATCATGTGTCTCAAGGAAGCATGAATGTGGCTGATCCTGGCTGACCTGAGCATGTATCAAACTTTTGAATAACGAGTCCGCTGTGAACTACTGTGGTTCTTCCACATTTTACGGATTTGGATTTTTTTACCACCAACTCATGACAATTATATTTATTTCAATATATTTACGAAATAGATCGTTGTGATCTATAAATTATGATTATTATAAAATACATTTTAAAAATCTATCAAAATTATACAAAATGTCCTGTTCTTACAGAACACAATGCTGATTGCTAGACCCAGAACTACCTATTCATTTCAAACTTTTCTTTGTGAGCAGAAAAATAAATAACTTGTCTCTTTATATTTAATTCCAAGCTAAGCCTTTAAGTTTAATTCCAAGCTAAGCAACCACTACTTTTTCATCAGTTTTGTAGTGAAGGTATGTACAATGTGTAATGAAAATCCATAAATACAAAATGATAATTATATTTGCCAGATATTGCAGCCAAACATTCAAATAAGTCAATCAATACTAGACCAATACACAAATCAGACAATATCACAGTCCCATTATCAAATCTTACACAATATTTTAAAATGACAAGAACATTTTTTACATGTTTTAATCTTAAAGGCTTTAGAGGATTGAGCAGCAGCATATTCTAATTTTTCAAAATTTTAGTTTAATTCACGCTGATTTCATAAAACAAAAAGTTCAAAAGTTCAAACTTTTAATGACTCAAATGCTGCCATTTGCTGATCTTTACAGCTGAGGAGTCTGGAGAACCCTTAGGAAAGCACTGACAATGTATGGACAGCATCTTGTACTTGGTATGTCTCATGTATGGACAGCAGCTTGTACTTGGCCTGTCTCATGTATGGACAGCAGCTTGTACTTGGTATGTCTCATGTATGGACAGCAGCTTGTACTTGGCGTGTCTCATGTATGGACAGCATCTTGTACTTGGCATGTCTCATGTATGGACAGCAGCTTGTACTTGACATGTCTCATGTATGGACAGCAGCTTGTACTTGGCATGTCTCATGTATGGACAGCAGCTTGTACTTGGCATGTCTCATATATGGACATCAGCTTGTACTTGGCATGTCTCATGTATGGACAGCAGCTTGTACTTGGCATGTCTCATGTATGGTCAGCAGCTTGTACTTGGCATGTCTCATGTATGGACAGCATCTTGTACTTGGCATGTCTCATGTATGGACAGCAGCTTGTACTTGGCATGTCTCATGTATGGACAGCAGCTTGTACTTGGCATGTCTCACGTATGGACAGCAGCTTGTACTTGGCATGTCTCATGTATGGACAGCAGCTTGTACTTGGCATGTCTCACGTATGGACAGCATCTTGTACTTGGCATGTCTCATGTATGGACAGCAGCTTGTACTTGGCATGTCTCATGTATGGACAGCAGCTGGTACTTGGCATGTCTCATGTATGGACAGCAGCTTGTACTTGGCATGTCTCGTGTATGGACAGCAGCTTGTACTTGGCATGTCTCATGTATGGACATCATCTTGTACTTGACATGTCTCATGTATGGACAGCATCTTGTACTTGGCATGTCTCATGTATGGACAGCAGCTTGTACTTGGCATGTCTCATGTATAAACAGCATCTTGTACTTGGCATATCTCATGTATGGACAGCATCTTGTACTTGTCATGTCTCATGTATGGACATCATCTTGTACTTGGCATGTCTCATGTATGGACAGCATCTTGTACTTGGCATGTCTCATGTATGGACAGCATCTTGTACTTGGCATGTCTCTGATAGAGAGATCAATCCCAGAACAATACAGGTTCAAGATTGAAAAGGATTCACTATATTATCCTGGCAAGCACTTTACTTTTATTATGGGGATAAAATGTGTTAAAAATCTAGGATATTATATTACCTGTGCCTTCAAACATGCCAATGATTTGACCTCCATATGCCATGGCAACATTTGAGAGCAGTGATGTTGCCACTTTCTGACCCCAGGTCAAGGTCTCATAGCGAGGCTGGAGGAAGAAGTAAGGTATGTAGGTAATGAAGAAAAGAATACCACCAGCAGCAGATCCAGCATTAGCTGTAGAAAGTAAAAATAAAAATAAAAAAATAAACACACCAACCACATACAAGGAAAAAAGTGGATAATCAACATATCATTTTCTGAAAAGGATACTCATAATTTGAGTCACCTTGTTATAATTTGTTTGGTTTCAATGACTAGAGTGACCTGCTTAGGATGTTTAGCTTCTATGACTAAAATCACCAGGTTGTTTTGTGTTCAGCATCTACAACTTTCTAACCAGGTTGTGTTCTATACTAGCATCTACGAGTTGACATCATAACTAGAGATTTTTATGTTCAGCATTTTTGGAATTATAACTTGAAAACAATTGAGATACTAAAGAAGCTGCAGTTGGTCAGTGGTAAAGGTGCTAAACTCCTTTCCAGAGGGCTTTAGGTTCAGTTCTCACCATCTGGTCTGCCTGGAGCTTTATTTCTATAAGTGGATCTTGTCACTGATCAAACTTCTCCGAGATCTTAAGGCTACAAGCTTGCATAATACTAAATGTGATCACAAGATCAGCCAAATCTGATCCATGATAATCTCATTAACTGGTATGGATGTCACTCTTTAATGAACTCATTAGAGATCTTGATGATATAATCTTACCAAATGTGATAAAGACCTGTCTAAAAATATCACATCTAGAACAGCCAATCAGATTCAATATCACCTCATTACTATTCCTGGGTGTTGCTCATAATCAAACTCATCTGAGATATTGATGATATTAACTGATACAAATCTGATGAAAAATAAGGCCTCTATGATATAAGGCTACATACCAAAATCTAATAAAACAAAATAAGGTCTCTGGAGTGTTTAAACATTCAGTCATCCAGATCGCAATATTAACATCAGTCATAATAAAACCCACACAAGGTCTTGAAGATAAAGGTCTATGCATCAAATCTGATCCAAATATGATCAGAAATATGATCCCTAGCATGTTCACAAGCTCAGCCAATTAGTTGTAAGATCATCTCATTAATATACATGTATGTTGCTCAATATCACACTACATGTATTTTATAAATGCCCATGTTCCAAGACTTATCAAAATCAGACAAGAAATATGGCTTCTAGAATGGTAACCAGCTCATCCAGCTGCAAGATCACTTCATCAGCATCATATAAGTTGGAGATCCTGAAAACATGAGTATATATTTCATAGCTCTTATATAAAAGTACCGGTACTTACTTTATATAGGTAGATAGGTAGTTAGGTAGGTAGGTATATGTATGTATGTTACTGCATTTGTATAGGAAAATATGAATGAGTTTTTCGGATAGCTATACTGCACAACCTTGGGAATGCAGTAAATCCATTTGACAAATTGAGTTCATATTTTACCATACAAATACAGTAACCTTTTTATTATATGCTCATTTTCTTAATCTTCCCAATGTTTAAATATATAAATATAAAAAAATACAGTAAACAAAGTAACCAAATTTATGCCATATTCCAAACTAAATATACAACCATAGCTGCATCATTACAAAACATTATTAATGTACACGTAACTCCGCCAGATAAATTTGAAGTTGGTATATATTTTTGCCATTTTTATTAACAGCTAAAGAAGACAGTTTATGTCTTATATCTGGCATGTTATTGTGAGGACCAGTCTGGCATCTATAGCTAGCCTAAATCTGAACATTGTATCAAAAAAGTTAACAAGGAATGTGCCAAAGCTGATTATATGTTGCAGTCCATGAATCATCTGCTTTAGCCTAGCTCATTCAGAAACAAACTTAATCAACCAAAATATAGAACATCTACCCCACGAGCATTTACAAAGTAGTTCCTATTATACTGTTGAGCACATGTCATGCACATGAGTACAGAATGAAGATGTGCAATATTGGGAAATACTGAATGATTCTGACAATGTAAAGTTAACCGAGAAAAAAATGTGCATACAATATATATATATATATATATATATATATATATATATATATATATATATATATATATATATATATATATATATATATATATATATATATATATATATAAAATTTATACTTATAAATAAAGCCAGAATGTACACCTAGAGCTCATGCAGAAGAAAGCAGGAAATATCTGTATCAGCAGCAAATGTAACATACAAGTTTCACTATAGCAGAAATCAATTTTTGGAATAAAATATTTCTTCAATAATACCTACTCATCATTTGGAGTGAAACCACTAACTTGCAAATCTAGCCCTCTTAAGCTTCTTTTAGCAACAGAAGTGCTTAAAGTTGTTTGTCCACCTAGGTGGAAGTAAGACAAGATTGATTTTCTGGACAGACAGATTTGTGTCATATCCTATCCACACATCAGTTACTAATGAAGCAAATATCCACACAATCAGGTTTTAAAATATAACTGCTTACAGAGATACTGGCAATGTGTGTCCATATTATAATAGGATATATTTCACTCCAAAAACTGGTTTCTTCTACAGATAGTAGGCTAAATCATAACACATTAAGAGAACAGGTCAGAGGTTGAGGTATAGTACCCCAAAGAAAACCCAATGTCCAAATGTATGTAATGCAGCTTGAAATCTCATGTGAGAAAAATGATAGAATTCGCATAATGATATGCTGTTTCAACTCAAAGGTCTGAAATAAATAACAGAAAAGAGTGAAAACAAACAAGCCTTCTAAAATTCAACAAATTATTTTATTTCCCTAGAATACAAAGTGAAAACTGAAGTATAACTTACTGTATTGTGAATTAAACCCAAAATAGTCCTAAAAGTTCCATCACAAGTAAAAATGTACTGAATTCCAATGAATTCCATTGGTGTTCCAAATAAATTTCAATACTGAATGTGCTAATGTGCTGTAGTCTTGAATGTGCTAATGTACAAATGACCTGAAATGTGGTGATGTGTTAACAGTCTTGATGTAACACAATAATATAATCCAAGAGGTCCTTGAATGGATTCACAATAATTCCCAATTAATTATTTAGTCCAAGAAGAATTCATAAGTATTTTGAAATTCCAGTGAAAAATTTAAATAAATACCATCAGAGTAAAAACTGAACATAATATTAAGACTGGTTCCATTTTGAATTTCAAGAAAGGAATAAGTAATATGGAAGTAAACAACATTAATAGAGCCAAGATTTAGTTCAGTTTCCTTTCTAAAACATTCCAAGTTGTCAAGAAGACTAGTAATTTCAAAATGAAAAATTTATGTCCTACTCTCAGATACAAACATGGGTTTATCTCCAATACTAATGATCTGAATATATTTAACCTATAATGATAGAGAAATGTTATTTATGTAATATACTGTTTACAAGATAAATGTCACTAATCAGGCAGACCGTTAAATTGATTTTCAACAAAGGCCAATTACAAAATGGTTTTGGCCTACATTCTCTCTTCCATGATGATTAAACAAAGGAGAAAGTTATCTATTTGTAATTTCAAAAGCCAACATTTCTACTCACACGATAGGGAGAAAACTCCATTTCCATTCATATACTATGAATGTGCCCAAGTAATTCCATCAACCACATGTTCTGAGAATTGTTTTTCCCTGACGGCTTGCTTAATATGAGCCAGGCATGGAGAACCAGTCTCAGTCATTCCCACGTGAACCATGGTACACAAATAAAAAGGTTGAGAGAGCACAAGTCCATGACCTGCTGAAGTGTGCTATTGGCCATATGTACAGAGAACAGTCTCAAGTAAAATATTGGTGAATTTACATTTTGAACACTCTATACCAAAATTTTTGACAGGAATGATCGGCTAGAGTATTTGATGGAGGAAGAACCTGGTAAGCTTCTCATACTCACAATGGCAAACAGGCAGTATATTGTTTGTTTGTTGTTGGGCTTAACGCCATTTTTCAGCACATGATAGGCTATTCATGGCGGCCAGTATTAATGGTGGAGGAAGAAACGGGGAAATCACCGGAAAGAACCACTGACCCACGAGAAGCTACTGGAAAGCTTTCTCACATATCTACATTAGCCGAATCCTACAGGCAGTATAAGTGTGGCAATAATTTTTGTGGTACATAGGCTAATGTTGCTGCCATAAACAAGTTTGCAAGAGCTGGATTTGGGAGGTAGTGGGGTAGTACCTCTAACATATTTTGAGCCTGGGTAAGTTATTTGAAGAAAAAAAAAAACAAGAAACATTTGATAATCTTTTAATTCTTGCTAGTTCATACCCAACAGTTAAAGTGTTTCCTAATGTGTTTAATCATTTTTACAATTTGGTTAATGTATTACTAGTAGTTAGTTTAGGAATTGACTAACTGTTTCGGCTTTAATCCCTAGCAACCCTAAATTATTAATAATTTATTGTCTTAGCCAATAGTCTGAAGAAATCCATTGTATGTTGTGAGACAAATTTTTCATGTGACTTTCTGGAGTTTATTCTATGGATAATGCATTTAAACCTAATACCAAAATGAATGAGAAAAAACATAAAGAAATGTGTTCAACACTGATGCCCCACCAACATCAATGCAAAACGTAAGCTAGGTGTGAAACCTGGATGGATGAAACAAATGATGAATGGACAAATATAACAATATATCACCCTACCATTGTCATCGTGGGTCATAAAAGCACTTAAATATGGCTATTATTGTAAATCCATGTCTTTCAGCTTACCTGTTGAGAAGAAAACACTAATGGCAAAACAAAAGAAGATGGTAGAAATTGCATATATCATGAGGAACACCAGAATGAATGACGGATCTGTTTCCCCGATAACGCTGCCTTTATTTGTCTTGACACAGACAAAAAGGGTGATAATGCCCACAGTGATCAGGAGGAAGAGGAAGTACTTAGTAAACCAGGCCAGCCAATGCAGCCAGTTACTTAGTCCCATCATCTTCATTGACTCCTGAAATTGAAAAAATTAAATACTAAGGGTTGCTGAAGCGTAAGTGTCAGAAGAATGAAAATCAAACTTTGTTTCTATGAAATTGTCTAATGTGATTTCTCATATCTATATTAAACCTGAAATGTCTTTATGACACAGATTTCACTTACCCTTTCAAGAAGTGGCATAAGTGGACAAGAGAATCAAGTGAGCCAGAGGTCACTCATTTCACTTATATTTACCTACAAGCCAAATGCAAGAACAGCTGGCCAAGAAATCTGGGCTTGTAGGCAGCATTCTGTAGAAATCTCTTATAATTTTGTTCTTTCTATTTTAAGTACAGGCATCTAATTTGATGGCAGACCAACAACAAACAGATTTAAAAAGCTTTCATTCCGAGAGGACGATCATCATCAAAGACCTAGGTGCTCTTTGTGAAATTTTTTCAAATTCTGTTGAGCAATTTTCTAAATTCTATGACATTTTTTCATTATTTTAAGCAGTGACAACCATATCTGATGACCGAATGGCATCAAGACTTTCATGTCAATGCTTACTTTCATAATTGGTCAACTCTATTCACCAATTTTTGTATATAAAAGAAAAGTGGTTTAATGGTTTTACATCATTTCTAAAACAACCTGATAAGTTACCATGTCACGATGTTTTCCATCAAATTTGGTAAATTTCTGTTTAACAGTTTCTGAGAAGAAGATATTTTTGGAAACAGCAGCCATATTTGATGGTTGATCATCAACTTTCTGTTAAATATAAAAAAATGTTGACAGAATGTATAATGCATAGACAGATGACAAAAATAGGGTAGAGGGCCTCCTTAAAAGTTTAAATTTTATACAATACCATAAAATATGAAATACAAACCATTTAGTTTTAGATTAAAAAAATAGTAGTTTGAAGCAAGACTAGAAGAATCTACATGAAAACTTATGAAGTAAATGTCTTCTTTAGGTTGTCATTCTACAGAAATTCTAGACCTTTAAACTTCATTAAAGTTTTCCACCTCTCAATTAGCTTAACTTACTTTCAGTTTTCTTTCTTTTTCGTGCACAACATCCTTGACAATATTCAGTGCCACCAGAACAAAGCTCAGCATCAAAATTAGAGGAAACTGCTGCTGTATAACTAAAACAAAAAAATCATTATTGTATGATGGGTATGGATGCCGCTGGAGCGTCATGTGAATATTCTGCAGCAATGTCTCGTTCCCAAGCTCCATACAAATAGCCATATCCACAGCAAACTGCAAGGCCAAAAACCCTTCTCTCTGGTAACCTGAAATTGATAAAAATGCATCATTTTACATGATATTTAATACAAACATCCTAAAATTAAAGCATGCTTATTTAATGTCAGCCACAATATAATGTGTTCAGAATTTATTAATCCTTATCTGCTGCACCGAGTACTTTCACCCCTTCTGTTGAATGTCAATGCTTTTCCTACTCTTGCAGATGATTTCTGCTATTTTTCCTTCTTTCGGTATCAATGAATACCTTGACTTTTCACCTTAATGTACATTATAACATGTGGTATGTATAATCTACATTATAACATGTGGTATGTATAGCATTTCAAAAAAAAAAAGAGTACCAGAATAAAAACTTGACGAGACAGCTGGAAATATGAAGACTGTTTGCTGCAGATAAGTAAGGGTAACAGATATCCATGCAAACATATAAATTCTGTAAATTCTGTAACAACTATATATCACTCTTATATTTGTTAAGAATGAGAAAAATAGGTTTCTTTACATGAACTTTTCAGTACAAAGCATGTCACGAGTGTATTACTTCCTTATCCTGATTTTCAAATATAACAAAATGTTTACACCTGATTTTTTTTGACAATTCATTAGTAATATATCGTACGTACTCACTTGTAGATCGGGTCCAACTGAAAACAACACAGCCCCTTATCTATACTCACATAATGTGATGGCACTTCAGTGTATTTATTTTTTGTACTGATTATTCTTAATAAACTGCTGGCACATTATATGGCAGCAAATTTGAGTCTATGCTGTTTGCAGATAGATGTGGCTTATAGGCAAGTATATACAATATTCATGACCTTTAACCTTTGTTCTACTTTATCCTTTTTCCTATTTCTACTTCTGACAAAAATCATAACAGCGATCTAAATATGACAGATAGATCTCATCTTGAGTAGAAACTTTATGAGATTTAATGACATCAGGACAACAAAAATGGTGTTTCCTGAGGAGTTTGTACTTTGAAGTTAAGAAAAATATCACAATAAACACTTATCCACATCATAACATGGGTCACACTTACCAGGATCTCCTCCACAAGTAATGTTATCACGGGGACCAACTCTTTGAAAGAGAGGAAACATGAATTGTGTATTCCAACTCGTGTCAACCTTAAACGGATTAATACTCATCTTCTGGGCACCTGCATTACGAGGAGATGAACTGAGTCGAATTTTATAGGATATGTCCCCACTCTGAAAATTGGTACCATTTTCAGTGAATGGACTGGTGAATACAACTCCTCCAAGATAATCCTTGGTGTTATTAACTGTGCCATTCATATATAAGAGAAATTCCACTAGCTCTTCTTCACTTTGCAAACCCTTGCCTGGAAATATATAAAAACAGACATGTTTAAAGTTTAAAGGCATAAAATGCAGCCCATCTTTATCAACCACCTTTAGGAAGGAACAAACATGGCTCTAGAAGACAGGTTGCTCTTTAAAGGAGGTTAATTTATTATCAAGGTATTTGTGTAATAGTGAACACTAAACAAGGTGGAAGTTTAAAGCTAGTGATTAATATGGGTGGTCACATAATGGTATCTTCTAACAAGTGACTGTATAAGGCTGGTTATTGCTTAATACAGGTGGTTGCATAGTAGTATACTATATCAAATAACTGTTAAAGGCCAGTATTTCTTTAATAAAGGTGGGTACACACTAGTGCACTTTAAACAAGTGAAAGTAAGCTTGATGGTTTCATAACAATATACTTCAACAAGTGACTACATAAGTCTGGTCACTGCATAATACTGGTGGTTACATAATAGTGTACTTTTAGGAGTGACTGCACAAGCCTGGTTATTAATACTGCTGGTTACATAATAGTGTACTTTCACTAGTGACTGTGCAAACCTGGTCATTGCTTAGTACTGGTGGTTACATAACCATATACTTTCACTAGTGACTGCACAAGCCTGATTATTGATTAATACTGGTGGTTACATAATAGTGTACTTTCACAAGTGACTGTGCAAACCTAGTCATTGCTTAGTACTGGTAGTTACATAACAATATACTTTCACAAGTGACTGCACAAGCCTGGTCATTTCTTAATACTGCTGGTTACATAATAGTGTACTTTCACAAGTGACTGCATAAGCCTGGTCATTGCTTAGTACTGGTGGTTACATAACCATATACTTTCACAAGTGACTGCATAAACCTGGTCATTGCTTAATACTGGCGGTTACATAACAGTATACTTTAACAAGTGACTGCATAAACCTGGTCATTGCTCAATACTGCTGGTTACATAATAGTGTACTTTAATAAGTGACTGCATAAACCTGGTCATTGCTTAATACTGCTGGTTACATAACAGTATACTTTAACAAGTGACTGCATAAACCTGGTCATTGCTCAATACTGCTAGTTACATAATAGTGTACTTTAATAAATGACTGCATAAACCTGGTCATTGCTTAATACTGCTAGTATTACTTGATACTGGTGGTTACATGACCATATACTTTTACAAGTGACTGCATAAACCTAGTCATTGCTTAATACTGGTGGTTACATAATAGTGTACTTTAACAAGTGACTGCATAAGCCTGATCATTGCTTAATACTGCTGGTTACATAACAGAATAATTTAACAAGTGACTGCATAAGCCTGGTCATTGCTTAATAGGATGGTTACATAACAGTATACTTTAACAAGTGACTGCATAAACCTTTTCATTGCTTAATACTGCTGGTTACATAACAGTATACTTTAACAAGTAACTGCATAAACCTGGTCATTGCTTGATACTGCTGGTCATATAATAGCGTGCTCTAAATAAAGTTGCTGTTTGAGACTAGTAATACAATCAATCAAAGATGGTGGTAGCTTCCTGCAGTGGTTGCTAAATATTTTACTCATAAGTAAACTGGCTTTTATGGCTGGTGATTGCTTTTTAATACATGTGACCAAGACTGATTATTGCTAAATACAGGTGATCAAGCCTGGTGATTGCTAAATATAGGTGACCATGACATGTTATTGCTTGATGTGTGTGTGTGTGATTTAGATTTTTAACGTAGCTTTAAAAATTTTTCAGTCATAGCGCTACGATGTCTACAGTGTGACAGTTTATAGTGATGTCTGGCACTGGTACATTATGCCGCAGACATGTGGCATGATGTCCCACCCAGTCACATTATCCTGACACCAAGCCAACCAGTCCTAACACTAACCTCTTAATTTTGAGCATCAAGCGAGGCATCTGCTAGTACCATTTTGTTGAAGTCTTTGGTATGACTCGGCTGGGGTTTGAACCAGCATCCTCCAACATCAGAAGCAGATGCTCTAAACATTAGGCCGCCAGAGCGGTCTATTGCTTAAGACAGGTGAGCTAGTTTTTGCCTAATACAGTTGGTTGTTTAATACTATACAAAAGTAGCTGTTTTAGGGCTCATCAATGTTTACTACAGGTGACCTTTATGAAGCCTTTCACACAGAATTTGTTCAAATACTCTTGACCCTAGCTGGCAAAGTAAACAATGCTTCTGAAGGGAAACAACCATTATGTGCAGTTGTGTTATATACAAAACAGGCCATTATTTGTGTATAGGAGTGATGAAGCAATAACCTAAATGTAAAACATTTTTGAAATTTTAATGCAAATTTGTTTGAAAAATAAAATTTGTGACTCTAAGTAATACCTGTAATCAATATGAAAATGAATGACTAAAACTCATATACTAAGCAATGACTTAATCATATATATAGTACTCACTTGAAAGTCGTCAGACTTCAAACAACATAGATCCAGATCTGTCATTGTATAATGCACCAGCATATCAGAGTCAATCGCATATGTTCTACTAATTACTCCAAAGGGGCCCTGAGTGGCCGAGTGGTCTAAAGCACTATCCGTTACGGATCACTGCCATCTCACCTCTGTCTGCGTGTGTTCGAGTCTAGGATTTGGCGAATTTGGATATGTGAGAAAGCTTGCCAGTAGCTTCTCATGGGTCGGTGGTTCTTTCCGGTGATTTCCCGGTTTCTTCCTCCACCATTAATACTGGCTGCCATGAATAGCCTATCGTGTGCTGAAAAATGGCGTTAAGCCCAACAACAACAACAACAATTACTCCAAACAGATGCAAATCTGCCGGTGAAATGTGAACAGTTTGCAGCTGGACTCAACATAAGAAGTTCATAAATACATTCATAATGCAGTTCATTAGTACATGTACTTCAAAAAAAGAAAATCATGTAGAGTAAAAAAAATTTTTAAAAGTTTGTTTTGTTTGTAAATGATTTTGCAATAAACAGCATTTACTAATATTATACTTGCTAAATAGAGTCTTATTGATCAACATTCTATTAAAAATCTTCAATAAAACACTCATTTTGTAATATTTTCTGAAATTTTATATAATTATTAATCAGTTTATGAAGAACAGCACAAAATTACCTGGTATCAAGTTTCCAACAGATTTATTCAGATTTCCCATTAACTGTTGCATGATGAAATTATTCGGTGCAAATGCAATTTTATTTGGGAGCTGTCTGGGTAATGTGGCAAAGTCCATACACTCCGGATATATTTGGTCTGGTTTCTCTTCATGATCAACACGCAGACGAATAAATATTAGTATCAGTGAAAACAACGTCGGAAGCCCAATCTCAAAAACTGTAGTCAAAACTTTCCTCTTCTGTACAAGGAAGTTTTTCCACAGAAGCAATAAGAATTGTCTCCCTTTATTTGTCATGCCTGCTGTACTATCTTGAAAGTGGGAAAATAATGTCAATAGCCAGAGTAACTGTTAAATCGACTAAATAACAGCCATAAAGGGAATGAAACAAACACCCTGTAAAAAGAAATCAAAATTCACAATTTAGCATTAAAAAAATCTAATCAATGTTTATATACATCTTGACTCTTTAGAGCATTTTAGATGTCTCCAGCAGCAATTATCCTAAAGATAATAACTTTACACTTCAGTACTCTTGACAATAAAAGGGACTGTTTCATGGTATGAAAGACATAAAAAGGACATAATATCTCTGATCTAGACAACTGGCAAATGTAAGCTTGCACAAAAATTTCATACATAGAAGAAAACTGTGGTCTTTCCAGTTTCATGCAAAGAAAACAAAATTGGATTGGTTGTTCATAAAAAGATATATTAAAACTCATTTATTCTTATGCACTGACTGAACATTAAGTGTAAAAGCAAGACCAAATCTTATTCCTTTTCTCAATACTACTGAAAAAAGCAGTGTTTTACAATACAAACACATATATATATATATATATATATATATATATATATATATATATATATATATATATATATATATATATATATATATATACACACACACAAACCCTATACAGGTTTTTATCCGAGATGGTAGTAAGAAC
This sequence comes from Potamilus streckersoni, assembly GCA_016746295.1. Taxonomy (NCBI): domain Eukaryota; kingdom Metazoa; phylum Mollusca; class Bivalvia; order Unionida; family Unionidae; genus Potamilus; species Potamilus streckersoni. Next base: position 1,293,521 of record JAEAOA010002363.1, on the reverse strand, counting down.
GAGCTTGATATGGCATATGGAAACATCGAGCCTTGGAAACATCGAGCCTCCCTGGCTGTGATGTATTCATAAGCCATATAGAAAACACATTTTTTCCCTGCCTCAGTACAAAACATGAATATGGTTTGTATTTATTAAATACCAATCTTTTATGCTTTCTACGCAGTTTGAGATTTAATTATTGATTAAATTCAAAACAAAATGGGATTAATAAATTTGATTTGTTGCATCTAAATTATATATCTACTTGTAGATATCGAAGATGGTAAATAAGAATGTCAAATCTCTGCATGTGATATATAAATATGGACTTAACGGCTCAGATATGTAAGATTAAATGCGTACAAAATAAATATAAAATAAATAAAATTAAAGTAAAATGAAATAAAACAACATAAAGTCATTTACATTTGTTCAATTAACTTTATGTCACTCCATGCTGACTTCAACTAGCAAGCAGCATCATGCTTATTAATGAATATGATCAGTAAGCATGTGACAAATATTCAGAGAAAAATTATCATAATTTTCAGTGTACAACTTTTGATTTGGTGTAGTATTCTAGAAGCAGTACTATACGGTATTATAGAATTTCCCACTAGCATGATAGAGGTCAGAGATAGGTTAAAACATAAGGCGCAGATTTATGTCAGGCAAGCAGTTCAGTTACAATTTGTATGCTATATAATAAACATGTATTTTTTGAGATAGATCTTCTATCCCTCATTACAAAACATAAATATTACAATGGTGACAAGGATATAGCTGAAAAGCTGAGGATAATAAGAAAAGAATAAGGACAGTTGTGACATCCTACTCAGAATTATTACAGACCTGCTACCGTGTTGTACACTTATAGTGAAAGTCTATCTCTCTGATAATGGCAGCAAATTTGCCCATTTTCCAACCATTCTCAGTCCATGAAAACGCACCTCATGTTCGATGGAAGAAGTGGGTGAAACAACTTGATAACCTTCTGATTGGAATGGACATCTGAGACACAAAACATCGACGTATATTGCTTTTACACTATCCAGGAGAGGAAGTAAACAATATTTTTGAAACCCTCCAAGAGACAGGAGAAGACTATCCAACAGCTGTAGAAAAGTTGACAAACTATTTTGCACCAAAGAAGAACCAAGAATTTTAAATCTACAAATTTCGCCAAGAAAAACAACAAAATGGACAATCAATTTATGATTTCCACACCAAGTTAAGGCAGCTTTCAGCAACATGCGTTTTCAGTGATGTCGACAAAGAAATAAAGTCACAAATAATTTAAGGATGTTTGTCAACACGTCTTAGACACCGTACACTTCTTGAAGAGATGGACCTAACAGATCTTCTTACGCTTGCCCGTGCCATTAGAACTCTCTGACAGACAAGCAACAGAAATAGAAAAATCCAAAAGAGAGAATGCCAATGCCATAGCCAAGCGAAGGACACTGAGTCGTCACAGAAACAAGATGCATTTCGTGGAGAAAGCTAAAGGCAGCAATAAACAACAATACATAAACCAAATATGCCGAAATTGTGGAGGCAAATATCCACACAAAGATAGGCAGTGCCCTGCAAAAGGGAGACAATGCAATTTCTGCAAGAAGAAAAACCATTTTGCCAAAGTCTGTAGATCAAAGACTCAAGGCAAAAAACAAAGTTAATCTAGTATAAAGCCAGCAAGAAAGAGGTAGTCAAGAGAGAGGTAAAAGATCTGATAGCTCAGATGAAGAATACACTTTTGGCCTGCGAACACAAGATAAAGTCAGTACTCTAAATAGTCTGAAACCAAAACAACCTCACACAATGGTAGAAGTAGATGGAACAAAAATAGAGGTACTGATTGACACAGGATCAAGCATTAATGTCATGGATGAACATACATTTGCAAAGCCGAAACCTAAGCCTATACTGCAGAAAACAGACACAAATGTATTTGCCTATGGATCAGAAACAAAATTATGTATAGTTGGAAAATTTCAGGCCAAGATTGAAACAAAACATAGGATCACTACAGCTCCATTCTATGTAACCAAAGGAAATTTTGGAAACCTACTGAGTTATGAAACAAACATACAGCTGCAAATAATTCCAAGAATCTGTGTTCCAAAAAAGATCAAGTCTGAAGAACTGTGTAAAAAATACCCAGATATCTTCAAAGGAATTGGAAAACTGAAAGATGTACAGATGCTCGTTCACACTGATTATACTATAATCCCTATAGCTCAACCCCATCAAATTTGGAAGAAAGTTGAGAAAGAGTTGGCAAGACTTGAAGAATTAGACATTATTGAAAAGGTAGATGGACCAACTCCATGGGTATACCCAATTGTGGTTGCTCCCAAACCCAGGACCCCCGACGAAATCAGAATCTGCGTCAATATGCATTTGCCCAACGAAGCAGTACTTCGCGAGAGACACATCACACCAACAATAGATGACCTTATAGATCTCAATGGTGCAACCATATTTTCGAAACTTGACTTAAATTCTGGCTACCATCAACTGGAATTGGATGAAAAATCAAGAAATATTACAACATTCTGAACTCATATTGGACTACGAAGATATAAATGTCTCATTTTCAGAATGTCATCTGCAGTGAAAATATTTCAAAACACACTCTGTGCAGCACTGGAAGGATTTAAAGGAACAAGGATTTTTGTTGTTGTTGGGCTTAACACCATTTTTCAGCACACAATAAGCTATTCATGGCAGCCAGTATTAATGGTGGAGGATGAAACCGGGAAATCACCGGAAAGAACCACCGACCCACGAGAAGCTACTGGCAAGCTTTCTCACATATCCAAATTCGCCAAATCCTAAACTCGAACACACGCAGAAAGTTGTAGAAGCTTATTTTCAATTCATTTTCACCAGTGCAATACCCAAAGCCATGACTGTTGAAGAAATTTGGATGGCTACTTTCATGGACCAAGACCTTCAGCATGTTATCAAATTGATCGAAACTGGAAATTGGAAACATTCTTACAAACAAAACAAAACCTTGGAAACATTTTCAAGACTCAGACATGAACTGACGATCGTTCCAGTTACAAATGGTTTTGTCCTACTGTGTGACAGGAAACTAGTAATACCAAAAGGGTTACAAAAGAGAGTTATAGAGTTAGCACATGAAGGCCATCAAGGCATAGTCAAGACAAAACAACTTCTTCGTGAGAAAGTATGGTTTCCTGGTATTGACAAACAAACTGAGGATTTCTGTCAAAGTTGTATACCATGCCTTGCATCAACACAAAAGCAAACAACAGAGCCACTAAAAATGACAGTTCTACCAGACAGCCCTTGGAGTCAAATTAGCATGGACTTCAGTGGCCCTTTTCTGTCAGGAGTCTACTTATTGGTACTTGTTGATGATTACTCAAGGTATCCAGTAGTTTTCTGCAAAAACAGTCATACCGCAACTTGACAACATATTTTCAATGTTCAATACCAGAAGTTGTAAAAACGGACAATGGACCTCTATTCAATAGACAAGAATGTACAAAATTTGCAGAATACATGGGATTCAAACATAGGAAAATTACACCATTATGGCCTCAAGCCAATGCCGAAGCAGAAAGGTTTATGTGGACAATTGGAAAAACAATCAAAGCAGCTAATGCAGAACATAAAAGCTGGAAACAAGAAATGTACAATTTTTTACGCAATTACAGATACACCCCATGCAACAACCAACAAATCTCCTGCCGAAATGCTATTTGGACGAAAAATGAAAACTAAACTACCAAGTATACAAATCAAATCAGACGACAACAAAACTAGAAAAGCCAACACTGAGAAAAAGAAAAAGATGAAGAGCTATGCAGATCAAACTAGAAACGCTAAGAAGTCAAATTTCAAAGTTGGAGACAAGTGTTCTAGTAAAGCAAGAAAAGCAAGACAAGTTGTCAACTCCATATGAAGCTGTCAACAAAAAGGGATCAATGATAACAGCTAAACGAGAAGACCATCAGATAACAAGAAATTCCTCATTCTTCAAAAGAGTGAAGAATTCATCCCACATTCAACCGTCCGATGACCAAACATATGATACGATAAATTTAAAGAAAGATGAAGATAGATTTGACACATATCCAACATCTGACCTAGCATTAAGAAGATCATCCCGAATCAGAAAACCACCAGACTACCTAAAGGACTATGTGTGTGCAAAAAAAAAACATAAGACTTTTTAGAAGCTTTACTACATGCATTGTGTTTTCGTTTATAAATAGTGTAGTGTGTTATAAATATATACTGTTCTGTAGGTCTAGATAATTATATACATCTCATCAAAGGACAATTTAATTTAACCTAGTGAATTGCATAAATTTTTAAATCTGAAAGAAAAGGAGGGATGTAGTATTCTAGAAGCAGTACTATACGGTATTATAGAATTTCCCACTAGCATGATAGAGGTCAGAGATAAGGTTAAAACATAAGGTGCCAGACGTAGGTCAGGCAAGCAGTTCAGTTACAATTTGTATGCTATGGAATAAACATATATTTTTAGAGATTGGTCTTCTATCCCTCATTACAAAACACAAACATTACACCTGGAAGTTGAGGGAATTATTTTAAACCTATCAATCAACTTTAATATGTATTATGGCATTGAAATTCCTTTAGAGGTCCTGCCATGATTCTATATGTAGAATTGAAAACAGGTCACATAACTGTACCAATTCATGTTCAATTACCATGGCAATAAGCTATTACAAACTAATACGACTGCTTTTATATTATAATTTGTATCATTATTTTGTTTGTATTTGTATTTGTTTGTATTTTCTGATTTCTTCTCATAGGCCACATATGGTCTTTGATTTGTGAATCTTTTTTTTTTACCATTCTTCATTCTTCCTTATCACATTTCAGCTATAGGTTCATTATTTGATTTACCAGCATTTTCCTATATGCACTGGTACGTCTTTTTATCACTGATATATGATCAGGTGTTTTTTTTATAGCTTGATGGATAGCAAGACAGACACAGATAACTGAACTGAGAATGAAACCGCCAGGTGAAGGTCCATAGAGGTCCATAGAGTTCAGAAAAAGGGTAGAAAAAAAATAACATACTCCATGATTGTTGTTGCAGGCCACTTTTAGTGACTTCAATATAGTTTGCATATAGAAATAAAACAACCAAGTCAAAATATATAGAAATGACTATTAAAGTTACTGCTATAATGGCATTCTAAGCTATGCACACTTCATACATTACTTTACATACTTGATAAACCTAAAGTGCTTTAAATTTTTTGTTCCGACCTACCCCACCTGCTGGGCAGACATATCCAGCACTCTCTGTATAGCCCAAATCAATATTTTTAGCTTAAACACAAGGATATGAAGATTTTAAAGCTAAATTAGCACAAAATTTGACTCAGTTTCAATACAATTTACATGGTTATCAATTAATACTTGTTAAAGTTTCTATTTATAAAATTCGATTAAAAAATATGTTCATTTCATAAAGACAAATAAGAAAAGGAAAACAAAACTGACATTTGAAGTTGTCAGTTTTCATATACATGGAAGATTGTCAAATTTTTCCTGTTTGTCATGTTTAAAACTACACAGTCTCTATTTCATCCTGATTAAAAGGGCAACGATAAGTCAGAAAGCCAACTGTGCAGTTGTTTTCAGCACCTCTCACAGTTTGACACTTACATGATTATAAATTGTGAGGCCATTGAGTACTAACTACCACAGGAGTCTGCAGTTACTACAAAGCGAACACAGCACACTGAGCGGCTTTACCTTGTTTCGTTTTTCCTGCCTTATATTTTCCTTGAATGTGTGTGTCATTAAATAGAATACCGTCTGATAATTCAATATCTTTCCTTTTCTGAACACAGTAGAAAACAAACAAACAAACAAAATATAAGAAAACTGACGTCTGGATAACTGAGTTCAGAGTTAAGACTGATTACTTTGAACCGGCTGACTGTCGGCCATGACTCTATCATGTGACTTCGTTCCAAGTGAACAATGGTCGCGTGATAGTTGTGGTAAGAGTTCCTGAAATTAGTAATTGGTTACAAGGAAAGTACAAGTTAATCAATATTTATTTATAATCGATATATGCTATAACAAATTTGAGACATGATATTATTAGATCTGTTTTTTGGGGGGAGGGGGTACTGATCGTAACAATATTAAATATACGCAGGTTCTATATAATTAGATTTCCATCGGAAAGGGAAAGTAGGTACTAATACGAAATAAAAAAATATATATATATATCTTTTTCGAAAATGTCGCGTTCAGTACTATCACATCTAGATGCATGTCAGTACAGTATGATATGCGTATTGCATAAAATATGGAATAAGAATCATAATTCGGAGAGGTTCCAACTTTAAAGAAGAGCTAGGCTCGTATTTCAAAACAAATGTTTATGCAGGTAATACCAAGTAGTAAGTGTGTAACTATATACAGTAATTCTAATTTCTTTGCAAACGAAAGAAATTATTTTCATTATGTACACACCGAGCCATATTACTGCACCACAAAATGTGCCCGTCAAAATGCACAGGCTATGAATTTATTTATTTATTTATTTATTTATTTATTTATTTATTTATTTATTTGGTCCTTGTGATGATTTTACTTCAATGTATGTTGAACATAACTTTGTTCCAGATGAGTTCGCTAAAAATCACAATTATACTGCTACTGAAAAGCTAAATTGGTCAACCTGGCGTGCAAGAAAAAATAACTCGGTTTTTAGTTCTAGCGATAATTATTTCAAAAATATTTGAATGCATCATACTACGAAGATGTGAAGTCACAATATCTGATAATAATCTTCGTTTCAAAAAGTATCACTCAGCATAGTTATGCATCTGTGCCTTTAAGGAAACTGTCAGCTATTATACAGAATATAGCAGTCCAGTGCTTACATGCTTTTATACTCTAGTTATTCATTTGATAGGGTCACTCATTGGACGCTCTTTAAAAAGTTGGTTAAATACCCGTCTACATAGTTCATACTTTATTTAACTGGTATGGCAAACAGTTGTACTATATATGCGCTGAGGAACTGTAATATCCAGCTCTTTCCATGTAAGCAATGAGATGAAGCAGCGAGGTATTCTTTCCCCCCCCCTTTTTTTTTTTTTTTTTTAATATATTCATAGACGAGTTAAATAGTAAACTGGGTCAGGATCACGTGGGGTTACGTCTGCCACCAAATGTGTCATTTCTTAACAATTTTAGATTTTCTGATGATATGACATTGATACGTAATATTCTCGCAGGTAAAAGGAAAATAAAATATATGTGAACAATATTTATTAAGAACGATATCATCATCATCATCACTCCCGTAGTCTTTTAGACCGTTGGGACACAACACAAGACCATACAACCAGCTTCTTCCATTCCTCTCGATTTTCCGTCTTTCTCATTGAGTCGCTCAATTATCAAGCCTGTCTATTATCGAATGTTGTTTTTCCACCTCTTTCTCTGCCTGTTTCTCTTTCTTCTTCATTGTACAGTGCCTCGCAGGATTGTCTTTGGCAAATCTGATATCGTGAGACATGCACATACCACTGCAGTTTATGTTGGTTTTTTTTTTGGTTTTTTTTCTCACTGTGTTCAGGAGGTTTTAGTGAGGTCTAATGGCTTGTCCGATCCTCTACCGTATTTCTTCATTGGTGACACGGTCTTTGCAATAGACGCAGAGGATATTTCGGAAGCATCGCATCTCTGTGGCCTGTATACTTAAGTCAGCTGTTATGGTCCATGATTAACAGGCGCAGAGAAATATGGAGATAACCAGTGAATGCATCAGTCTGACCTTTGAACTGATGGTTATGTTCTTGTCGTTCCAGGTGGGCTTCAGTTTTGACAGCGCTGCTGTTGTCTACGCAGTCCTGGAGAGTACTTCAGGCTTTGATTCATCTGTTACAATTTCCCCCAAATACTTAAAGATGTGGACTGTTTCTAGCTTCATACCTTGGACCCTGATGTCAGTACTGATGCCCTTGGTATTGTTCGTAATCACTTTGGTCTTCTCTGCACTGATTTCCATGCCGTAGGCTGCAAACATTTTCTCGAGGCTCTCTACTAAACTAGCTTTTTCTTGCTCATTTCCTGCTAGTCAGTCCATGTCGTCGGCAAATCGTAAGTTGGTGACTGTTCTTCCTCCGATGCTGACTGTCCCATTCATGCTTTTCAAGCGTGTCAGCCATGATTCTCTCCAGAAAGATGTTGAATAGTGTGGGAGAGAGCTGACAGCCTTGTTTGACTCCTACTCTCGTTCTAAACCAGTCCCGTATGCTGCTTTTGAAGTATACTGCACTGGTGGCCTTGTCATACAGGTGCTCTATTACTGTTATGAGGTTGGCATTTATGTGGTACTGTCTCATGGTCGCCCACAAGGCTGCATGCCATACCATGTAAAATGCCTTATTGAAATCAACGAAGACGTGGTACAGATCTTTATGGTGTTGGAGGTACTTCTCACGCAATATCCTTTCATGTGGAAGGTGATGATTAGTAATTGTGTCCATGGCGATGGCCATTCTCCTGTTAGCCAGATTTTTTGCAGATGTTGTGACGGTGCTACCCACTGCTTCTTTCCTGCTTGGATCAGTTCTGCTGAGATATCTACTCCTGCTGACTTCCTTTTTTCAACCGTCTCATTGCTGCTTCTATTTCTTCCCGTGGGATAGGGTGGTTGTCGTTGTTATTTGCTGAATGAACATTTAGTACGTCTGGATCTATTATGGGTTGGTGGTTGTAAAGTTCTACGCAGTAGTCTGTCCATCTTTTCAGAACGCCTTTTCCTTCTGTGAGACAGTTTCCGACTATGTCGTATAAAGAGGTAACTCGCCGTTGTTTTGTGCTTATTAGATCTTTGACCAGCTGCTACGTTTTAGTGATGTTGTTCCTTTCAAGTTTCCCTCAATGTCTTTGGACTGTTCTTCTATCCAGTTCTCTTTTGCTTTTTTCATGCTTTTCTTGACTTCCGAGTTAACTAACTTGTACTGTTCTCTGCTCTGCCCTCTTCTGTATCGTTTTTCTTCTTCTTCAGCTCCCTCCTTTTGTCACAGGTTCAGGACCTCAGCTGTGACCCAGGGCTTCTTGACTGGGCAATGTCTACCAATGATCTCACTGGCTGTTTCGGTCATTACTCTATTAAAAGTGGTGATCAACGTGTCCATGTCTGTATCGTCACCGTCGGAGATGGTGAGCGGTGCAAATTTCAAACCTGTATTTGCTTGGAAGACTTCTGCTACTTCTGGATGTTTTGGTTTCTCGAGATCGAACTTTATTCTTGTTTGATTATCTTTCTTTATATCCCATGACAGTACTCACGCTGTCCTTATGGACAATTACCCCAACTTCCTGCTCATGTTTGTCCCCTCTACCACTGAAGGACAGTTTGTGGCCTTCCAAAGTAGTTGTTTCTCCAATGTTCTTCCATCGTACCTCGCAGACTCTTGGGATAGCTCTTCGTTTCATACGTAAGCTCCTACAGCTTTCCTTCTGCTATCAGTGTTCTCACATTCCAGGTGCCAGTGGTGATGTTGTGATGGTGCGACGACCGAGCCGGTGTGGGATGTGTAGTGATTGTCATTTTTCATATGGTGTGTCTAGGGCAGCTCACGCCAGGCGGAGCCCAACCTTCTCCAGGCATGACCACAGCCGATTTCCTCCAACTAGGTGGCTCGCCTTTATCACGAACATGTAGCTGCTGAGCTTCTGGCAGCTCTTCGGCTCGGCTGTTGACTTCCTCTCAGAAATTCTTCCGCCCATTGATTCAGTGTTAACATCACACTATTTATCCATAGTGGGGCAGTGAGCAAATCATACAGACTTGCACGGGAAGATAGACGCTCCTGCTGCAGATGAGTCTTCCAGCAATGCAGCTATGGATATCATTTATAATACACAAAAATCAACATGCATGGTCTTTCAGTCAACTTCTTTCAAATTACCATCTCCTCCCCCTGCATATCTCAACTGTCATGCTCTTACGAATGTCAACAGTTATACGTATTTGAATCACATTTTTGAAATCAAGTCGGTCAGAATATGAAAATTTGAGACATTTCCAATTTTATGTACTCAAATAAACGTGCTTCTACGTACATTTGAGAATTATTCGTTGAATATAAAAATTAGATTATACTTATTGCTGCACAATGTACTGTGCTCCTTTATTGTCAAACTAGTTACTGGTTATAATAATATTGTTCGTTTCTGTTTGACCTTGCAAGATGGAACTGTTTGTAAATTATAACATATTCAGTTTTTATGAAGTAATGAAAGTATGTATTCTTAATGATGACAAGAATATTTAATGACAAGAACTGTATATTGAAATCCCTTTGGAACAATGACATTAATTTAAGTTCTCGTATTATTAGAAAGATCGAATAAATTACTATTTAAATGTGTTACTTAATTTCATTCTTAACATTGCAGGGCACAATGTATATGTATATGTGTCTGTATATTTGTACACAAGATATATATGATCTTTCATTTTTACAATACGTTTACTTTGTATTTTATTCAGATGTACGGATTGTGTAGTCTGAAATAAATTCTTATTTTAATTCCTATTTATTTATTTATGTTTTTATAGAGGAACTAGAAGACACTTGAAAGAGCATTCTCTATTGTTCACTTAAATGCAAAAAAAAAAAAAAAAAAAAAATCTTGCTGCTGATATTAGTCACGCGGAATGACCAAAAGACCGATCTTTTGATTTGTAATTTCCTTCAGACGCGTACAAAGAGGTTTTGTACCTGATTATATCTATGTCTTGCAATTGCACCAGCCTAAGGGCACCACGCCTTTTAGGGGCCCGGCAATAACGGATCAAAATAATATTGAACTGATTTGATCTTGACGTATCAAATTTGCGGAGGGGGGACTCTAGATTTCGACTGCCTAGAGGCCTCCACGGGGTTTAATCTGGTACTGCAATTGGTCAGACCCATGGAAATGTTTCGTATTTCGGGAATCATTTTCAATTTTGTGGCCAAGTACAGGGTTTGATCAGGTCGTGTTGTGGTGTGTGTGTGTGTGTGTGTGTGTGTGTGTGTGTGTGTGTGTGTGTCAAAATTTCAAAAGGACGCTGTCTTTCCTCGATTGGGCACTATAGCAAAAGTTTATGTGTCTATTTACTCAAAGTATGTATAATACACAATAAACGTGCAAAGGTTTCGAAGTTCAACAAGTACCCGTATTGTTTTCTCACGCTTGATGTGACTGATAGGCCACAAAAGCATCGCACGGCTTTGAATACAAACATCGGAATCAGCTTAACAGCTATCATCAATTAACACAATGTCAAATTCAACCAGCGATGTCTCTGGAGAACATGGGCGACCGTCACAACAAAGCTGCCTACGATCAGCTAGAACTCCGCGTTTGTGGTCATGTAAAACCTAACCTTCGGGTTCACCAATTCGCACGGAAAGACCTCACAGTGGGCTTCAAATAAATGCTTGCACCGCCTACCAGTTAAACAAAAAAATATACTGTTGCAAAGACCGCGGATGGTGGGAAGAAGATCACGAAACACACAGCCGAGATGATGGGAACGGAAGAGAAACTGGTTCCGATTGTTAAGGTATCCAATTACGCCAAGAATAACATGAAAGCCTTAAAAGCAACTGCGACAACCACGAAACACTTCCCAGCCCAAACGAAAACACCGAAATGAACATATAACCAACATTATAAAATATATTTAAGAAAATAAAAAAGCATTTGGATGGTTTATTGAAGGAACACCATCAAAGTACAAATCAGAGATGTTAACAAAAATCATCTAAAATGTATTGAGTGCTGACGCCATATATATATATATATATATATATATATATATATATATATATATATATATATATATATATATATATATATATATATTTATATATATCTGTGTGTGTGTGTGTGTGTGTGTGTGTTCTTACAGATACATTACAATTTGACGAGGATTTGGGCAAAATGTTATATTGGAGCACGAATTACCCCATGACACGAATGTCTGAAAACGCTTTCTTCTACCCTGGGATTGACAACCAGAGTTTCTATTTCCTGAAGAATGTAATTCCCCACAAGAGAATCTGATTCCTAAAAAAGAATACTATGTGCCACCATCACGCAGACAAGGTCTTGGTGGAACCCGTTGTTTAAATGCAATTCTTGAGACCAGCTACAGAGCAATTAACTCGTGAATCATCTGAAAAATGTTTGTGGGGTCGGTTTGCACCAGTAACGACGAGCTAGGAGTACTCAAGGATATCGCATTGACTTCTCAATGGTTGATTAGCAATGATATTGTGGACTTGGAGGACGTCTCGTTCGCTAATAAACGAATTCACTGAAGTTATATAACACCAATGACGAGTCACAGGCTTCCGCGGAATTTTTGTTTAAGTGGGGACGACGAAAACATGTAGTGGTAGCTATTAAGTTTTACGGTTGTAGGCAAAAACACGTTTAGAGGTAGAATGGGGGGGGTAAGCCCTCCTCAACCTTTACGTGCGGGCGCACATGTGATGAGTTATGATGCGCTTCACGTCTAACGTGAAGTCTTTGTCATGATAAAGCATGTTGTTGCAAATTGAAACTAGAGCGCTACCTCAATGATCACGATCTCACCCATATAATCGGAATTATACGCGTTTTTCTCTACACGAATTACAGGCGGGGAAATACCATACACTCCAGATCGCACTACCGTCTTTTCGCGTTTATTACAGTTGAACTAATGTCGAATGGCGCCCGCGGAAATAACTCGTTCATGTTTTCGTCTGATGATTGCGCAACTGGAACGTTATTAGACTTTCTACAGGCGGGTACGATATTTACTCAATAAATGAGAAGATCATACGAAATATTTTGTTGATAACCATAAAAGACTCGAATATGACCCACGCTCAGCTCTGTCTTCCCTATTGAATTTGCACCGTATGCTAAAGTTATCGATGAAAAACATTTATTAGTTGGTCTTTAGATGTTAATGAGGTTCATGAGCACAAATGAATCTTCCACGCAGGATCTGGATGGTCAGGACATTGCCAGGATCACGCCAACGATTCAGGTTAATGTTAAATTTGAACCCATCAGTGTCATTTACCAATCGAACCTTACACGTTTATCAGATATGGCGTCGCAAATTTACATATTGTTAGCATTCTGTGGATTATTCAGATGTGTCTTCCATGCCACAAACTTCGGTTGACACACCTTGGTTTCACACTTATCGAATAGGACGGACAGTCGATGCATCTCCGCTTTAAGACCTCCAGAATAGAACTGCACATTAGAGATTGATTTAATTGAATGATAGTTGTGCGTGGGCTTTTGTGACTTGTACTTGTGGTCAACGCGATAAAACTGCTAACGTCACATATTACAGAAGTAGCCTTGGTGATGTTATCCGGAACTGTTCACAGGATCGCCAAATATTCTTGTGCGACTGGCTCAACGTGATGTACCAATCCATAAACAAGTTGTAATGCGAGTCGTTGATTTTATCAAAGCGCCTCTTACGGAACGGTTGAAAAATCTGCGATTGCAAGTGGTTCAACCGATTAGAGATCGCCTACGCTGTTTAGTGACTTGAAAGCCAAAAGCAGTTACATTTCCATTACAATGCTAGCCCTGGTTAGTAAAATTATCAGTGAAGCTGATCAACGACATCTGGCTGAGCTGGCAGAAGCCAGGACTAATTCAATGATTACAAATGTGGCATTAGGGAGCGATTTTGCTGTGGTAGACGGGTTATTGACGACAGTGGTAAAGTCACGAAAGCCGTCTCACAAAATGGTATGGTATTAGACTAACTGCTGTCGGTCGTCCATGATAAGTATGACAATGACAGCATCGATGACAAATTGATGGAGCCTCATTATCGTTTTCGTATGCGATTCCTCTGAGACATTTATTTAGGTTTTGTAAAGATGTCATTAAGGTTAATTTCGGAGTCAAACAGTAATGTTATTCTGGAAGAGAAACGACAATGATCCAATTTGGCATGATGATGGTGATGATGATGATGATGATGATGATGATGATGATGATGATGATGATGATGGCAAAGTAGTATTGACAAAATTTATATTGAAGGTGCCTGTACTAACCTCTTCACTAACTGTATAAGCGTACTTGTCGTTTATGAGTTCCAGAGACAGGTCGCCACTCTCATTTCTCACGCTTACCACTGGCTCGCATTAATGTGTTTTGTCTTTTAATCACAGAAAAAGGATTCTAAATATACCAAACATATGCGAAATGGGTAATTTTATTTCATGTTTTCTTCACACTTTACATTTTAGATTCGGACAAGAAATATTGAAGAGTAGAATATGGATGTTTGACAGGATTTGATGCTCTTTATTATTTCATATTGTGTATCAACAACTGACATAAATTTTCCTGAATGGGTTAGAACAAAGGGCTTGTCTTAATATAAGAAATACAAATTGTAGGCGATTCATCTTAACTAGTGCAGAATGTTAAACCCACCAATTGCTCAGGTAGAGAAACCATCCATATACAATTAAAATATATAATCATTGGTTTCGTAAACACCAGGTTAAAATATATGTTGTTTGGAAATGTAACAATGAATCTGAGATATCCATAAATGTGTATGAAATGCTGGAAGGAGGATACAACAGAGTTGTATCAAACCATAAGTGCTCCAGAGATACAACTTGCAGAACCACATTAAAAACGGCTTGAATAAATGAGACAGAGAAAGATGTGATTTTGGTCATTATATTTCAGTGGGGTACTAAGGCACTTAGCTGGGTATCATATTGCAAGGAGTGCATGGTGGTACTTTCTGACTCAACTTCCTTTATCTGTTGCAAGAAGTGCCTGGTGGTAATATCCGACTCATCTTCCTTTATCTGTTGGTTGATAATGAATGATCGATTGTAGTCGTAGCCCACTGCATTCAGAGTTAGATGGGTGAGTCCGGTTGTGAAGGAACAGCCATTGCAGCTGACATGACGTTGCCCAGTTCTTAAGGGTGGGACTGGGTATGGGACCTTGATCCAAATAGCAGTTCCTAATTCTGTAATGCAAGATGATAGCTTAGGTTTCTGGTGCTGTCTTACCTCACTCACTAGAAAATGATAAGGTTTCGTACCCTTGCTTGCAAGCTGATGATGTCTTCCTCCCTCGATGTATATTTCTGCACATTCCCCTTTAATATCTCTAGAATTACTGTCCACTGACTTCTGTCCATAATACGAAAGTCTGATATGTATTCAAGTAATGACGAGAGATAATTACACATGTAGAGTGGTTGTCAGTCTGGTCTGCTTATGGTCTAAATCTGTAAAACAAAACAGAGCAAACAATATATAAACATAGCGTGGCATGCGTCCTGCATTATGAACTGTAGGTGCAGAGTTGCAATACATGATAAATACCTGCAAAAAGGGTGCATGTGGCTAGTACAGGTAGAGAATTAGAGCATTACTATTAATACTATTGAAGTGGATGCTAAATAATCAATTCGGGTAACACGTTACCCGTAGTTAGGCCAATTTTTAACTGCATAACCAGGCAAACATTAAAGCATCACTTATAGTAACTACATATGTGAAGTGGGTGCTTTGCGAAAGCTATGTATATAAAACACTTGTAAGTTTCTAACCACAGCGGATTCTACATGGTAATATAAATAAATTTTCTATAGTACAAATAAATGCTACAATATACATTTTGAGACAATGTTACCTGTAAATGCTCAATTACGTTCTAGGCAGATAAAGTCTGGACATAGAGGAAATTATACAGCAATATTAAAAGAGTTTTCCATATCATGTACCAGACCTGCACTTATTAATATGGTTATAGCAATGGGAGGAGACGCCATGGAGACCCGTGCATACCAAAAAGTGTGAAGATAACAAAGTGATAACATTGAAAAGTTAGAAACTTTGTCGTCATTGATATAAAAAAAACGAAAAAGTTGGAAATTACCTTCAAAAATGAAATTCCTCCAACTTGTTTTAAGATAGCGAAGTTCCAAGCAGTTTGTATTTAATTTTGCGAGGCCTCTCAGTCTGTAGAGAATGTGTTACTCAGCACAAGTGTAAACGACTGACGATTTCGTGGGATTTAGCATTAATCCCAGTATCAAAAGAATATCATTCTCCCTAGCTGCCATCTACGAGAGCAGACATTTAGCGTTTTAGCTATAAAGTTTGAAAATGGTTGGGCTGGATTTACAAGGTAGCAGGGGTAAAATTGGACTTGAATTTAGGAAGAAGTGACTTCGTTTTGGACAGAACAGAAAGAAATGAGCGCTGAATAGAGAGAAGAATGTAACAAGACGTGGCGTTTGACTGGGTGGGACATGATACTACACGTCTGCGGCATGATGCCAAAGGGCTAGACATCACTTTAAATTAATAACTGATTTTTTTTAAAAAAAAAAACTTCGTTTAAATCAAAATCACACACACACACACACACACACAACGTACAAGTGCATATATTTTTAGAAAAAGGGGTTTTCTCAATGTAACCACTTAGTTGTTACAACAGACCATTGGTGGGAAAATATATGGTTTTATTATTTGTCTACGTACTTGGTGTAACATTAGGCAATGGTTAAATTGCATTTGCGTATGGGTTTTTCTTCTCATTTTCACAAAAATGAGTGAACTCAGAATATAGCATTGATCTTAGCCTCAATTCCACAACAAAACATTGTTCCGTATGTTTTTGAATTACATTATAGCATTTAAAGTTAAGTCTTGAATAACGTAATATTTAGACTCTGATTTCTATGAAATGTATATTTTTCTGAATATATTTTGCCCAATGGTTTACGAAAAGAGACAATCTAATAAAGTGATAATGACACAGTTAAATCCGTCATTATTTCCTCATGACAAGTTCACGTACAATTCCAAACCGATTTTTATGAAGAAAATAATGTTCACGCGGCAGTTAAAATATTAATGTAACCAATTATATTCTGAAAACAAACATTGCTAGTTACACAAGTTTAAGTTTCGAAACACGTTTGTATGTATCTATCGTAAAAGGATGAAAATTATAACTTGCGGAAATCGGGCAGTAATAGTTCATTAGTTGCTAACTTACTCGGGAAAGGGTTAACGTTAAGTCAACATAAAAACACACGCCTGTGAATGTGCAAGAGTTTGTTTGTTGGAGCAATTGATATTAACATTATTTACGGCTTGAAATGTATCTCATTTCATTCAATATTCCTCTTAAAAAAACCGGGGCGAAGTAGTTTTCACTTTTATAACAGATGAAGGCGAAATTTACGGGGATTTTTTTTAGGTGAATTATTCGCCTACTTCGCCTGGTAACCTGATCACTGCAGGTAATAGTATTTCTCCTAAGTTATCAAGAGCATTCTTCCCTGCATCCACTTGTTGGTCACTTTCTCACATTGAAAAGTACCACTAATCCCACCTGGTACTGGCATGCTGGCTACTTATTTACATCAGGAAGTGCCACTGATTTGTTCAAGTGATGGATGGGATCCACTAGAAAAAAGCCTTCTTCCTGCCTCTACAGAAAAAAGCCTTCTTCCTGCCTCTACAGAAAAAAGACCGATCTTTTGATTTGTAATTTCCTTCAGACGCGTACAAAGAGGTTTTGTACCTGATTATATCTATGTCTTGCAATTGCACCAGCCTAAGGGCACCACGCCTTTTAGGGGCCCGGCAATAACGGATCAAAATAATATTGAACTGATTTGATCTTGACGTATCAAATTTGCGGAGGGGGGACTCTAGATTTCGACTGCCTAGAGGCCTCCACGGGGTTTAATCTGGTACTGCAATTGGTCAGACCCATGGAAATGTTTCGTATTTCGGGAATCATTTTCAATTTTGTGGCCAAGTACAGGGTTTGATCAGGTCGTGTTGTGGTTTGTGTGTGTGTGTGTCAAAATTTCAAAAGGACGCTGTCTTTCCTCGATTGGGCACTATAGCAAAAATTTATGTGTCTATTTACTCAAAGTATGTATAATACACAATAAACGTGCAAAGGTTTCGAAGTTCAACAAGTACCCATATTGTTTTCTCACGCTTGATGTGACTGATAGGCCACAAAAGCATCGCACGGCTTTGAATACAAACATCGGAATCAGCTTAACAGCTATCATCAATTAACACAATGTCAAATTCAACCAGCGATGTCTCTGGAGAACATGGGCGACCGTCACAACAAAGCTGCCTACGATCAGCTAGAACTCCGCGTTTGTGGTCATGTAAAACCTAACCTTCGGGTTCACCAATTCGCACGGAAAGACCTCACAGTGGGCTTCAAATAAATGCTTGCACCGCCTACCAGTTAAACAAAAAAATATACTGTTGCAAAGACCGCGGATGGTGGGAAGAAGATCACGAAACACACAGCCGAGATGATGGGAACGGAAGAGAAACTGGTTCCGATTGTTAAGGTATCCAATTGCGCCAAGAATAACATGAAAGCCTTAAAAGCAACTGCGACAACCACGAAACACTTCCCAGCCCAAACGAAAACACCGAAATGAACATATAACCAACATTATAAAATATATTTAAGAAAATAAAAAAGCATTTGGATGGTTTATTGAAGGAACACCATCAGAGTACAAATCAGAGATGTTAACAAAAATCATCTAAAATGTATTGAGTGCTGACGCCATATATATATATATATACATATATATATATATATATGTGTGTGTGTGTGTGTGTGTGTGTGTGTGTGTGTGTGTGTTCTTACAGATACATTACAATTTGACGAGGATTTGGGCAAAATGTTATATTGGAGCACGAATTACCCCGTGACACGAATGTCTGAAAACGCTTTCTTCTACCCTGGGATTTACAACCAGAGTTTCTATTTCCTGAAGAATGTAATTCCCCACAAGAGAATCTGATTCCTGATAAAGAATACTATGTGCCACCATCACGCAGACAAGGTCTTGGTGGAACCCGTTGTTTAAATGCAATTCTTGAGACCAGCTACAGAGCAATTAACTCGTGAATCATCTGAAAAATGTTTGTGGGGTCGGTTTGCACCAGTAACGACGAGCTAGGAGTACTCAAGGATATCGCATTGACTTCTCAATGGTTGATTAGCAATGATATTGTGGACTTGGAGGACGTCTCGTTCGCTAATAAACGAATTCACTGAAGTTATATAACACCAATGACGAGTCACAGGCTTCCGCGGAATTTTTGTTTAAGTGGGGACGACGAAAACATGTAGTGGTAGCTATTAAGTTTTACGGTTGTAGGCAAAAACACGTTTAGAGGTAGAATGGGGGGGGTAAGCCCTCCTCAACCTTTACGTGCGGGCGCACATGTGATGAGTTATGATGCGCTTCACGTCTAACGTGAAGTCTTTGTCATGATAAAGCATGTTGTTGCAAATTGAAACTAGAGCGCTACCTCAATGATCACGATCTCACCCATATAATCGGAATTATACGCGTTTTTCTCTACACGAATTACAGGCGGGGAAATACCATACACTCCAGATCGCACTACCGTCTTTTCGCGTTTATTACAGTTGAACTAATGTCGAATGGCGCCCGCGGAAATAACTCGTTCATGTTTTCGTCTGATGATTGCGCAACTGGAACGTTATTAGACTTTCTACAGGCGGGTACGATATTTACTCAATAAATGAGAAGATCATACGAAATATTTTGTTGATAACCATAAAAGACTCGAATATGACCCACGCTCAGCTCTGTCTTCCCTATTGAATTTGCACCGTATGCTAAAGTTATCGATGAAAAACATTTATTAGTTGGTCTTTAGATGTTAATGAGGTTCATGAGCACAAATGAATCTTCCACGCAGGATCTGGATGGTCAGGACATTGCCAGGATCACGCCAACGATTCAGGTTAATGTTAAATTTGAACCCATCAGTGTCATTTACCAATCGAACCTTACACGTTTATCAGATATGGCGTCGCAAATTTACATATTGTTAGCATTCTGTGGATTATTCAGATGTGTCTTCCATGCCACAAACTTCGGTTGACACACCTTGGTTTCACACTTATCGAATAGGACGGACAGTCGATGCATCTCTGCTTTAAGACCTCCAGAATAGAACTGCACATTAGAGATTGATTTAATTGAATGATAGTTGTGCGTGGGCTTTTGTGACTTGTACTTGTGGTCAACGCGATAAAACTGCTAACGTCACATATTACAGAAGTAGCCTTGGTGATGTTATCCGGAACTGTTCACAGGATCGCCAAATATTCTTGTGCGACTGGCTCAACGTGATGTACCAATCCATAAACAAGTTGTAATGCGAGTCGTTGATTTTATCAAAGCGCCTCTTACGGAACGGTTGAAAAATCTGCGATTGCAAGTGGTTCAACCGATTAGAGATCGCCTACGCTGTTTAGTGACTTGAAAGCCAAAAGCAGTTACATTTCCATTACAATGCTAGCCCTGGTTAGTAAAATTATCAGTGAAGCTGATCAACGACATCTGGCTGAGCTGGCAGAAGCCAGGACTAATTCAATGATTACAAATGTGGCATTAGGGAGCGATTTTGCTGTGGTAGACGGGTTATTGACGACAGTGGTAAAGTCACGAAAGCCGTCTCACAAAATGGTATGGTATTAGACTAACTGCTGTCGGTCGTCCATGATAAGTATGACAATGACAGCATCGATGACAAATTGATGGAGCCTCATTATCGTTTTCGTATGCGATTCCTCTGAGACATTTATTTAGGTTTTGTAAAGATGTCATTAAGGTTAATTTCGGAGTCAAACAGTAATGTTATTCTGGAAGAGAAACGACAATGATCCAATTTGGCATGATGATGGTGATGATGATGATGATGATGATGATGATGATGATGATGATGATGATGATGGCAAAGTAGTATTGACAAAATTTATATTGAAGGTGCCTGTACTAACCTCTTCACTAACTGTATAAGCGTACTTGTCGTTTATGAGTTCCAGAGACAGGTCGCCACTCTCATTTCTCACGCTTACCACTGGCTCGCATTAATGTGTTTTGTCTTTTAATCACAGAAAAAGGATTCTAAATATACCAAACATATGCGAAATGGGTAATTTTATTTCATGTTTTCTTCACACTTTACATTTTAGATTCGGACAAGAAATATTGAAGAGTAGAATATGGATGTTTGACAGGATTTGATGCTCTTTATTATTTCATATTGTGTATCAACAACTGACATAAATTTTCCTGAATGGGTTAGAACAAAGGGCTTGTCTTAATATAAGAAATACAAATTGTAGGCGATTCATCTTAACTAGTGCAGAATGTTAAACCCACCAATTGCTCAGGTAGAGAAACCATCCATATACAATTAAAATATATAATCATTGGTTTCGTAAACACCAGGTTAAAATATATGTTGTTTGGAAATGTAACAATGAATCTGAGATATCCATAAATGTGTATGAAATGCTGGAAGGAGGATACAACAGAGTTGTATCAAACCATAAGTGCTCCAGAGATACAACTTGCAGAACCACATTAAAAACGGCTTGAATAAATGAGACAGAGAAAGATGTGATTTTGGTCATTATATTTCAGTGGGGTACTAAGGCACTTAGCTGGGTATCATATTGCAAGGAGTGCATGGTGGTACTTTCTGACTCAACTTCCTTTATCTGTTGCAAGAAGTGCCTGGTGGTAATATCCGACTCATCTTCCTTTATCTGTTGGTTGATAATGAATGATCGATTGTAGTCGTAGCCCACTGCATTCAGAGTTAGATGGGTGAGTCCGGTTGTGAAGGAACAGCCATTGCAGCTGACATGACGTTGCCCAGTTCTTAAGGGTGGGACTGGGTATGGGACCTTGATCCAAATAGCAGTTCCTAATTCTGTAATGCAAGATGATAGCTTAGGTTTCTGGTGCTGTCTTACCTCACTCACTAGAAAATGATAAGGTTTCGTACCCTTGCTTGCAAGCTGATGATGTCTTCCTCCCTCGATGTATATTTCTGCACATTCCCCTTTAATATCTCTAGAATTACTGTCCACTGACTTCTGTCCATAATACGAAAGTCTGATATGTATTCAAGTAATGACGAGAGATAATTACACATGTAGAGTGGTTGTCAGTCTGGTCTGCTTATGGTCTAAATCTGTAAAACAAAACAGAGCAAACAATATATAAACATAGCGTGGCATGCGTCCTGCATTATGAACTGTAGGTGCAGAGTTGCAATACATGATAAATACCTGCAAAAAGGGTGCATGTGGCTAGTACAGGTAGAGAATTAGAGCATTACTATTAATACTATTGAAGTGGATGCTAAATAATCAATTCGGGTAACACGTTACCCGTAGTTAGGCCAATTTTTAACTGCATAACCAGGCAAACATTAAAGCATCACTTATAGTAACTACATATGTGAAGTGGGTGCTTTGCGAAAGCTATGTATATAAAACACTTGTAAGTTTCTAACCACAGCGGATTCTACATGGTAATATAAATAAATTTTCTATAGTACAAATAAATGCTACAATATACATTTTGAGACAATGTTACCTGTAAATGCTCAATTACGTTCTAGGCAGATAAAGTCTGGACATAGAGGAAATTATACAGCAATATTAAAAGAGTTTTCCATATCATGTACCAGACCTGCACTTATTAATATGGTTATAGCAATGGGAGGAGACGCCATGGAGACCCGTGCATACCAAAAAGTGTGAAGATAACAAAGTGATAACATTGAAAAGTTAGAAACTTTGTCGTCATTGATATAAAAAAAACGAAAAAGTTGGAAATTACCTTCAAAAATGAAATTCCTCCAACTTGTTTTAAGATAGCGAAGTTCCAAGCAGTTTGTATTTAATTTTGCGAGGCCTCTCAGTCTGTAGAGAATGTGTTACTCAGCACAAGTGTAAACGACTGACGATTTCGTGGGATTTAGCATTAATCCCAGTATCAAAAGAATATCATTCTCCCTAGCTGCCATCTACGAGAGCAGACATTTAGCGTTTTAGCTATAAAGTTTGAAAATGGTTGGGCTGGATTTACAAGGTAGCAGGGGTAAAATTGGACTTGAATTTAGGAAGAAGTGACTTCGTTTTGGACAGAACAGAAAGAAATGAGCGCTGAATAGAGAGAAGAATGTAACAAGACGTGGCGTTTGACTGGGTGGGACATGATACTACACGTCTGCGGCATGATGCCAAAGGGCTAGACATCACTTTAAATTAATAACTGATTTTTTTTTAAAAAAAAAACTTCGTTTAAATCAAAATCACACACACACACACACACACACACACAACGTACAAGTGCATATATTTTTAGAAAAAGGGGTTTTCTCAATGTAACCACTTAGTTGTTACAACAGACCATTGGTGGGAAAATATATGGTTTTATTATTTGTCTACGTACTTGGTGTAACATTAGGCAATGGTTAAATTGCATTTGCGTATGGGTTTTTCTTCTCATTTTCACAAAAATGAGTGAACTCAGAATATAGCATTGATCTTAGCCTCAATTCCACAACAAAACATTGTTCCGTATGTTTTTGAATTACATTATAGCATTTAAAGTTAAGTCTTGAATAACGTAATATTTAGACTCTGATTTCTATGAAATGTATATTTTTCTGAATATATTTTGCCCAATGGTTTACGAAAAGAGACAATCTAATAAAGTGATAATGACACAGTTAAATCCGTCATTATTTCCTCATGACAAGTTCACGTACAATTCCAAACCGATTTTTATGAAGAAAATAATGTTCACGCGGCAGTTAAAATATTAATGTAACCAATTATATTCTGAAAACAAACATTGCTAGTTACACAAGTTTAAGTTTCGAAACACGTTTGTATGTATCTATCGTAAAAGGATGAAAATTATAACTTGCGGAAATCGGGCAGTAATAGTTCATTAGTTGCTAACTTACTCGGGAAAGGGTTAACGTTAAGTCAACATAAAAACACACGCCTGTGAATGTGCAAGAGTTTGTTTGTTGGAGCAATTGATATTAACATTATTTACGGCTTGAAATGTATCTCATTTCATTCAATATTCCTCTTAAAAAAACCGGGGCGAAGTAGTTTTCACTTTTATAACAGATGAAGGCGAAATTTACGGGGATTTTTTTTAGGTGAATTATTCGCCTACTTCGCCTGGTAACCTGATCACTGCAGGTAATAGTATTTCTCCTAAGTTATCAAGAGCATTCTTCCCTGCATCCACTTGTTGGTCACTTTCTCACATTGAAAAGTACCACTAATCCCACCTGGTACTGGCATGCTGGCTACTTATTTACATCAGGAAGTGCCACTGATTTGTTCAAGTGATGGATGGGATCCACTAGAAAAAAGCCTTCTTCCTGCCTCTACAGAAAAAAGCCTTCTTCCTGCCTCTACAGAAAAAAGACCGATCTTTTGATTTGTAATTTCCTTCAGACGCGTACAAAGAGGTTTTGTACCTGATTATATCTATGTCTTGCAATTGCACCAGCCTAAGGGCACCACGCCTTTTAGGGGCCCGGCAATAACGGATCAAAATAATATTGAACTGATTTGATCTTGACGTATCAAATTTGCGGAGGGGGGACTCTAGATTTCGACTGCCTAGAGGCCTCCACGGGGTTTAATCTGGTACTGCAATTGGTCAGACCCATGGAAATGTTTCGTATTTCGGGAATCATTTTCAATTTTGTGGCCAAGTACAGGGTTTGATCAGGTCGTGTTGTGGTTTGTGTGTGTGTGTGTCAAAATTTCAAAAGGACGCTGTCTTTCCTCGATTGGGCACTATAGCAAAAATTTATGTGTCTATTTACTCAAAGTATGTATAATACACAATAAACGTGCAAAGGTTTCGAAGTTCAACAAGTACCCATATTGTTTTCTCACGCTTGATGTGACTGATAGGCCACAAAAGCATCGCACGGCTTTGAATACAAACATCGGAATCAGCTTAACAGCTATCATCAATTAACACAATGTCAAATTCAACCAGCGATGTCTCTGGAGAACATGGGCGACCGTCACAACAAAGCTGCCTACGATCAGCTAGAACTCCGCGTTTGTGGTCATGTAAAACCTAACCTTCGGGTTCACCAATTCGCACGGAAAGACCTCACAGTGGGCTTCAAATAAATGCTTGCACCGCCTACCAGTTAAACAAAAAAATATACTGTTGCAAAGACCGCGGATGGTGGGAAGAAGATCACGAAACACACAGCCGAGATGATGGGAACGGAAGAGAAACTGGTTCCGATTGTTAAGGTATCCAATTGCGCCAAGAATAACATGAAAGCCTTAAAAGCAACTGCGACAACCACGAAACACTTCCCAGCCCAAACGAAAACACCGAAATGAACATATAACCAACATTATAAAATATATTTAAGAAAATAAAAAAGCATTTGGATGGTTTATTGAAGGAACACCATCAGAGTACAAATCAGAGATGTTAACAAAAATCATCTAAAATGTATTGAGTGCTGACGCCATATATATATATATATATATATATATATATATACATATATATATATATATGTGTGTGTGTGTGTGTGTGTGTGTGTGTGTGTGTGTTCTTACAGATACATTACAATTTGACGAGGATTTGGGCAAAATGTTATATTGGAGCACGAATTACCCCGTGACACGAATGTCTGAAAACGCTTTCTTCTACCCTGGGATTTACAACCAGAGTTTCTATTTCCTGAAGAATGTAATTCCCCACAAGAGAATCTGATTCCTGATAAAGAATACTATGTGCCACCATCACGCAGACAAGGTCTTGGTGGAACCCGTTGTTTAAATGCAATTCTTGAGACCAGCTACAGAGCAATTAACTCGTGAATCATCTGAAAAATGTTTGTGGGGTCGGTTTGCACCAGTAACGACGAGCTAGGAGTACTCAAGGATATCGCATTGACTTCTCAATGGTTGATTAGCAATGATATTGTGGACTTGGAGGACGTCTCGTTCGCTAATAAACGAATTCACTGAAGTTATATAACACCAATGACGAGTCACAGGCTTCCGCGGAATTTTTGTTTAAGTGGGGACGACGAAAACATGTAGTGGTAGCTATTAAGTTTTACGGTTGTAGGCAAAAACACGTTTAGAGGTAAAATGGGGGGGGTAAGCCCTCCTCAACCTTTACGTGCGGGCGCACATGTGATGAGTTATGATGCGCTTCACGTCTAACGTGAAGTCTTTGTCATGATAAAGCATGTTGTTGCAAATTGAAACTAGAGCGCTACCTCAATGATCACGATCTCACCCATATAATCGGAATTATACGCGTTTTTCTCTACACGAATTACAGGCGGGGAAATACCATACACTCCAGATCGCACTACCGTCTTTTCGCGTTTATTACAGTTGAACTAATGTCGAATGGCGCCCGCGGAAATAACTCGTTCATGTTTTCGTCTGATGATTGCGCAACTGGAACGTTATTAGACTTTCTACAGGCGGGTACGATATTTACTCAATAAATGAGAAGATCATACGAAATATTTTGTTGATAACCATAAAAGACTCGAATATGACCCACGCTCAGCTCTGTCTTCCCTATTGAATTTGCACCGTATGCTAAAGTTATCGATGAAAAACATTTATTAGTTGGTCTTTAGATGTTAATGAGGTTCATGAGCACAAATGAATCTTCCACGCAGGATCTGGATGGTCAGGACATTGCCAGGATCACGCCAACGATTCAGGTTAATGTTAAATTTGAACCCATCAGTGTCATTTACCAATCGAACCTTACACGTTTATCAGATATGGCGTCGCAAATTTACATATTGTTAGCATTCTGTGGATTATTCAGATGTGTCTTCCATGCCACAAACTTCGGTTGACACACCTTGGTTTCACACTTATCGAATAGGACGGACAGTCGATGCATCTCCGCTTTAAGACCTCCAGAATAGAACTGCACATTAGAGATTGATTTAATTGAATGATAGTTGTGCGTGGGCTTTTGTGACTTGTACTTGTGGTCAACGCGATAAAACTGCTAACGTCACATATTACAGAAGTAGCCTTGGTGATGTTATCCGGAACTGTTCACAGGATCGCCAAATATTCTTGTGCGACTGGCTCAACGTGATGTACCAATCCATAAACAAGTTGTAATGCGAGTCGTTGATTTTATCAAAGCGCCTCTTACGGAACGGTTGAAAAATCTGCGATTGCAAGTGGTTCAACCGATTAGAGATCGCCTACGCTGTTTAGTGACTTGAAAGCCAAAAGCAGTTACATTTCCATTACAATGCTAGCCCTGGTTAGTAAAATTATCAGTGAAGCTGATCAACGACATCTGGCTGAGCTGGCAGAAGCCAGGACTAATTCAATGATTACAAATGTGGCATTAGGGAGCGATTTTGCTGTGGTAGACGGGTTATTGACGACAGTGGTAAAGTCACGAAAGCCGTCTCACAAAATGGTATGGTATTAGACTAACTGCTGTCGGTCGTCCATGATAAGTATGACAATGACAGCATCGATGACAAATTGATGGAGCCTCATTATCGTTTTCGTATGCGATTCCTCTGAGACATTTATTTAGGTTTTGTAAAGATGTCATTAAGGTTAATTTCGGAGTCAAACAGTAATGTTATTCTGGAAGAGAAACGACAATGATCCAATTTGGCATGATGATGGTGATGATGATGATGATGATGATGATGATGATGATGATGATGATGGCAAAGTAGTATTGACAAAATTTATATTGAAGGTGCCTGTACTAACCTCTTCACTAACTGTATAAGCGTACTTGTCGTTTATGAGTTCCAGAGACAGGTCGCCACTCTCATTTCTCACGCTTACCACTGGCTCGCATTAATGTGTTTTGTCTTTTAATCACAGAAAAAGGATTCTAAATATACCAAACATATGCGAAATGGGTAATTTTATTTCATGTTTTCTTCACACTTTACATTTTAGATTCGGACAAGAAATATTGAAGAGTAGAATATGGATGTTTGACAGGATTTGATGCTCTTTATTATTTCATATTGTGTATCAACAACTGACATAAATTTTCCTGAATGGGTTAGAACAAAGGGCTTGTCTTAATATAAGAAATACAAATTGTAGGCGATTCATCTTAACTAGTGCAGAATGTTAAACCCACCAATTGCTCAGGTAGAGAAACCATCCATATACAATTAAAATATATAATCATTGGTTTCGTAAACACCAGGTTAAAATATATGTTGTTTGGAAATGTAACAATGAATCTGAGATATCCATAAATGTGTATGAAATGCTGGAAGGAGGATACAACAGAGTTGTATCAAACCATAAGTGCTCCAGAGATACAACTTGCAGAACCACATTAAAAACGGCTTGAATAAATGAGACAGAGAAAGATGTGATTTTGGTCATTATATTTCAGTGGGGTACTAAGGCACTTAGCTGGGTATCATATTGCAAGGAGTGCATGGTGGTACTTTCTGACTCAACTTCCTTTATCTGTTGCAAGAAGTGCCTGGTGGTAATATCCGACTCATCTTCCTTTATCTGTTGGTTGATAATGAATGATCGATTGTAGTCGTAGCCCACTGCATTCAGAGTTAGATGGGTGAGTCCGGTTGTGAAGGAACAGCCATTGCAGCTGACATGACGTTGCCCAGTTCTTAAGGGTGGGACTGGGTATGGGACCTTGATCCAAATAGCAGTTCCTAATTCTGTAATGCAAGATGATAGCTTAGGTTTCTGGTGCTGTCTTACCTCACTCACTAGAAAATGATAAGGTTTCGTACCCTTGCTTGCAAGCTGATGATGTCTTCCTCCCTCGATGTATATTTCTGCACATTCCCCTTTAATATCTCTAGAATTACTGTCCACTGACTTCTGTCCATAATACGAAAGTCTGATATGTATTCAAGTAATGACGAGAGATAATTACACATGTAGAGTGGTTGTCAGTCTGGTCTGCTTATGGTCTAAATCTGTAAAACAAAACAGAGCAAACAATATATAAACATAGCGTGACATGCGTCCTGCATTATGAACTGTAGGTGCAGAGTTGCAATACATGATAAATACCTGCAAAAAGGGTGCATGTGGCTAGTACAGGTAGAGAATTAGAGCATTACTATTAATACTATTGAAGTGGATGCTAAATAATCAATTCGGGTAACACGTTACCCGTAGTTAGGCCAATTTTTAACTGCATAACCAGGCAAACATTAAAGCATCACTTATAGTAACTACATATGTGAAGTGGGTGCTTTGCGAAAGCTATGTATATAAAACTTGTAAGTTTCCAACCACAGCGGATTCTACATGGTAATATAAATAAATTTTCTATAGTACAAATAAATGCTACAATATACATTTTGAGACAATGTTACCTGTAAATGCTCAATTACGTTCTAGGCAGATAAAGTCTGGACATAGAGGAAATTATACAGCAATATTAAAAGAGTTTTCCATATCATGTACCAGACCTGCACTTATTAATATGGTTATAGCAATGGGAGGAGACGCCATGGAGACCCGTGCATACCAAAAAGTGTGAAGATAACAAAGTGATAACATTGAAAAGTTAGAAACTTTGTCGTCATTGATATAAAAAAAACGAAAAAGTTGGAAATTACCTTCAAAAATGAAATTCCTCCAACTTGTTTTAAGATAGCGAAGTTCCAAGCAGTTTGTATTTAATTTTGCGAGGCCTCTCAGTCTGTAGAGAATGTGTTACTCAGCACAAGTGTAAACGACTGACGATTTCGTGGGATTTAGCATTAATCCCAGTATCAAAAGAATATCATTCTATCTAGCTGCCATCTACGAGAGCAGACATTTAGCGTTTTAGCTATAAAGTTTGAAAATGGTTGGGCTGGATTTACAAGGTAGCAGGGGTAAAATTGGACTTGAATTTAGGAAGAAGTGACTTCGTTTTGGACAGAACAGAAAGAAATGAGCGCTAAATAGAGAGAAGAATGTAACAAGACGTGGCGTTTGACTGGGTGGGACATGATACTACACGTCTGCGGCATGATGCCAAAGGGCTAGACATCACTTTAAATTAATAAGACTGATTTTTAAAAAAAAAAAAACTTCGTTTAAATCAAAATCACACACACACACACACACACACACACACACACACACACACACACACACAACGTACAAGTGCATATATTTTTAGAAAAAGGGGTTTTCTCAATGTAACCACTTAGTTGTTACAACAGACCATTGGTGGGAAAATATATGGTTTTATTATTTGTCTACGTACTTGGTGTAACATTAGGCAATGGTTAAATTGCATTTGCGTATGGGTTTTTCTTCTCATTTTCACAAAAATGAGTGAACTCAGAATATAGCATTGATCTTAGCCTCAATTCCACAACAAAACATTGTTCCGTATGTTTTTGAATTACATTATAGCATTTAAAGTTAAGTCTTGAATAACGTAATATTTAGACTCTGATTTCTATGAAATGTATATTTTTCTGAATATATTTTGCCCAATGGTTTACGAAAAGAGACAATCTAATAAAGTGATAATGACACAGTTAAATCCGTCATTATTTCCTCATGACAAGTTCACGTACAATTCCAAACCGATTTTTATGAAGAAAATAATGTTCACGCGGCAGTTAAAATATTAATGTAACCAATTATATTCTGAAAACAAACATTGCTAGTTACACAAGTTTAAGTTTCGAAACACGTTTGTATGTATCTATCGTAAAAGGATGAAAATTATAACTTGCGGAAATCGGGCAGTAATAGTTCATTAGTTGCTAACTTACTCGGGAAAGGGTTAACGTTAAGTCAACATAAAAACACACGCCTGTGAATGTGCAAGAGTTTGTTTGTTGGAGCAATTGATATTAACATTATTTACAGCTTGAAATGTATCTCATTTCATTCAATATTCCTCTTTAAAAAAAAAACGGGGCGAAGTAGTTTTCACTTTCATAACAGATGAAGGCGAAATTTACGGGGATTTTTTTTAGGTGAATTATTCGCCTACTTCGCCTGGTAACCTGATCACTGCAGGTAATAGTATTTCTCCTAAGTTATCAAGAGCATTCTTCCCTGCATCCACTTGTTGGTCACTTTCTCACATTGAAAAGTACCACTGATCCCACCTGGTACTGGCATGCTGGCTACTTATTTACATCAGGAAGTGCCACTGATTTGTTCAAGTGATGGATGGGATCCACTAGAAAAAAGCCTTCTTCCTGCCTCTACAGAAGCAGCTGCACATCTGAGCATAATGAATACAAATGACATCTGGGGGCCCTGAGTGGTCTAAAGCACTCACCATTATGGATCACTGCCATCTCACCTCTATCTGTGTGGGTTTGTGTCTTGGGCTCGGTCAACGTAGGTATGAGAGAAAGCTTGCCAGTAGCTTATTGTTGGTTGGAGATTCTTTCTGGAGTTTTCCCAGGTTCTTCCAATACCATTTATACTGGCGGCCATGTATAGCCTCTCTTGTGCTGAAAACTAGCTTTAAACCCTATAACAAAAACAACAAATGACATTTTTCCATGCAAACAACTTAATACATGCCAAGCATGTCTTAAGTAGCTTTTTTATGACTGCAATTGCCAGCTTCTTATTGCATGATGAAAGGCTAAAAGAAATTAGAAAAAAGCAAACAAATGTCCAGAATAAAATTGTAGAAAGTAATGTTTCTTTCTACACATGTAGCAACATGGGGGATAAAAACACGAAGTGTCAAATGATTAACTGGAGATTATAAAAAAAAAATCCTCATGACTAAATAACCATTTGTTCAGACATAGTTATAGCAAGATTTTCAATATGGCTACCATAGCAGACATATTGGAGATCTAATTAGCACCACTTTCCTTTAGTTCCAACACACACATTATAAAAAGCACTGCAGTGAAAGCCCCATGTTGCAATTATTCAAGGGGCTGCAGTGGTAAAAACAGTTTAAATCTGTCATCTTTTTCATTTACGACTTACTACACATGCAAGTCCATTAGTTATAATCTCCTGTTATTGTGACTATTCATTCAGAAGTCTGATTAAGAGCAGCAAGTCGTCACAGTCTGTTAGTGAAACCCAATGTCCATATGACCATCTCTTCAGGAGAAATAGCTATAACAAAATTTTCAAAATTGCTCATGTGGTGACCTTACCAGAAGTCTGATCAGCACAATGTTTAATTGAGACCAACTACATGTCATAAAGAGTAATTTACTGAAAATTTCATGTTACTACGATTCAAGATGGCCACGATAGGTACCATGCTATAGGTCTAATCATCACCATTTTAATATAATTAAGACCAATATCATATCAAATGCCTTTTAGTTAAAATCCCATGTCAATCCCTATACCGGTCTAGAGAAGCAATAACAAGATTTCAAAACTAGCTGTTGTGTTGATTTTATTAATGGATTAACAACATACAAGTAGCAACAAAATATTAGCAAGATGACCAACACGTCAATGTTGTCTGTCACATCTGCGCCATTATTTAGTATAAAAAAACACAAGTACCTCATGGTAATACTACCAACACATCAGAAGGAGCAGCAATAATGATTTTTTTCAAAATGGCTACAATCCTGGGTGTTACAATTCACACTTGTCAATATGATCACTCCATTCCAAGTGAGAACATGTTCCATCTGACTGATATCATTTTCATTTA
The DNA here is from genome assembly GCA_016746295.1 of Potamilus streckersoni. Taxonomy (NCBI): domain Eukaryota; kingdom Metazoa; phylum Mollusca; class Bivalvia; order Unionida; family Unionidae; genus Potamilus; species Potamilus streckersoni. The sequence continues at coordinate 1,260,880 of JAEAOA010002363.1, read as the reverse complement.
GCATCAACTACACATTTATAAGAAGTCTTCTAGTTAAGTCTCATGTTGATATGACCACATGGTTCACACAGGAAATTCAAGTACTTTTTTAGGACAAAAATAAATTTTAAAGCACATTAACTACATCTAAACTTATTAAGAAAGTTGATTATGATGTGTAAACACCACAAAATTTCAGATTTATGTAGCAGATAAGAACTGTAAATTAATTTTTTAAACTAGTTTTTATAAATATTCTAGCTATGGGGGACAGTGTGTAGGTGATAGGGGTGCAGTCATCTTAGCTACATCAATTTGGAAGTTTCAAGTCTTATTTGCCAGAGTTTCTGTCCCCATCTAGAGCTTTTTTGTTAAAATAAATACTATTCTAAAAATTCATTCACATTGCAGATATTCACAACATCAGAAGTCTTTCAGTGAAAACCAACTGCCAATAAGATCCATCAATCTGGTGATAACAAGATGGTCGCCATGGCTGCCATACTGGATGTCCAGGGGACCCATTTTCATTTTGGACCAACTGGTTGTACGGATCAATATGTTTGTAAAGTCCCCCTGCAATCGTCCCAGTAGTTTAGGAAGAGTAGAAATGATAATCTTGTGCTGATGGACAACAGACAGCAAAGCACAAAAGACCATCTCAATAGCTCATCTGGTTTATGACCAGTACAGCTGACAAGTTTCACAGCCAACAATTCTGTATAAAAAACAACAGTATTGGATCACTTTTAATTACACATAAGCTTGTTCAATAATAGCTATTAAGGGTTGCCCTAAAGCGGAGGAGCAGTGTCCAAATTAGGCTCGGCCTTAATTGCAACAATTTAATTTGAGTCTCTTAATGAAACTATACTGGTATGTACAGAAGGAGAACAAAACATTTCATTACTATTTAAAGATTATTTATTCTGATAAATGTACAGACACATCACTGGTTCATTAACATACATGCACCAAAAGCAAATTGCAGGACATCTCACATTTCATCAATATCTCTTTAATTTGTGCCATCTAATTCACAAATGCATAAACGAGTGTTATTAATAATCCATTGTTTCACCTGCATCTGTGCATTGATGCATTGCCACTCTAACTTGCAAAAAATTTAACAGAACTTTTGAACACTGCTGAAGTCAGCACTGTCGTTGATAACTGATAAAGGATATATATGTATCACCATGCTAACAAAGTTAGATAAACAAAACAACCAACCAACCCCCAAAACACAATAGGCCTAAGTGCGCCTAAGATTGCTCTCCTGTCTGATATATGCTCAATTGCAAAATGCAAAAGAAGCTTGACCAAAAATGCTCTCTGCATACATTTTTTCTAATGATACTGATTGCACATGCTATGAAAATAATTATTTCAAGGTATCTCCAGTTTGTAAATCTTCTTCCACAGTTGATGGTACAGAGCATCAAAATACTAAAAGGCCTCCAGGCCAGGATGCTTTCTGTCTGAGTTATAATCAAATTCTGTTGAGTGGGTATTTTTTTTCTTAGGATAAACTTGTGCAAATGTTTTTCTGTTTTTAGCAACAGCCACTATGTTTAATGCTGCATCATCATTAATGTCTGTTAAAGACCTTCAAGCTTGAATACTTTTTGTCCAAGTTGGTCAAATTCTTTTAACTGGCTTTTAATTAGAACTTGTTGAAAGCTTTTTTATTTTCCATAGCAAATGTTACATCTGATGGCAGGTAACAATCATTTCAATAAACCTGAAAGACTTTCTGGTTAAAATACTTTCTATAAAATCTGGTTAAATTCTGTTTAGTGGTTTTTGAAAGTCATTCAAATGACTATATATTTGATAATGAGTGGATGTCATTTGTACAAATCTAAATGCCCCTTTGATAAGTTTATTTAAAGCTTTTTTTAAGTAATAGTCGTCAATATTTTGACAGTATCAACTGTACTCATCTTAAAGACCTATAAGGCGGAATGCTGTGTCTACTTTGGTCAAATTCTGCTGAGAAGAAATCATGTAAAGATCTTTTTTTTCGTAACAGGGGCCCCTTACTGATGGCAGTTTGGCATTATTTCAACCAATCTGAAAGATCTTTAATGCATTATTCTTTCAAATGCAGTTTAATTCTGCTGCAGTTGTTTCAGATGAAGTCATTTAATGTTTCTGTTTCTTTTTTTAATGTTGGCCATATCTGATGATGGTTTTGCACCATTTGAACAAACTGAAAACCTCTTGTCAGGATGTTTTCTTTTCAATTTGGTCAAATTTTTGACAAGTGGTTTATGAGAATGAAGATTTTCTATTTCAGTGACAGTAGATGAGCATTGTTTAAAAACAAACTTTGAAAGCTTCAGGTCAGGGTGCTTTCCATCAAAATTTGATAATTTCTGTTGAATGCTTTTTGAACAGTTTAAAATACCAATTGTGAACAGGAAACACACAAAGAACCATACCACAAGAACTCCATGGTAAGCTAAAATGCAAAGTAGATTTGCTTTATAATGGATGGAAAGATGTACAGAAAGGCCTGACTAAAGCATGACAACCCCCAGCTGCAAAAAGTGGGGCATAAATATGTCTCCATATTTCTTTTGCATTGTCATAAAGCTCCATTAGATATTCTGAAAATCTGAATGGGAATGAGTTTATCACATTCTATAGTTTGTTTCCAATGTAAGCTGTATACTCCTTGCTGTTCTAGTTCAAATGCAGTTCTATACATCTGTTATAGGTGCATGAGGAAGATGATTTAGTGACACATGCCCTGTTGCACAGATCAATTATCAATGCTCCTTTTTATTAATCATTTTGGAAATTAAAGCTTGCTTCCCCTGTAAACACTCAAAGACATACATGCTGTATCAAGATCACTGTATCTCTGCAGCACTAAGTAAAATTTGTCATGGAATATCCAAGAAAGTTCCAGTTTTTCATCAAAACTTGACATCCATGTTAATTAAAGATGAGTGTCTGACTAGTGATCGTCAAAATATTTATATCTACACAAGATTTCATTGGTAGGCTGAGGTTTTGGAACAGGAGGTCCCAGGTACATCATCTTCATGTACACCAAGGCTCTGTAAATGAAAAGTTGTAAATAGCTTAGCAGAAATTAAGAACTAAACATACATACACAGTCCAAAGACCAGGACAAATGCTGCTGGAAATTCATCAGAGACTGCTGTAGTTAACTCTACACTCCCACCATATCTTCATCTCACCTCAATGTAATTCCAATGTACATGAATATACACATTTTGTCTTTTATTCAAATTTCTAAGTCATACTGAAGTTACAGAATTATTAATATATGATTAAAATCAGAAAAAGACTAATTTAGAACCATATGCTGTTACAACCTTACTTTATACTCAGCTTTTGCTATGAATAAAGTATAAGAAGTTAACTCTTTTTATGTCTACATATATGTGATGGTGATGTTTATTATAATAGGATCCCAAATAATTTCTTCAGCACATAGTACACATGTTACACCAAATTCAGCATCTCTCTTTAAGTATTCAACACAGATGAAAACATGCTGAGGGCATCAATCCATCTAACAATAAATTAATATCCGGAAAATAGAAAAAAGTTTTTTTTTTGTTGTCTAAAAGTAGCTGTCAAATTCTACTGACCTTCTGTACAAATTGTGGGTTGGCAGCTACTTCTCTGTCCATCTCTTTCAGTTTCGCATCAAGTTGCATACATCTCTGCATCTGAAAGTACAAATGAATAGAAATTAAACATCCATAAAATAAAACAGCATCTTACTGAAGAAACTTTCTAAGTGATAAAAGTTGCATTACTGAATCAATATATAACTGAAAATTACTACTAATATATATATATATATATATATATATATATATATATATATATATATATATATATATATATATATATATATATATATATATATATATATATAAGTAGAATACTGGAAGCATCTAAAGATCTCAAGTATGTGGAATAATGTGGATTGACTGGAAGCAAGAAAAGATCTCAGGTATATGGAATAATGTGGATTGACTGGAAGCAAGAAAAGATCTCAAGTATATGGAATATTGTGGATTGACTGGAAGCAGATCTTAAGTATATGGAATAATGTGGATTGACTGGAAGCAAGAAAAGATCTCAATTATGTGGAATAATGTGGACTGACTGGAAACACGAGATCTCAAGTACAGTGAAACCTGTCCTAACAGTCATCTTTTCATAGCAATCACTTTGTTATCACAATGGCTATTTAAATTCCTCCTGGCAATTTTCCTGTATAAGTATAGTATGTAACAGTCATCTGCTTTCTGTGGTAGGCAGACAGTTGTATTGTAACTAAACAATGGTTTCTCTGCACCTTGAGTAGTCAGTGATGCATATCAACTGTGACCACTCAGTCTATGCAAACCAAACTTTTGCTTTATGAAGTATTTAGATAATGAAATATCATGTGAATTGATGTGTAAACATTTCTTACATTGCTTGTACTCAGTCTATGCAAACCAAACTTTTGCTTTATGAAGTATTTAGATAATGAAATATCATGTGAATTGATGTGTAAACATTTCTTACATTGCTTGTACTCACTGAACTCTTCATATTGTCAATTTAGCTCAAATGTGTTATTATGTCAAATTTGAAAGCAAGGCAGTTGATTGTATCAGGAGAGAGGGTTGAAGCAATTCATTTGATGCATGGTGGGAAAAGTAATGTTATGACAGAAGAAATAAAAATTGCCTTTTGTGCAGATCTTTGATCTTTTGCTCTTTGGCTGTTTTGTTTTACTGTAAAGGAACAGGACATTAAAAATTTTGTTTAGGGCTCCTTACCACTCAGATCTGGAAATTTCAGACCAAGAAACTTCACAGCTATGACCGTATATTATCATTTCCACAGTACGAACATGTCATGATTTTGTATTCATTCACCTTTTAGCAACTCCTTTAAATAACACACAACACATATGTTCAGTATAAACTTTATTGTAAATATAAATAATCTTTGGCATAATGGGGGCAAATCCTGTCACAGCACACTGCACTAGCTGAGCTCAGAATTTTTTCTATTGGAATACCTCAAGAGAAGAGACTTGGGGAAGTCTGTAGTGTTGTGAAGAGTGCCTGACACCTATATATGGAGTGGATCCACAAGGGGCTGATACAAGGTATATAGGGACACTGATAACCAAAACTCGATAAGTCTGATCCTGAGTATTGCTATGATAATATCAGTTGATACTCCATACTTGCACTGAAGGAAGTGGATATGAAGTATATGGGTATAATAGTTGAGTACATTTAAGTACTGACAAATTGGGTTACAAAAGCAAAGTTATGAATGCATCTAACCTAACAATGGCACAGCTTGGCAATATTTTTTTCTATAGGAATTCTTCAGGAAGAGAGACTTGGGGGAGTTTGTTGGGTTGTGAAGAATGTCCGACACATGTAGTGGAGCTGCAAGGGCTGATACAAGGTATATAGGGACATTGATAACTGAAACTTGATGAGTCTGATCCTGAGGGTTGCCATTCTTATTGTTATACTAATGATATATTAAGACACAATGGCAGTAAACTCATCCCAATCTCCTTGTAATACAATGGATATGTAAAAACGCATGGCAGTAAACTCTTTCTAATCTTATCATACCATTGCTGTGCTATGACACAATAGCAGTAAAATCTTCCTAATCTCTTTGTCATACCATGGATGTGTAAAGACACATGGCAGTAAACTCTTCCCAATCTAATCATACCATTGCTGTGCTATGACACAATAGCAGTAAAACCTTCCTAATCTCTTTGTCATACCAAGGATGTGTTAAGACAACGGCAGGAAATTTTGCTCAATCTCCCTATCATACCATGGATGTGTTAAGGCACAATGGCAGTAAACTGCCCAGTCTCATTATCATACTTTGATTGTGTTTTAGCACAATGGCAGTAACGTCTGATCAATCTTTTTGTCATACATTGGCTGTGTTAAGACACAATGTCAGTAAGCTCTACCCAATCTCCTTTTCATATCATGGATTTGTTAAGACATGGTTGGAGACCACAGCTATGAAGTTTTTTATATTGTATCCTGTTCTATCATAGAAACTTTCACATCTGAGCAATCTATAGTCCTATTCAATACCCTGTCCTGTAAGCACAGTAAAAAAATTCATCGTCATGGCTTTTGATCTTGAACATGATATCATGGATAGATGCGTTGTGATCATGATTTTTAATGTAGCTTTAACAAATTTTTCAGACATACGATGTCTGCAGTGTGGCAGTTTATAGTGATGTCTAGCACTGAAGCATCATGCTGCAGACATGCAGCATGATGTCCCACCCAGTCACATTATCCTGACACCAGGCCGACCAGTCCTAACACTAACCTCTTAATGCTGAGCATCTGCTTCTGTTACTACCATTTTTTGAAGTCTTTGGTATATCATGGATAGAAGATCACTGTACTTGTCTAACATAATGTCAAGTTATGACTACATGATAAGCTTGGCTAAATCTGTAAGTAATATTTCTGGAACAAAATACTAAAGTTGTTTATCATATCATTTCACTTAGAACCAACTAGACATCATAAGAAGTCCTTAAGTGAATACCCCAAGTCAATACAACCAGTTTAAAAGGAATAGTGCCTTGTCCAAAGATGCACCATAGTAGAAAACCATGGTTGATCAATGTTTGGATTCAAATCTGCTCACCTTTGGTCACGATTTTTACCATAGCTTTAACAATTTTTCAGTCATATTGCTACGATGTCTGATGTGTGGCAGTTAATAATGATGTCTAGCACTGGGGCATCATGCTGCAGACATGTAGCATCATGTCCCACCCAATCACATTATTCTGACACCAGGCCAACCAATCCTAACATTAACCTCTTAATGCTGAGCACCTAGTGAGGCAGCTGTCAGTACCATTTTTATGAGTCTTTTCTATGACTTGGCAAGGGTTCAAACTTGCAACATCCTGTATCCAACACTAACCACAAGGCCACTGGAGTGGTCTTTTGGTCTGTGACCAGCGGAGACAACAAGAACAGGATTTCTACAAAAAATGTAGCAGCAGATTTCAACTGGTGGTGGCAGTGGTTTTTATAGGGAAGTGAAAGTAACCCAAGGGGAGCAGCATGTCAGAACTGTTTGTCCTACCCATGAGTTTTGGGGAGTAGTGTAGTCTTAATCTGCCAGATGTGGGCTATTCCAGTCACAGTTGGTGAATGTTATACAAAAGTAAATATGAGTTGCAAATTGTTTCCTATAAGGCATTCTCACTTCTCTCAAAATTTCAATGCCAAGCTGAAAACTTCAACTTGTGACTCATTTATCAAGGAATATGCAGCATATAATGGAAAATATTGAAATTGTAAGCAACTCACAAACTTTTCGTCTTTTGCATTAAATTTACATGCAAAATAAAGGAAATTACAACTCAAAATAAGGTCAAATGATCAGTGCCAATAGCTGCTCTGTTTACCCATTTCACTGAAGTGCAATCTGCAAGATTATAGCTTGTGCAAGTTAAATATTTTTTCAGAATTAAAGAAAAAAATATTTTAATTCAGATTCATGAGATACAAATTCTATTAATATAATCTTTATGTGACAAATTTAAATCAATCTGTTAACACTGTAAAGTGATAAGCATTGATGTAAGTGTGTTCAATTGTTTGTGGAGAACAGTTTCGTTTTACCTCCTGGTCCAATCTGATTAACATTCTAGCACTGTTGTATTTTTCTGGATTGTCGTGGAAACGCACCATCCCATCTCTCTGATTAATAGTAGCAAAAATTTCACCATCTTCAATCTAAAAAAAATATGAAAAGACATTAATTTGTTGCTCAAATGTACACTAAACACTGAAATGATAAAAGTAAGGTACACAAATATTTTAAATTAGTTTAAAAGTTCATGCATAAAATGGAAAAATTCTAAGTGCAAAATATTTTTTATGACTTAACATTTTAAATATAAATTCTATGAAAGGCCTTATGGTAAAAGCAGTGATTGAACATTTCAAATATTAATTCTGTGAAGAGTTAATGGTAAATGCAGTGACTGGACATCTCAAGTATAAATACTATGAAAGGCATTATGGTAAATGCAGTGACTGAACATCTTAAGTATAAATTGTGTGAAATACCTAATGGTAAATGCATGGATTGAACACCTAAACTATAAATCTATAAAAAACGGTAAATGCTATTATTCTTATACTAAAGATTTAACACTCGACTAAAGAAATGATTCAACTAAAGAGTTTTTACTGATGGCAACCAAAAGTGAATGTAAATGATACAAATTAACATTTTGAAGTACCTTTAAAACATAGCTGATACTGTTGATGCTCCATTTATTATGCACTTTCATTTTAATGCCATTTATAGTGTAAAAATATCATTCAATCTGTGCCACTGTGTTGTGTCTTGCATACATCTCACAACAACAATTTGTTGGAAAATTATGCATACATAATCGTTACTTGAAAATTCAGAGGTATAATTTTTGCCCAAGAACATCATTAATTTAGAAGTATCCTTTAGGAAACTGCTTTCTAAATGCACCAATTGATGCCATAACATCAGGAATTCATCAATGGTGTAAAATGACCATCACCTGGACATCAATCAGGTTTTAAGATCCTAAAGAATAATTCACAATATGAACTAGGTTTTTGTCCATTTCTAGAGATAAGTGAAATATACATGACATGTTTCTTACTTATGCTACGCAATGATATGCACTGATGGAAGTAAATACATTATAAATGTTCACAAACACAAGCACAAAACACCTTTGTTAAAACTGAATTCACTGTTAACAGTGTTAAGATAATGTATACACTTGGATTTAATATATGAATACTGTCTATTATCTGGAAATATATTAAATGCAAGTTCACTATCTATCACTGTGCAAACAGTCTTGAAATAAAAAGTTTAAGAAACCACTGTACCATATTCAGGACATATTTCTCTGCTTCCTTTGGCCCTGATAATTTTACTCTGTTGGCCATATCAGTAAGAGACAAAGTCAGGAAGGTCTGAAAAAGAAGAAAACATAATAGAATGGGATGCGAGACATTATTTGCTGACACAACAATAGTGTGCATATCCATGCACAGCTTACATATATAGACTTGAGTTGGAATGGAAATCAGGTTGTCAAAGGAAAAAAATCAGATTCAGAGAAGAAAAATCAGGGTTAGTGTTTGCAACTATATATTTCCACATGTTTACATCTCTGCTGTCTTATGCGATTTACTTAACATAAAAATGTATGCTACAGTTATATCATGAAATCTATCATTTTGCCATTTCATCTTTTATGTTGATATTTGGCATAAAAGATGAAAACTGAATTATAGATTTTTTACATCATGACTGTAGCATATTCTTTGCAAAATTTCTGTATCACAAGCTCTATTTGCACAGTTGTTGTTAATTAAAAGGTATTTTTAGAAAGTTTAGGGGCATTTTTAAAAATCAAGATTATGGTCCCAAAAAATTAGGAAATGGGATTTATGGAATTTTAAATAAAAATTGAGGATGATCCCAAGTAAATCAGTTTATGTGGCAGGCCTGTATAATGTTGGTTCTGGGTTCATAGTTGGTGGAGCGATTTGTCTGGTTAATTCCGATAATGAACAAAACTCAAGACTAATAAACAGTTTGCTGATCCATGTGTTGGTACAACTTCTCTCAGGGGGACAAGTGGCGTTTAGCCACACGAGATTGAGCAATAACAGGTCTGTGATGCCCTTAGATGTTCGGGGCCGCACGCGCGCTACACTGAAGGAATCAACGTGCATTTGCCCTTACCCGGAAGGGTTGGGTAATCTGCTGAAGCTCCTTCATGTAAGAGATTGGGGTTGGTGGATCCATAGGAAGGGGTGTGGCCAATACAAGTGTGGGCTAACCCAAGAATTCAGGAGAAGTGAGCTGTGTGTGTAGGATGTAGGTCTGGCTGTTGGTATGTCTTTTTGTATGGGGATGGAAGCATGTGTGAAAATCAAGGCCATAAAAGGACAGAAGTGGTGATCTGTAAACTAGTGTGCATGGTGGATAAATGAAGGGGTGTGTGGCCAATACAAGTGTGGGCTAACCCAAGAATTCAGGTGAATGGAGGTTTGACAATGGATATGTGAACCAGGTCAAAGTTTCTCGTTTACAAGTATTTAAATAATTCATATATTGTTATGAATCATACATGCTGTACAAGTGACTATATGAGTCATGTTTCATATGTTTGATACAATTGTTTAATTTATTTCAACTGATCATGTTTGTTTCAATTGATTTTGTTGTGTTTCAATTGAGTACATGTAACATATGTTGTGTTTCAGTTGAGTACATTTGAGTACAATTGAGTTAGAGCTTTTTGTATGAGATTATATGAATCTTACCTTTTTAACATTAGAGTATACAAATTGCATCTTGGTTTTACTGTATCATGTGTCTACAATTTTGAATATCACACTTTAGTTTCCCCATTTTGAAAAATCATATGAAATTATTTTATCTTTTATGCCATAAGGTTTCATAACGTCACAAATTCATTTGCATATAACAAATATTTGTGTGAAGTAATTGAATGAGTTGTATGTTTCAAACTTGCAAGAATCACACGGTATATGTTGTATGTTGTACAGAATATATATATATATATTTATTAATTCATTTCATAAACTTTCATCTTTCATCACTTTGTGTTTGTGATGTCATTTAATCCAGGCATCCATCCAGGTCAAATCCTGTTACATTTGTATATATATATATATAGCAACCCTGGACAAGGCACCAGTTTACCTGGATATCTGATAAAACTGTTTACCTAGTGTAGAATTTTCATTGCAGCATTATACATTTTATATATTGTAAAGGCAAATAAAATTATATATAATAGACATGTTTTCTTTTTTTATATTTGACACTATATTAATGGAATTATTACTTTATAATCAACAGATTTCATGTGTCATTGGATATAAGCACTGATCATGCTGGGGTCACGTGACACATCTCTTCTTTGTTACAAAATGTGGGGATATTAAAACTTAATGAATTTTCAATCCAATCATAGGAGATGTAAACAATTTGGTCAGTTGTTGTAGCATGTTCCTATGATAATCCTATTTGATGAAATAATCCCTCAAACATTATGGAGATTTGACCAAAACTTTGGCAATTTAAATAAATGCATCATATATCATCACAATTGGCATATTCCAAGCTTTATTTTGCTTCCAAATTTATATATCGGAAACATTTATAAACCAACCGCACCAAGCATCAAATCTGTAAAACATTTGGATCTCCCTATGTCAACACTGTCTGCCATATATGAATTTTCAAAACAGTTGATAACGATGTCAACTTTTCTGCAACTGATGTTCCAAAACTAAACTTACTATTAACTTTGTACAAACTGATAAGCCAGAAAAACATGGTAAGATGATTTTTTTTTATAGTTTTTATTGTATTAACACTGGTATGGTTTAGACAGCATACATTCGCAAAATGAGCACACAAAGCATAGATTTTCGACCACTATAAATAGGCTCAAGTTGTCAGTACTGTAAATATCTGAACTGATAAATGGTAATCAGTTTTAAAATATGTTCAACATTATTCATTATGTAATTGCATTTGTTTAAATTTTGTAAAGGGGTATTGATAAAATGAGAAAAAAAATTTAATCATGATAAAAAAAATCACATCATTATCAGACAAATGCAAAATTTCGATGAGAAAACATTTTTTTAAAAATTTAACAAAATTTTACTTTGACAATCATAGCAAATTAACTACATGCACACTTAAAGTGGGTTATTAAATTCCCAGTGCATTGATAACATTTGATAGGATCAATGTTTTCAAAATACAAAACAAAAAAAAAACTAGTCTGAAAGTGATATTTTTTGCAGGTATATGATATTGAAAATGTTAGTTCTATGTGACATTGTTTAACTTCACAGTATGTTTTAAATTAGGTCTTGTAACATTGTTTCAATGACAATTATGAATAAACATTGTTTTTGTTGTTTTCAAAGTTGTTTAACATACATATGAACTATTGTTAATGTGATATATTTGTATTAAGTTAACGGTCATAAAAGTTGTGAAATGTTTTTATGTTCAGCCATATATTTTAAATGATTCATAATGAATTTAACCATTTCCCCACAAGTTGTCATTTGTTGTCACTGCCAAATTTCTGCAAATTATCATTTGCTATCATTTTCACAATGAAAACATGCCACCTGAAAATACTGTGTTTTATGAGCAGAACTGGTTAAAGTACTTTTGAAATATATTTCATGTTTACATTATTTTCTTCATAATATCAGATTGAAACCATAAGTGAACCTGTCACAGTAATAATTGCAAATAGACTGGCTGTTTTTGTAATTCATTAGGCATATCCATTAAGGACAATATACAATTCAAAGAAAGCAGTCTAAATATTATGTGAAAGAATATTTAGCTAAAAAGAAACTGTCCCTTATATGAGCAACCTGGACAGTCAATCGATATCTTCCAATGATGATGACATTTGGGCATCAGCTGCCATTAATGTTAAAATATGGAAGTTTATTGAATCAAATGGACTAACTACACTGATAGAATATGCCACACCACTGCATTACTTTTATTAGCTATCTGAAGAAGGTTTGGTCCACATACTGGGAGACTGGACAAATAGCTTTGCAATTCATTAGCATGAAGGGGAACTGACGTCAACCAGAGAAGAAAAAAGAACTTTGGACTTTTCATCCTCATAGGAATCTGTGAAGCCATTTAAAACACTGAAAGGAACTCAAATGCATAGTCACCATATTATTTACAGTGACATAGTCTTAACCAGCACTGCACGGTTCATGGAATTCGACAGTATGTATGTGGCACTGCAAAAGCCACCTTAACCAGTGTCTCCCAAGAAAAACTTACTATTTATTAATCATACAAGTTACTTCAATGAATTAAAATAGGATCCACATTTCATGCAGTGTGTTTTGTAACTGAATTGTTTACAACATAATGACAGAGTCAAATTTAGGATCACACATTCAGCAAGAAGTGTGTGCATGTCTGTAATTTGGAATTTTAATGTAGCTTTAATGATCACATTGCTATGATGTCTGCAGTGTGGCAGTGTATAGTGATGTCTAGCACTGGGGCATCATGTCACAGACATTTAGCATCATGACCCACCCAGTCCTGACACCAGGCCAACTAACCCTAACACTAACCTCTTAATTCTGAGCATCAAGCTAGGCAGCTGCTAGTACTATTTTTATTAGACTTTTGCTTTACTCAGCTGGGTTCAACCCATGACTTCCCACATCCGAGACAGACACTCTAACCACTTTGGCCACTAAGCAGATACCAGAGTGATCTTCAGCAAGAAGTACAAATTCAAACATAATCAGTATTCAATTTGTACAACTCTCAATAAATGTGTGTGTGAGTGTGATTATGATTTTTAATGTAGCTTTAACAACTTTTTTAGTCATATCGCTACGATGTCTGCAGTGTGTCAGTTTATAGTGATGTCTAGCACTGGGGCATCATGCCACAGACAAATCCTAACACTAACTTCTTAATGCTGAGCGCCAAGCAAGGCAGGTGTTAGTACCATTTTTGTAAGTCTCTGGTATGACTCGACCAGGGATCGAACATACAACCTTCCACATCCGAGGCAGATATTAGGTATGGATAAAATATTTGTCTCCTGGGGAGTAAATACTACCCTCAACATTTCATACATTAAATTATAACAGGTGGAAATATATGCAAGTCATTTATTCTGGTCTCCATTTTTTATTTATTTACAGGACCACTTCCTGTTCACCAAGACTGCAGGAATTAAGGAGATGACAACCTTCTTTCCAAAGACAAAAAGATGGACAGAGGATTGAGATTACCTAAGCATCAATAGTTCATAACTGCAAGAGCCTTATGTGGGTGGGGTTGACTGCAACCTAGGCCAAATTATTTGTCTGAAAGGATCAGCCAGAGATAAAGAAATATATTTTCCATTTCCTCATCAACGCCTTTATTATAATGATTGTGATCTGCAATATGAAGAAGACTAAGAAGTATACATTTCTGGAATTCCAAATTAATCTTGTCAGATTACTGATTGGAGACTTCCAAACTAATGTTGTCAGAATAATGATTGGGGACATCCAAATTAATGTCAGAATAATGATTGGGGACATGTTCTTTAACTTACTGACTCATATACATAGAGGAAAATACAAGAACCATAAATTGCTTGAATATTTCATATTAGTTTGTTTCTTTCATGTTGAAATCATTGTTTTAAAATAAATCATTTGGAGCTTTTTTGGGCTTTTTAAAGCATATGAGTTATGTGCTGTGAAAAAATACATATGAAATATTTCAACATATTTGTTGGCATGGCAAAGGACAAGCAAGAATAAAAACACTCCACTGTTGCCCAAAATATCAAGATTACTTCAAAGGTCTAATATACAGGTTTTATTGAGTTAGGACCCCCCCCCCCAAATGTGAGAAATATATTTTCCTGAATAAAAGATAGAAATTAGATTGTTAATTTTAGTGCCCTTGCCAAAAATCCAGAGTTGTTGTTGTTGTTGTTGTTGTTGTTGTGCTTAACACCATTTTTCAGCACACGATAGGCTATTCATGGCGGCCAGTATTAATGGTGGAGGAAGAAACCGGGAAATCACCGGAAAGAACCACCGACCCATGAGAAGCTACTGGCAAGCTTTCTCACATATCCACATTTGCCGAATCCTAGACTCGAACCCATGCAGACAGAGGTGAGATGGCAGTGATCCGTATTGGAGAGCGCTTTATACAACTCAGCCACTTGGGGCCCCTAAAAAAATCCAGAGGAAATGAGACATGAAATAACTAGGACACTTGAGGATTGATTGATTGATTGGTTTATATTTTTATGGTGCACCAGCACTATGTGGCTATTTAGCGCCAAACATTAGGTTATATCCTTTTACATTTAAAACTGGTAAAATAATTTTATCGACCAGCGATTGGGGTCCAAACAGTTAAAGGTAAAGCGATAAAAATGTGAACGATGGTAAAGTATTAAAAGTTTCCCGATCAACGGGGTGTGCAAAAGTATGATAACGAAAACATATGATTGGCAATTAAAATCTATCGACTGCATAAATATAACACAAAACTGAACAAGGTGATAAAATAAAAGCTATAACGTATGATAAGATATTTGCTTCCTTAAGGAAGTCTATAATGTTGGTAATGTTAACTGTATCAAAGAGCTCCCTCATGTCTTGCACAACGTAGAAATGATTACGCGTAGGTTGAAGATCGAAGCATTCCAGCATAAAGTGCTTAACGGTGAATGGTTCATTACAAGCTATGCACTCTGGTGGGTCTTCTCCTTTTAATATGTAGTAGTGTGTTAAAATGAGTAGGACCGAGTCAAATTCTTGCAATGACTACCTCCTCTCTACGGACGGATCTGTAGGAAGGGGTTCATTCTCCTAAGGTTGGCTTGATGGCATGAAGTTTGTTATTCACGGCATCATTCCATGATGCCTGCCATTTCTGGTGTAAACAGTCTTTGATACAACGTTTAAAATCAGTATATGGTGCTTTAAAATCGGTTGGTTCTAGTAATAAGGCCATTTTAGCAGCACGGTCTGCTTTATCATTACCTTTAATTCCTACATGGCTGGGTAACTAACAGTATACTATATTGTGGGAGGTACTCAGCTCAGTATGCTTAAGGAGAATATTTGCTAATAATGGATTCTTCATTTTTCTGTTATGTAGCGACTGAAGTACTGATAGTGAATCGGAGAAGATGTTTAAAATACGCTCGCTTGCAATGTATTGCAAAGCAAGGTCTATTGCTCTGATTTCTGCTGAAAAAATTGACGTACCATTTGGCAAGCGAACAGTTTTTATGTATTTTTCACTAACGAAGGCTGCAGCGGCCTTTTCCTCATCTTTTGATCCATCAGTATATATTCTTGTATAATTTTTGAACTGAGAGAGGAGTTCATGGTAAGAGTTGAGGAAGATGGACGGGTTTGTTTCTGATTTTTTTCCATCGTGTAGCGTGAAAAGTACCCTTGGTTGCTTAAGTAGCCATGGAGGTGTTTTGGAAATGGTCGTGTTCAGAATTTTCGAAATATCAACTTTTGTACTATCAAGGAATGGTACCATTCTAATGCCAAAGGTAGGTATGACATTTGGTTTATTGTCATATAAAGTTTTATATTTGGGTTCAAAAACAGCCGAAAAAGCAGATTTCAGAGGGTTGGATCTTAATTTGAGAGCGTATTGAGCGGAAAGCATTTCTCTACGTTGTGCTAAAGGTGGTTCGTTCGCTTCAACGAGGAGGCTTTCACACGGAGATGTCTGATATGCTCCCAGGGCAAGTCTTATTTCCTGATGATGGATTGGGTCAAGCATCTTCAAATAAGACTTCCTTGCTGAACCATAGACGATGCTACCATAGTCTAGTTTCGAGCAAATGAATGTTCTGTATATGCCGATTATGACTTTTCTATCAGCACCCCAGTCAGTGTGTGCTATTACTTTGAGGTTTTTATTCTTTGGAAAGCTTCTGAATAGTTAGACGATGAGGAATTTTTGGAGAAACAGTCAGCAAGCACATTTGCTATTTCATATTTGGTATTAAACTTGTTGTTTTTAACCTTCAGATGTTGGAAGGAATTGTATTTTCCCTTTCCATTTATTTTGCGGATTGTATCCCAAACCTTCTTTATAGAGGAACGAGAGTTTAAAGATGAAACAAATTTTTTCCATGATGCTTGTTTACTTTCTTTAATGGTGCGGCGAGCTTTGGCCCGAATAATACGGTATTGTGTTAAGTTTTCGGGTGTTGGACGATTATTAAATTTTTTTAATGCCTCTCGGCATTGCCTAATAGCTTCTTTACATTCTTTAGTGAACCAGGGTTTTTGGATTCTTTTACAATTGGGAGAGGACTTAGGAATGGATTCTTCTGCAATTTCAAGTAAGATGGATGTAAATTGTCGGATAGGATTATTGTCGTTTAGGACTGTATTCCTGTTTAGCATAGTTATAGAGAGTCTTTCAAATTTGGTCCAATCGGCCTTCTTTAAATTCCATTGCGGAACTGTGTCATCAATTTGTGGGTGAATATTTTTAAGGGATATTGGAAAGTGATCACTGCTGTGAAGGTCTTCAGTGACCTTCCAATTATAATCTAAAAGCAGCAAAGGTGAACAAATTGTTAAATTGATTCACGTATATGTACCCGTACCTGGGTGTAAATATGTTGGTGATTTGGTGTTATAAAGACACAAGTCATGTCTAATAATGAAATCTTCAACCTTTTTGCCCCTGTCGCTTATATGGTTGGATCCCCATAAAATGTTATGGGCATTAAAATCCCCAAGTAGAATAAATGGTGTGGGCAGTTGTTTAATTAGGTTGTCTAGATCATTTGGAACTAAGTTGTTGTTTGGTGGTAAATAAATAGAACATAATGTAACCACTCGATGCAGTGTGACGCTTACAGCTATTGCATGTAAATTTGTATTCAAGGGAATAGCGCAATGTGTAGCCCTGTTGTTTACAATAATGGAGACTCCTCCCGAGGCCCTGTCACACGTTTTGGAGTAGGCATTATAAGAAGAGTAATTTTTGAATGTGGTTTTATCTGTGTCTTTTAAAAATGTTTCCTGCAGACATAGTACTGCAGGATCATGTTCGTTCAAAAGCAGAAGTATGTCATTGTAATTGCATTTACGTCCTCTACAATTCCATTGTAAAATGGTGCTCTTCATTACAACTGTATATTAGACCTTTCGAGTGGCAGATAATTTGGTTATTTATCTGGAGGAAGTACAGGGGTGTATCTTTTGTTGTTGGATCTAGAGTTACCCTGAGAATATGAAGCAGATTCCTCCGCATCCATGTCCTCTAGGTCTTCAAACCTGTTGTGTGTTTTTATAGGGTCATCAGACCCTTTTTTATGCCTATTTGTTTGAAGCCTTTTCTTGCTATTTGGTGATTTTGGTGGTGAGGTAATGTTGAATGTTGTTTGCATCGATGTAGAGTTTTTCTGCGGTCTATAGTGTGGGATATTTGAGTCAAAATGGGGTTCAGGCGGGTTTGTTGAGTTTGTGCATCTTTCGTTGCTTTTTGGCTGCTCTTTACTACAGTTGAGAAGGATGGGCCGGGGAATGATCTAGCTTGAACAAGCTTCCTGGCCTCTGGATAGGGAATATTATTAGTGTATTTAATCCTCTGGATTTCCTTCTCCTGTCTCCAAGTGTCGCATTCCTTGGAACTAGCATGATGTTCTTTGCCACAGTTTACGCAGTGCGGAGTGGCCTTGCACTCTGATTCCCGGTGGGAGGAGTTGCCACACCGGCCACAGATTTGGCTTCTAGAGCATCTGTCTTCATGATGGCCGTATTTTTGGCATTTGTAACATCGGAGGGGATTTGGTATATATACCTCAACCTTAACTTGTAAGAAGCCAACCTTGACCACTTTAGGTAATATGGGCTTATTAAAGGTGAGTATAATAGTGTTGGTGTCCTGCAGATTGTTGTTTCGTTTGATACGAATTCTACGGACTGCAGTGACACCTTCAGTTTTCATGTCCTTGACGATGTTCTTGTCGCAGACTCCAGCAAGGTCACGGCAACGAATGATGCCTTTTGATGTATTAAGTGTAGAGTGGGCGGAGCAGGTTACTGGAATATCGTGTAAGGTCTTAATTTTCAGTATATTTTCAGTTTGAGCTTTGCGCTCACACTCTACAAGTAGGTCACCTGATCTTAGCTTCTTCACACTTTTCGGCTTGCCGACTAATCCAAGTATAGTCTTTTCGACTATAAATGGTGACAATGTGGCAAGTTGTTTAGCTTCGTCTTTTGAATGGATGACCATGAAGCGAGGAAAGGATTCCACACTATGGTTCATCATCCGACTCTGATGACACAGTTTTGGTACGCTTTGGAGTTTTTTTAAAATTCTCCATGATGGCAGTTTGAAAAATTCAGCACCAGTGCTCCCCACCCACCAAGGAGCCCAACAAGGGGACACTTTTCAAGTGCCAGGGATATACAAACACCATACTCAGTTGGTAAAATTACCTTTGGTTGACCCTGAAGTCGCCAATTTCGAAGGTCAGTAAAATTACCCCCTGATTGATCCATTAAGCCACCGCCTTCTAGGAAGTCTTCTAAGATTTAGGAAAGGGAAAGATATAGGAATAGAATATAGGGGCAACGGTGGTATCAAACGAGATACAAGAATAAAGTAAAAGGAGGTGAGAGAGTTAATTAAGACTTCCTAGGGCTCGGCATGACCAGCCGATTTGTCGAGACTGGGCCCATCTCAACCACCCGTCTTAAGAGAAGTAGAGGCCAAAGTAGTGTGTTGCAACTACCAGGATCCTTTCCTCCTCCCGTTACGGGTCGCAACCCACGGCAAACAGGTTGCCTCTACTTAGTCGCCTTTTATGACACGTAGCGAGGCATGGCGGGCCAATTCTACAACCCTGGACTCGCAGGGGGGGGGCACTTGAGGAAATGAGACATGAATGACTGGGATAACTGGGCATGAAATGAAAGGAAAAAATGGGTAAATGAGGCATGAAATATCTGGGATGATTGTCAGAGGAAATGACACATGAAATGACTGGCACAACTGATGAAAATAGTGTTTAGTAAACTTAATTTTTTTATACAGAAAATGACAAAGTTCTCTATAAACCAATCACAAATTAAGTGGTAAATTACAAATTCAGATTTTTACATTACATGTTTAGATTTTTTAAAAATAAAAGCATGAAGTCAAATTTTAGATTTTGTAATTAACAAACGTACTTTCAATACTAATTTATACATACCTTTGTCAAACGCTGTATATTCTTTTTATACACTGACGTGATACATTGTTTAACTAACCCAATATTACTGTCCTGAAAAAATAAAATCACACAGTAAACAAACATGCAACCATTCTTGATAGCATTTGTGACCAGAATATGAATAAGCTCTTATTTTCATTCTATAAAATATTCTACATTTAAATACCTGAAGTGACAATGATTTATCTGTAATTTAAAATCAATGGATTTAGTAGAGATGCCACATCAATGTGAAAAATGTCAAAAATTCTGCACTAAAAACAAGGTAGATATCTGCCATAATTTTGATTTATGTGACTTTCACTTTCATGCAGTATCATATGATTTTGTTTTAATTTAATTTTTTTGTGAAGACTAAAAACGAAAAAAATTATTTGTCTAAAACCAAAAAATTAGGATTTTTAAAAAGCAAAAATGAATGGGATCAAAGTTAATTGAAGTACATATTTTAAATGACAATTATAGGCAGTGAAACAAATAATTATGAGTTATGTGACATAAAGTTACAAGACCATTCTTTGGAATGCAACTACCACACAAGTCGGGTGTTCACTGTACTGTGTACATCTCCATATCCTTAACCTGTTAACATCTCTTAAATGCTATGTAAATTTCTATATTGGGCATATTCATGAGCTCAATACACAGGAACTGAAAACTGACATAAACCTGTATTATCAACCACCTGTCTTGAAACATCTTGTTTTCTAAATCTAAAGGTGTTCTGCTGTAACAATTAGATACAATGAATTCTAGAATACACACACACATATACACACAGACACAGGCTTATGAAATATCCTAGTTTGGTGAAATCATCAGTTACCTTATCATAGTACCAAATTTCAAGTGAAACATTATTAATTAGAAATGTACTGAATTGTCTTCTCCTGCTCATTTACCAAAAAACTTGCAAAGTCAAAGGAACAAGAAATGTAGGTCATACTGACTTTAACAATAGGTCTTGGAGTGGTTATCATCCCAAATATAAATACACCAAACATTTGACATAATTGCTTAAGTATGAAAAGCAGACCACCTTGACCTACTTTTAAGTTAAGTAGTACCCTCAAAGGTGAAAACACCTATCAAGTTTCATAACTTTACATACAACAGCACCTGAGAAAATGAGCTAGTTGCAAGAACAATGTAGGCATTTGATCGTGAAAGGCAGGTCTGTCCTTATTTTACCCTGTGTTATAGTAAGCTCAATAATAAAAACCTCAAACAAGTTTCATGACATGAAACATTGTCAGATAAACTTAGCTAAATGCAAAACTTAATATAATCACTAGAGCATGAAAAGTCTGTCTCTATGACCTTCTTTTTGCCCTCTGGAGTAGTACCTTTCAAAATGATTACACTCTTTTAAGCTTCCTGACTGTATGCACAACAGTCATCTGAGAACTTAACTAAATGCAAAAATTTTTATCACGGAAGCATCAACAGCTGGTAATTTTGACCTACTTTTGCCCATGGTGACTAGTACCCTTCAAAATGAACAGATCCATTACATTTTATGACTAAATTGGGTCAGTTCAATTGAGCTAATTGCAAGATCTTGATGGAATATGGGAAGTAGGTCACTGTGATTTACTCCTCTGCCTGTAGTGAGTAGTGCCTTCCAAGATAAATACACCCATTAAAAGTTTCAGTGAGCTAAAATGAAAAAACTTAAAAATTAAAAATAAAACACAACAATAACACTGGAAAAATGATCCCTGTGTCTACCTCTGCTATGAAGAATTATAAATAAAAATCAGCACTTACTCTGTTAAATGTCTCCTGATGTTTATCTACAACAGTCCTTACATCTGCAGGGTTATTGCATGCATATACAGAGGCTAAATCATGGTATGGTTGACACAGAGGCTGAATAAAAGAACAATGCAGCAGATGTATGGTTATTTATAACATTTAAGAACATTCAATTGATGGGAAATATGCTTGGGTCATTTTTTAAATGAAAAAAAAATCAAAACTGATTTGAACAGTGGTTAGTACTTTATTCAAAGAAATAGAAAAACAAAAATCATGCATATGACAACCCAAACCCTTTAAAAAAAAATGAGAACAGTTCTTATTTTGAAAAGTTTTACTCAGCATTACTCAGCTCTTCTGTATATTACTGAGCACACAGTTTTATATATTACCGAGCATTACACCATTAGTCTGTATATTACTAAAAATAACACCATTCTTCTGTATATTATTCAACATTACACCATTTTTCTGTATATTAGTGAGTGCACAGTTCTATATATTACTGAGCATTACACCATTCTCCTGTATATTACTAAATATTAACACCATTCTTCTGTATATACTGTTCTATATATTACTGAGCATTACACCATTCTCCTGTGTATTATTAAACATTAACACCATTCTTCTGTATATACAGTTCTATATATTACTGAACATTACATCATTCTTTTGTACATTATTGAGCATTATACCATTCTTCTGTATATTAATCAGTATTACACCATTCTTCTAAATGTTACTGAGCATTACAATTCTTCTGTATATTGCTGAGCATTGCTTTTCTATATATTGCTGAACATTACAATTCTTCTGTATATTGCTGAGCATTGCTTTTCTATATATTGCTGAACATTACAGTTCTTCTGTATATTGCTGAGCATTATACACTTCTTCTGTATATTCCAAAGCATTACATAGTGTTTCAGTAAACTTTTGAACAATAATGTCTCTGTGATAACCCTCGATAGCTGATGCTGATTTTTTCAGGGCAAAGCATTTAACTCCTATGGCAAAGGCATTTTCTAGGCAAGACATTTATCTCCTACTGCAAAGGCACTAAATGCATGTGTCTGTATGTGTGTGTTGTGTGTGTGTGTGTGTGTATGTATGTGTGTGTGTGTATATATCTATATATATATATATATATATATATATATATATATATATATATATATATATATATATAAAGAATACAAAATCATATGGCGAATAACAACCCTCTCAAGCGTACTGGATCAACCAAGGGATCACGTTTGTCAGGTATTAATTAAAATAGATGCAATAAACTGACGACGAACAGTACGAAACTAGCAACTAACTAGCCTAAGCGCTTTCGACTCTTAATGAGTCTTTTTCAAAGGCAAATACAAAACATAGTTACGACAAACAAATAAACACATAAACGTTGCGTTTGTAAACCTCTACATTTCTGTCTTCACATGTGCTAAAACTATAAATACAACCAACTTGTATAGACTAGTTGCGGAAACTGAAAACGTTGTATAATTCCCTAAAAGTCTACAAGCCAAAGCGACATCTATTTTTACTTTGTGTACATATGTAACGCAGATTATATCCCGGATATTTGGTTCTATACCGGTTATTCTTATAGTAAAAATTGAAGGATAAGAAGATTTAGAAAATGTTAAATTCTACTAGTACATAGTTTTCATTTTCTAGTCTTCTTGGTTTAGACCGCTTGGTTTCAATGTTCTAAGGCGGCGTATCCAGTATGATTCCTTTTCCTTCCTGGTTTCGGAACTCCAGCTGTGGTTGTTGGCAATAGCGATAAGTATTATATCACTGAAAGTGTGGCCAGGGGAGAAGTGTTCTGCGACCGGGCTTCTGTACAGCTTTTTTGTCATCCAATCAGATCTATGAAGGTTTATCCTTATGTGTAGCTTTTCAGTTTCTCCCACGTACTGAAGGCCACAGATCTTACATGTGATGAGATAAATCACATTCTCTGTTTTGCACGTTTTGTTTGGACCATGTATGTTTAGTTTTTCTTTAGTCACTGTGCTAGTGAATGTCTTGGTCTCTATCATATGTTGACAGGTTTTGCATCTTTTATCGCCACAGGGTCCAGATTGACTAGGTTGGTTTTGACTAGCGATTGTTGTTAGCTTGGCCCTGACTAGGATGTCCTTTAGGTTTTTTGGTCTCCGGTAAGCTACTACAGGTTTGTTCGGAAGTATTAGGTTTAGTATGTCTGACGATTGCACGGTTGGCCAGTGGTTTGCGATGATTTTACCTACTTTGGGATTGTCTGGGTGATAGGTCAGAATAAATGGTATCCTATCAACCTTTTCTTTCTGTCCATATCTGAGTAGGTCATCACGGTTTGTTTGTTTGGCCCTTTGGATTGCCTCCGCAATCAGGTCTTTGTCGTAGCCTCGGTAAATTAAATGTTTAGCCAGCTCTTCAGACCTTTCTAGGAATCTTTCATCGTCGGAGCAAATTCTGCGTATCCTCAGTGCCTGGCTATATGGAATGTTCTTAATGCAGTGTTTTGGATGACAGCTGGTTGGGAGAAGATACTGGTGTTTGTCGGTTGGTTTCGAGTAGATGTCTGTGTGTAATTTGTTTTCCACCAGTCTGGTTGTTGTGTCCAGGAAAACATGGTTTGAGTTGGAAATTTCTGCCGTGAATTTTATTGAAGGATGGAAGTTGTTTGCCTTTGCAATGAAGTCATCCAGACTTTCTCTTCCATACTGCCACTTCATTTCTATATCATCGATAAAGATGATTGAAAAAGACTCATTAAGAGTCGAAAGCGCTTAGGCTAGTTAGTTGCTAGTTTCGTACTGTTCGTCGTCAGTTTATTGCATCTATTTTAATTAATACCTGACAAACGTGATCCCTTGGTGGATCCAGTACGCTTGAGAGGGTTGTTATTCGCCATATGATTTGTATTCTTTATATTACCTACCTTGTATGGCTCGATCTACCTTTGGTGTGATCTAACACCCTTTTCTGTCTTGTATTTATGTAGTGCTACTGTATCCGTTCCATTGTTTCCTTCTTATACTTAAATTTTTGCCGTATCTCTTAGAATGGAGACGATGTCTCAACAAATACAGAAAACATTCAAAACTTTACGCAATGAAACTGATGCTTTAATTCGCCTAAAGCATCATTGCACTTTCTTGCATCATTTCCTCGAAACAAATACAGTCACTAAAGGTCTTCAAATTCATGTGAAACCGCAAATTATTGGCAAGAGTTCAAACAGATTCAACAAAAGATGGAATAAAATAACTCACGACGCTTCCATGAAACTCACAGCACTACTTAGTAAAAACGTAAATCATCAATATCTAGCCAAATCAGCAACCATTGAAGAACTAAAACATCAGCTCAATTCCGTCTCAACAGAAGAACAATTGAAAACGTTTTACTCCAAATTAAACAAAGATGAAAAAAGACTCTCTTCGAAACTATACAAAGTCAGAGATAGAAAATTTAGAAGTCATGATCTACAACCAAAGGACTTTTGTAAAGAAACTTCAATTGACGAAATTTCTTCCAAAAACAACCGTAAGAAGAAAAATCGCCGCAAAAGGAAGAATCGCAAGCACTCTGTAACAAACACTAATGCAACTGTTACTAACACAGTAGTCAACATCTCCAATTTAGAACTTACTGATGCAGAAATAAAACTTTTATCGAAAGGTTTGAGTTTCTGTCCCCGTCCTAAAACATACGACAGAGGGAAGCTTAAGAATGACACCGAAGAATTCATCCGCCGACTAAGACTCAAAGCCCATTTTGCCTTGCAACCACCAAACAAATCAAAGGAAAATATAAGCTGCGACCAACCCACATTTAGAAAGAAAAGTAACTGGACCCCACCAAAAAGTTCAATTCCGAATCTGGAAGCCTTTATCAACTCGGTTGAAAACGATATTTCCAGACATATCAACCATACTAACAAATATTCTAATTTGACAAAAGAAGAAACAGATGCCCTGCACTCACTGAAAAGCAGAACAGACATAATAATTAAGCCTGCAGATAAGGGTTCCGCTGTTGTCGTTATGAATAGGGAAGACTACATTAGTGAAGCAAGTAGACAACTAAGTGACGCTAGGTTCTACCAAAAACTGGACCATGATCCAACGCTGGAATATGCAAAAATCATCACTAATGTTATTGACGAGGCGTACCAAAGCGGACACATAGACCAGCAAACCAAAAACTACTTAAGCCCAGAAAACCCAAGAGCAGGTAGATTTTATCTTCTACCCAAAATCCACAAACAAGGAAACCCTGGCAGACCTATAATCTCAGGTAACGGGCACCCCACAGAAAGGATATCAGAATATTTAGATCATTTTATGAGACCACATGTCACAAATTACCATCATATCTTCAAGACACGACAGATTATCTCATAAAAAGCAAAGCTAGTGAACCATTACTGCCAGATACATTACTTGCTTCCTTAGACGTCACATCTTTGTACACCAACATACCGCACAACGAAGGGTTACAGGCATGCAGCGAAGCATGGGAAACAAGAACTGTAAACAATCCACCCACACACTTCTTAATCCAACTCCTGGAGCTTGTCCTAAAACTCAACAACTTTGAATTTAATGAAGAAAACTACCTACAAATCAATGGAACTGCAATGGGTACTAAAATGGCCCCTTCGTATGCTAACATTTTCATGGGAAAACTTGAGGGAAAGCTCTTAGCATCGGTTGAGCGTACACCATACCAGTGGGTACGCTTTATCGATGATATAGAAATGAAGTGGCAGTATGGAAGAGAAGTCTGGATGACTTCATTGCAAAGGCAAACAACTTCCATCCTTCAATAAAATTCACGGCAGAAATTTCCAACTCAAACCATGTTTTCCTGGACACAACAACCAGACTGGTGAAAAACAAATTACACACAGACATCTACTCGAAACCAACCGACAAACACCAGTATCTTCTCCCAACCAGCTGTCATCCAAAACACTGCATTAAGAACATTCCATATAGCCAGGCACTGAGGATACGCAGAATTTGCTCCGACGATGAAAGATTCCTAGAAAGGTCTGAAGAGCTGGCTAAACATTTAATTTACCGAGGCTACGACAAAGACCTGATTGCGGAGGCAATCCAAAGGGCCAAACAAACAAACCGTGATGACCTACTCAGATATGGACAGAAAGAAAAGGTTGATAGGATACCATTTATTCTGACCTATCACCCAGACAATCCCAAAGTAGGTAAAATCATCGCAAACCACTGGCCAAACGTGCAATCGTCAGACATACTAAACCTAATACTTCCGAACAAACCTGTAGTAGCTTACCGGAGACCAAAAAACCTAAAGGACATCCTAGTCAGGGCCAAGCTAACAACAATCGCTAGTCAAAACCAACCTAGTCAATCTGGACCCTGTGGCGATAAAAGATGCAAAACCTGTCAACATATGATAGAGACCAAGACATTCACTAGCACAGTGACTAAAGAAAAACTAAACATACATGGTCCAAACAAAACGTGCAAAACAGAGAATGTGATTTATCTCATCACATGTAAGATCTGTGGCCTTCAGTACATGGGAGAAACTGAAAAGCTACACATAAGGATAAACCTTCATAGATCTGATTGGATGACAAAAAAGCTGTACAGAAGCCCGGTCGCAGAACACTTCTCCTCCCCTGGCCACACTTTCAGTGATATAATACTTATCGCTATTGCCAACAACCACAGCTGGAGTTCCGAAACCAGGAAGGAAAAGGAATCATACTGGATACGCCGCCTTAGAACATTGAAACCAAGCGGTCTAAACCAAGAAGACTAGAAAATGAAAACTATGTACTAGTAGAATTTAACATTTTCTAAATCTTCTTATCCTTCAATTTTTACTATAAGAATAACCGGTATAGAACCAAATATCCGGGATATAATCTGCGTTACATATGTACACAAAGTAAAAATAGATGTCGCTTTGGCTTGTAGACTTTTAGGGAATTATACAACGTTTTCAGTTTCCGCAACTAGTCTATACAAGCTGGTTGTATTTATAGTTTTAGCACATGTGAAGACAGAAATGTAGAGGTTTACAAACGCAACGTTTATGTGTTTATTTGTTTGTCGTAACTATGTTTTGTATTTGCCCATGAGTGATTTAAGCATTAAATCAATAAATCAATCCAGTAATCAAACACTTTGCAATCAAAGTCTTGATCATTTAATGTTGTGCACATTTCATCGATCAATACAAGAAGAATATGCAATGCTCTTGAATTTTTAAGTCATTAAATGTGGTAAAATTTTAAAAAATCAGAATCTTAAGCTGGTGCAAAATAGTAACTATTTGCAACCATTCTCCGTGTCTGAAATTAAAAAAAAGATTTAAAATTTTTGGCATTTGCTTTCATGTTGAGTCCGACTACAAACAACACAGATCCTAATCAACTGTTGCATATTTCAATGGCAGATCCGGGTTTATTTTACATGATTAATTCTAATGAACTGCACAAACCTAGGTCTGTGCATTAATGCAACAGCAATTCTATGTCTGTTCAGTTTGCAGTTGGTCTCATCTTATAAGTGAGCATTATTATCAGAAATGTTATGTCATGAAAATTATGCTCTCAAACTAAGAAATAATAAAGTGAGAAAAATACACAATTTCCTTTTTGATATTTGCTTTGCTAATGTTAATGATCATAGACCATTCAAAGTTTCAATGGCCCCTAATCTCACAAATCTTGTAATTATGAGTAAAATACACAGTGATAAAAGATATCAAGCCTGTGCAGCAAAAATGTTCAACCCAAATTTTTCTGGTAAAGCCTTATCAATGTAAGTTTTTTTAACTCTAAGCACAACTTGTATAGAAGGATATAGTCTTAATCCTATATCAATTGTTATTGTTGTTGTTGTTGTTGTTGTTGTGGGGCTTAATGCCATTTTTCAGCACATGATAGACTATACATGGCAGCCAGTATTAAAGGTGGAGGAAGAAACCGGGAAATTCTCGGAAAGAACTACCGACCCACGAGAAGCTACTGGCAAGCTTTCTCACATATCCACATTCGCCGAATCTTAAGACTCGAACTCATGCAGACAGAGGTGAGATGGCAGTGATCCGTAACGGAGAGCGCTTTAGACCACTTGGGGCCCCTTATATTGATTGTAATAAGTTTGAATGTGGAACTCTAATCTTATGAAGATGCAAGGTGTTCTTGCTTACACGGAAGATAAACTGGAAAATTCTGCATACCATCATTAACCCTGATATCCAGAGCCACAAAATTTCTGGATATCTTGTTTTAAACATTCGCAGTAATTTTCAATAATACACCAAAATATACAAACACACAGCATGGTTTTTCAAAGTGGATGAAAAATAAGAAATCAAGGAATGTTTAATCTATACGGGCGATTGAACAGATGACTATCAGAACAGGTACCATATTCTGTGGATCTATCACTTACACCCACAAGAAATGAAGCATATGTCTCTGTATAAATTTATTAATACACTCAGATTCATTTCCATGTGTAAGCAAACACATTCAATATGTACTGCAGTAACTGAATAATTCACTACTAACATCTGACCTAAATGTGCACATCTGAAATAAAATGTCAACTTCTTCTTCCACATGTATTTGAGCTAACACATCTAAAGTCACTATTGTATCTTGAGCAATTACAATCACAAGTGTTTTTAAAGACCATTATTAAAGCATAACATATACAACAAAGCAAATGACCATAAATCTGACAAGCCAACTTTGCTGCATGGGAACTTCTTTTAGCTGGGGGATCTTGCCCTTGTACAAAACTAAATCTGTTAATGGAGGTGTTGACTCACACATAAGGTATTGCTGCAAGATACATTTTATGAGAGATATTCAATACAGTTAATTGGTCAGTTAAATAAATTGGAGGACAGTGGACTCAGATCAGGTCTTGACCTGAAAACATCTAGCCTTAAAGCTAATTGATTCAAGGTGGCTTATTTACACTCCTGACATTATTGCATGACTGATACAAATGGACTTTGAGAAATCAGCACTAATTCGATGATTGTTTATTTAGCAGTCATGCAAACATGTACTCATAAATTGGAATGTTATGTACTTTGGGAAATAAATATAGACACAGACAGTATATAAATCTGCTTTTATTACTATACTGTGTATCTGGTAATCATGATAATCTTGCATGAGTTTTTATGTTAATTAAATTTTGCATTTAAACTAAATTGGAATAAATCAGTAGTGTTCCTTGCCATGCATGTACGTATCCTAATGTATATTTAACATTACAGCTTTACAGATAGCCACTGTATTCAAATAAAGAAAGAATATGTGATGCTTTTTCTACTGGGGTGGGTTGAGAAACTTCAGTTTGGTTGATATTTCATTATTACTTTAAATTTGTGGTCTGGCTTGCACATGACAACCATGAAAATAACTGAACCCACAATACCTGTCATGTAAAGTGTATACAAGGATCTGCAATGATTTTTGCCATGTATACAAGAAATATAAGGATCTGCAAAGACTTACCTTGATGTATCTTGCTACCACTTGTGATGTGTACTTTGGAGGATTTGGAACCTAAATATGACAACAAATACATCAACAAATTCATTGTCCTTCACATTTGCCATTAAAAGCAGTTGAAATATGATCACCGTAGAACTAATTTATGAAACTGTAAAAATGACAAAATTTCACTATATCAACAATTGTTTGGAGATATTTTGATTTGATGTCTATCCATCTATGCACATGTTTTTGTAATCTTTATGCCATCAACAGAAACCAAAAGGTGGCCATAACTGATGCGATACAAAGATAAATATATAACATGAAGGTTTTAAATCATTGATACAACTAAAGGAATGTGGGGGATATCAAAAATGTTTAAAAAGTGAGGATACATGCAATGGCTTCAATCTGTATGTTGTGAACCTTAAAATATTTCAATATATGGTGAACTGATATCCAAAGTGATAAATGTACAAATGGCTATTAATATATCACTTTTACTAATGAATAAATGAGCTTTAATTGTTTGGAGAATAACAAAAAACTTCAGTGAGAGACACTGTACAAAAAAACTATCATAATCTTTAAAATAAACCCCTTCAACACTAGTGCTATTAAATCTGGAAGTATTATGCACATATACTTTAAATCTGTGGTACTGGTATCAGTTTTCCATTTCTGTTGGAAATTAATTAGGTATCCAAGATTGCTGCAATTTAACAGTAAACCCTATCCACTGAAGAAAGAACCCTGCAAAATACCTAATGAGTTGACATTTGGTCAAGGAAACAATTACATGTCATAGCTGAAAAGAGTTCACATACATACCTTTCCATGTAATATAAGACCAACCAAAATGTACTTCTTGTAGGCTTCCAACATAATGTGACTCACAGCCATACTTGGGGTAGTAACTGCCTGCATAAATAAACCAAAAAAACTGATGATTTACCCATAAAAAGTGTTGTCAACATGACCTTGGTCTTTGCTATTTGGCATACTGATTATGTGGCATATGTAGAATCTTTTGGTTTACCTATGGACCAATAAGAATCTCTATTATCAAGGTCTCCATTAAACAAGAAAAATATTATATGCATAGCCCAAAGTGTCTGCAATATTTTAAACATGTAAAAAAACAAACATTAGTGTAAAGCTGATATCACATGGTTGATACAATGACAAAAATGTATACTTATACTTCATGACCACCAGTTTCTTTCATGTAAGTCTCAGTCATGAATTTTAAAGAGTGAAAGTACACAAAAAAGTAGTAATATTAAGCCAGTAAAACATACAGGTAAAAATGAGCTTCCTGTGTTGTATGGGTCTAGCACTAACAGATATGTATTTCATCATCAGTGTCAAGATTTTAGCATAAATAGTGAGAAATGAACCATTAAACATAACAGTACCCAAGTCAGTGAAGCTTAAATTATGGGCCATATTAACTATACCCAAGTCAGTGAAGCTTAAATTATGGGCCATATTAACAGTACCCAAGTCAGTGAAGCTTAAATTATGGGCCACATTAACTGTACCCAAGTCAGTGAAGCTTAAATTATGGGCCATATTAACAGTACCCAAGTCAGTGAAGCTTAAATTATGGGCCATATTAACAGTACCCAAGTCAGTGAAGCTTAAATTATGGGCCACATTAACTGTACCCAAGTCAGTGAAGCTTAAATTATGGGCCATATTAACTGTACCCAAGTCAGTGAAGCTTAAATTATGGGCCACATTAACTGCACCCAAGTCAGTGAAGCTTAAATTATGGGCCACATTAACTGTACCCAAGTTAGTGAAGCTTAAATTAAGGGCCATATTAACTGGCTACTGAAATGGTGGAGTATTTTTTTTTATCAAGATGCATCTTCTCACCATGTTTGATATCCATGGAGAACCACTTTAATTCCAAACACACCAGATGTTAGGATAAAGCAGTATGCCAAGTTTCATGGTTCTCCTGCTGGTAATTTAGGTCCAGTGGGAACAAAAAAAAACTGCTAATGAATAATAGATTGATAGGCAATGGACACAAGACAACCACATATGTTCTTCTAATTTCTTTTCAGTTGAGCTAATAACTTATTTTCATCATAAAAGATCTCCTTCAAATGTCGTAACAATTCTCAAACAAACCGACCACTAAGCTCAAATGTCCCAAAATTCAGTGCATTAGAACCACAGCCTGAACCAACCAAGAATAATATAATTATAAATATTGTCAGACTTAGGGACAAGTTTTGACCTAAATGTCTTCACTCGAGTAAGACTAAGTTTCACAATGTTGATTAAAGTACATGACACTTACATATTGAACTGTATAATATGGGCTGTGATGTGTAATTCTGACTTACTATTTCAAAGAAGCACAAGGCCTTGTCATATTGCTTAAGTGCTGCGTATATCATTCCACCATAATAGTAGTAGAGAAGAAAATCTCTGGCATCAAACTGTCCTCCCTGAAAGAAGAAAATTAGAAAATAAAATAATGGTTCAATAACATGTTATGCCTGTAAGTGATATTATGACAATGGTGAGGCAAAACTGGAATTCTACAATGGATAAAGAAGCAATATAATGTTCAATACCATTATAACAGTTGATGCTATTTCTGTCATCATCACAAAAAAGATGACAATGTCCTACCATTCTTATGTCAGAAAAAATATAGTTCTTGAAAAACTGGAAAATTTAATGTGCAATTATTATAGTCATTTAAAGATGGAACGTTTACAAATTTTATAACTTTTCACTGCACCTCAATACTGAAATGTGTTACTTCACATATCAAATATGATTTGTTTCTTAATTCATAAACTGTTGCTGTGTGTTTGTAATTTGTTTGCACTGACCACCACATACATGTATATCATGCCGGGCAGCGAGACTATGGTAAGATGATAACATACCTCTTTGCTTATGTCTGTAATATCCTGATCCAAGAATTGCAGAGCTGACTTCAGGTTTTTTGACAGTAAGCACAGCTGAAAAAAAAAAACATTTTTCACTGTCAATCCAATTAATTTTCTATGCACTGTTTATTGTGGCTTAGCAAAGAAACAACAAAAACCAAAACAAAACAGAAACATATTCGCTGATACCTGATATCATGGATATCCCTCTAATAGAATTGAATCCGTAAAGGTCAACCTTGATCAAAATGCATACCTTCTTAGTGACTACCGATCATGAAGAAGACACTGTCAAGTTATGCTTAAACTTATATCATATTTTCCTACTCAAATATATCCCAAATGTATTCAGAATCTGAATATCAATCAGTCTTAATGTGCATGCATGTTTTGGACTTTTAACATAGCCTTAACATTTGTCAGTTATATTATTAGGATGTCTGCAGATGGGCAGTTTGAAATGATATCTAGCACCGGGGCATTGTGCCGCAGACATATCGCATGATGTCCCACCCAGTCATATTATCCTGACACCAGGCGGACCAGTCTTAGCACTAACCTCTTGATGATGAGTGCCAAGTGTGGCAGCTGCAAGTAACATTTTCATAAGTCTTTGCTATGACTCATCCAGGACTTGAACCCATGACCTCTCATATCTGAAGCAAATGCACTAATCACTTAGACCACCAGAGTGGTAATCAACAGACAAATCGATCAGATCTTCAATTTTTTGTCTTTATTAATTTGCTATACTACTACCATATGCTATATTGGGTCATCTAAATAAAGTTATATGTAAATAACATTCTAGGGGCCTGTTGCAACTTTTTACGACATCACAATAACAAAAAGTCCAATAAATGTAAGTGTTATTCTCCCAGTTTATCTTCCAAACTCTGTATGATCAAAAGCATTCCCTTATTGCTAAAATTGTAATGAACAGTAACTCAATTATTTATTCAGCTAAATGTGGAGATTACCTAAGAAATGTCAGGAACTCATTTATTCAGCTAAATGTGGGGATTACCTAAGAAATGTCAGTAACTCAATTATTTTTTCAGCTAAATGTGGGGATTACCTAAAAAATGTATCGGAGAAGTGATTTCTTCACAATGAAAATCACACCGTCAATTTACTTCAATATTTATAAATTGACTGACATATAAAAGCATTGTTTACTTTGATATGACACCCATTCTGTACCATGTTATATATCAACTTGTATTATTTCAAGAAAACCTGAATGACAATGAATAGATATGGCAATGTTGTCTGAATGACAGTGAATAGAAATGGCAAGGTTGCTTGAATGTCAGTGAACAGAAATGGCAGTGTCTGAATGACAATGATTAAAAATGGCAATGTTGTCTGAATGACAATGAAGAGAGAAATGGCAATGTTGCATGAATGACAGTGAATAGAAATGGCAAGGTTGCCTGAATAACAGTCAATAGAAATGACAATGTTGCCTGAATGACAATGATCATAAATAGCAATGTTGCATGAATGACAAGGAATAGAAATGGCAAAGCTGCCTGAATGACAGTAGGTTGGATATTTTAATTCATGGTTTGCATTAGCCACAAAATTAGTACCCTATAAATACAAAAAAGAACATGTAATATATATATATATATATATATATATATATATATATATATAAAAAGAATACAAATCATATGGCGAATAACACATGTGAAGATAGAAATGTAGAGGTTTACAAACGCAACGTTTTTGTGTTTATTTGTTTGTCGTAACTATGTTTTGTATTTGCCTTTGAAAAAGACTCATTAAGAGTCGAAAGCGCTTAGGCTAGTTAGTTACTAGTTTCGTACTGTTCGTCGTCAGTTTATTGCATCTATATATATATATATATATATATATATATATATATATATATATATATATATATATATATATATATATATATATATATATATATATACACACATACTTGGTTGCAAAATAAGTGCAACAGCAAACAACAACAAAGACCTTGATCTGCTATCACATGAGTAGGCAGATCAGTGTATATGCTATTTGCAGTTGGACTCAACTTATAAACAAATGCTTATGTATATTATTTTTTTTTAAAACCATATACAAGTTGACCAAAATACACCAACAAACATGACAATGTGATTCAATATACAGTATGACCTTGCTATAGTACGCTTGTTATAACACAAATTCAGATATAACATGGTCATGGTATGGCTCCCAAAATGTCATATACATATATTTTTCTCGTACATGAAAAATTAAAATTTTCTTAAAATAAAAAAAACCACAAAAAGTTTATTATCATTTCAGGGAAGAGATCATAAATAAATAATAAAAGACGATCGTGACTTGGCTACTG
Source organism: Potamilus streckersoni (assembly GCA_016746295.1). Lineage (NCBI taxonomy): Eukaryota > Metazoa > Mollusca > Bivalvia > Unionida > Unionidae > Potamilus > Potamilus streckersoni. The sequence goes on along the minus strand of JAEAOA010002363.1, from coordinate 1,225,412 downwards.
AAATTTTATATGTATATTTCTCATACACGAAAAGTGTTTTCTTCTAAAAGGTACAAAAAATAATGTTTAAATTTTTTCCCAAATCACACAGGGCTTAATCAATGTCCCAAACCACAATTGTTGTCCTAATTGGTGGCAAAATATATCATCTGCACCATTCCCTAATCATTTTCCTGTGAGCATATGTATCTATTACCAAAACTTGTAAACGGAATTTTTGAGACTGCTGTGTGGCATTTTCTAATGAGCTGCACAGATATGCACCTTAGAGGGAACATTGACCATCTGGCAATTCTTTTTATTGGCAACATTGTTGGCTGTTTAAACTTGTATATCTACTGTTACATAAACAAATTCTTTGTCCATATTGACAAACCATCTTAACAGTGCATTGTTATATCATAATCCACTTATGTTGACATCTACCATGAGTACTGTACGTTTTGAGATATCCACTTTTTCTCAGCTTTATATTTCTGGTAGCAGAAATCAACCAGACGAGGCAGTATCTCATAATCTATATTTGTCAGATCTTCTGCCACTTGCTAGTAATTAATATATTTACATAGATTGACATTTGTATGTAGATGGTAAGTAAATTCCTCTTTTTTTCACGCAGAATTAAATCCTTCAGAACATTCACAATTTCTGTAGTAATCAATAAAAACAAAGAACCTTTCTTCAAAGAAAACCATTACTGGAGTTCTATAAAAGCAATGGAATCTGTTGGATTGTTTCATTTTCCAACGTGACTGAAACATTTTTATTGTGCTGTGAAAGTTTCCTTTTCACAGGAAAAAGTTTATGCTTACAAACTCTACCAGCAGCACTTAGAACGTGAACTTTTACTGGCTTCAGACGTACTTCAAAAGTAAATGTGCTTCATCATTTGTTACGTGATTGTGCTATTTTTTCCCCCTGAATTCAGACCTATATGACCTGTGACAAAATTATTGAATATTTTAAATGTGTGTGTATATTTTTGATGGAATTACTTGTATTGTGGATTCAATGTATGTGACGTGATTCACAAGTGTGCAGACAGTGTTGATACTTCATTCATTGCTATGCATTAGGCATGTATGTATAAAAAGTACACATATATGTAACAATGTGTGCTTTTCTGAATAAAGTAAAATATCATATATGCTTTCTTTGTTTTCACTACTGGTTTATTTCTCATATAATATGAATCGATTTAAGATGAAAACTGTGCTAATGAAGTATGTACTTTAGTGCCTGTATTTATTACCTAAACACCCCCACCCGAGCACATTTTTTCAGGTACATGCATCATTTTCTTCTGTTAACTGACTTGGTTGCTTATAACATGGTTCAATTTACAACATGGTCAGGTTCTATGGCTCCCAACTACTATGTTATAGCGGGGTCACACTGCATCTGGTGAGTTAAGATCTACCTGTATGATATTTTATATGTTCTATCATTAGGACCTTTTTAAAATCATCTTGCCATAAAAACTAGAGATTACCTAACAGTGGTCAGAATGGATTAGAAACCCTAAATTTGCATGGTTTACCTGACACAGATCGGCATGGATCGAAGTGAGTTGGGCTGGAAACAACTGGATTTTATTAATGGCAGTCACTAGAATACATATTCCTCGTAATGGCTAGAATGAAGAAAAAAAAAAACAGATCATAATTATCTGAGGGAAAAGTATTCTGCAGAACAAGGTATTTCACCTGTAAAAACAAAGAAAAAGCAGAGTTAAAATTATTCCTACAATATCACTACAAATCTAACTTTTACATAATGCTTCATCCCACTGACATTGATAATTTCCAATGTCTTTTTAGTCAGACTGTTGATGCAGAGAGGGAGAGAGAGTATAAATAAAGATGTTTAAAGGTTTAAAGGTATACATTATTGAAAGACTACCTTCAATTATACAAAACTGAAAGGTTTTATTTATGCCAGCATTCTTTATCACAAATCTATCAAATTCTGTTCAGTGGAGTTCTGAAAAGTTATCTGAAGCTTCTTTTCACTTTAATAATGGTGGTCAAAATTTCAATAAAATTTGTCACATTTAAAATGATACATCATGTACAACACACAAAGGATACATGCCAGACACTGGATAATTCCAATAAGATAATCTGGCCTTAAGTCCAGATTAGATAAAAACGGTCATTGACTTAATGATTATCTGAATCAAGAGAGCATACTATTATTTTACTTTCAACTGTTCTTGTGGGCTTCTGGTGGGCTCTTTTTGGGCTTCTAAGTGGCTTCATCTTAATTTTATGGCGAATCTATTGCAAAACTAATCCAGTCACATAACTAATTACACAAAGCAACATTTTTATTTTTTGACCAAAAAGATTATATTATCTTCTCCCCCATCAATGCTAGTAAATCCTACGAATAATAAATACAGGGAAATCCCACTATAATTAATTCTGTTAATTTTCAAAAACCTACAAACTTACAGACCATAATTAACATTTTTACACAGCAATGAATTTTTTTCATAGCACACACTGCTGTATCAATCTTTATTGTTTTAAAACTTAATACTGATTGTTATATAAAATGGCAGATAGTAAAATCATTAATATAAATCTGACTGGCATTTTTATTTATTACCTCCCCTTCCCTAACACCTGTATAGGTATCCATGAAATTTTCTACCATTCTGACTCTAATTTAGTCCAGTACATAATGCAATTGGCAGTTATGAACCCCAACAACCATCTTTTCATGGGTTTCTCCTGCATTCAAAAACGATTAAAAAACACATCTGAAAATTTACCACAGTATATTGATGACCTTGAATGATTAAGGTCACAAAAGTTTTGCACTAATGAATACGACAACAGAGGTACAATGAATACTATCCTTGTTTCGGCTTTTTCATAAAACAGCAATTATTACCTGTTTGCGTTCAACTAGATTTTGTGTAAATTTGTGACAAAGATCTGCATCTGAAAAATACAAGATTAAAAAATTTAAGGATCAGAAGACATTAAAAGACTATATTTAAATTATTAAACAGATTAATTCAGTTAACTTTCACCAAAAGGTCATGTGATAACTTGTCTAGCTAATATCTGCAGCTGGTCAAGAAGTTTGGGTCTAAAAGATGCTATCAAAAATTTATATTAATTCTGTTGACAGCATGTATTATGAAAACAACCATTTCAAAGTTTCTAAATCTTTTTAATTTTCACATTGGACAGTACATCAACATCATCCAAATAATGAAAGCAAAGCTGAATAAATGATTTGATTCATTCTCTTATCCCAGACAAATAGGTTTTGAAATTCATTTGTCTTCAAGAATTTATCATTTGTCAGTGGTTTTAAGTATCAAAAAATACTACAGAAAAATTATTTTTTTAAAAAAAATAATAATAAATCAAGATCAGATTATTAAATCTGTAACATCTACTAAACAATATTTTTTTCCAGCAATAGCTAACCATGTATATTGCATAGAATGGAGATACTGTATCATTCTATTTTTGATAATAGATTTTATAAATAAATACAAAACATTAAGAACAATTCATCTGTTAATCTTGGGTTAAATCTAGGAGTCAAGGATGAGGGTTGTTGTGGGGTTTAACATCATTTTCAGCACATGACATGATGCACATGGCAGCCAGTATTAATGGTGGAGGAAGAACCCGGGAAAATCCCAGAAAGAACCATGACCCATGAAAAACTACTGACTCACATACCCACATTGGCAGAATCTGAGATTCGAACCCACACAGACTGAGGTGAGATGTCAGTGATCCATAACGGAGAGTGCTTTAGACCACTTATGGCACCCAGGTATGTGGGGTTTATGGCTACTTAATATCTGTTAAAGAGGCATGGTAAGATTTATAGTGACCAATATTTCACAGGATCTTGTTTTCTTATTATGAAAAGTATTCCTTTTTATTCTTTTCAAATTGTATACCATCCAATTCATAATAATGAATGTAACACAAATTTCCTTGTAGCTTGTAGGACTAGTATGCTGAGAAATTTACTAGTCCTGCCGAATCTTTACTAGTCCTGTTCAAAAATAATCTCACACACTTGTATTGAGATTAACAACAATATTATTCATAAATAGCATTATCATATGAAACGCAATTACAGAATTATAAATCAAATCCTACTCCAAATCATCAATCAGTCAATTTAAATTTCTTGTTTCTCAAGATAATCTGGATCCAATTCCAGAAAAGGAATTCTGGTGTCCTTTCTCATCCTCCACCTGTACCATGGGTCCATATGGGGTTTATCCAGGTCTCCTTCCTGTCTCCCTGAAAACCACAAATGGATTGCTGGTGATGGATCATTTGTTGGAATATAATTTGTATGGAACATTATAAAGGGTATGTTGGACAAAACCCAAGGTGGCAGACATGATTTCCAGTCACTCTTCACCATTTTCATCTCTGAGAAACCCCTCTCACCATCAGCTGAGAGGGCTGGGATTGTTAGGATAAGGTCAATCAATGCCAGGATATTTTTGCAGTCAGCAGCATATCATTTTACAACTGTGGACCAAGTCAAAGCATATGTCTTTGTGATTGCAAGATAACAGAATACATTAAGAAAATATTAATCTGAATAAATTTACATCAAGAAAAATGTAATGTCAATACTTAAATAAATGTTTATATATTTTAAAAGCTTTTTTTAAATGGTTACCATTTGCAATCAAGATCCTATTCTAAATAAATAATTTTTAACAAATCTGGCATCAATGATGTTTCTTGTATTTATTTTTAAAATATTTGAATATATTCCTCCTTGCTGCAGACTACACTCTTTAATATGTCCCATTCCAATTCTACAACATCAGCATCCATGCCTGCACTGACAAGTACTGACTGGAAATGCTCCACAAAACAAATTTCTGCCTTTCACTTCCAGTGATGTAGTAAGTAAATGTAACAACCTGTTTATCAATCTGGTAAGTCTCTCCAACATCAACTCCTTTCATCTCATCCAGCTAATACATTCATACAAAATCACTGAAGCGCCTTTGGTTCTTTACCATAGCTTGTTTCACTGGTTGTCACCGGAGCGCAATGTTGTCTCGGCAGACAAAAATTCGCGCATTTAGAAACCTGTAACTTCAGTTTGGCGCAACACAGAAAAGTCAATTATGGCTTGATGAATATAAAATTATCTCAGGAGTAAAAAAAAGGCCATATGTTATGGTCATTTGCCTTGGAAGACGGAAATAGCAGAATGAAATCGAGAGTCATGGGTAAACTAAGTATTTGGAAGTTATTTTTCCTCAGCATCAAGCTTGTGTCAAGCACCTATGGTTAAACACATTCCGTATAATCTTTCCAAGTTCTTACCAGCAGTCGATTCTTCTGGTGGTATCTGCATAGCTGCTTTTCTCTCTGTTCTTTTTATTTTGCCCAAGCTTTCATGTACATATACTGATTCAGTTTTTTTTAAAGTTAAAGCAACCCACAACAAAACTGGATGTTTTATGTGTTTGTATTTGCGAATGCCATACACCAGTTATACCACATAACTTTCTTTTCTTCATCATAATTCAGCCATTCCCTGTCATTTGTCCATGTCTTCTAAAACGTTCTATTAAACTTTTCCCTATCATAAGAATTATTTCTCTCTTTAATGTCATTTGCATTCAACTTTTTTTTTTTGTTTCTTTTTCCGGTGGTTTAACATGTTCTATAAAATGCCACATTTTGCCTGTCTTATAAGGAGCAAATAGTGTCTCATTTGGAAATACGAGATGTTACAGTATAGCTGATGCGAATTATTTAAAATAAAAAAATGAATTTCATAGTGTTCTTTATATACGAAAGTCGGAGCAAGAAACACCATTCCAAAACACATGCCTTTGCCCCCATTTCCCACCAAAACACCTCTCTTTGATAAAGACTTCAGCGGTTGTTCTGCATGATCAATGCAGTGGCTATTGTAAACACTGTTACAAATATTAGCATCAGAAGATAATGTTAATTGAAGCTTAGGAAAAGGTGTATTCCCATGAAACCAACCCATCTGACTGGGCTTCTTCTATATAACAGCTCCAATTATGGTCTTATTATTAATAACGAACGTTTGGTAATTGTTCCTAATTAATCGGACCTCAGTGTAATGTTGAAACTTATAATAATGATGCAGAACATTTTCAAACCTTAGATGCCATGCTCAGAGATTTTAATTTCCAACAAACGTACAGCATTCTGCTTGATACTTCCACATGTATTAAATTATTTGTCCATTCTTGTAAGGGAAATAAAATATAAAATCTATTCTTATCATAATATAAAAAGTAGTTGTATGGAAAAGATGTGTCAATAAAGTTACCATAATAAATTTATCTGATTTTTATAACTATTTCGATGCTAGTGTAAAATATACTGTTTCCCGTTTGTGACTGTTGGAGTGTTTGGCATGCGTGCAACCCACCAACCCTCTAAATGAAACAAACATGCAAACTTTACTTTCTTCGAATAGCTTTTGTAGTGTTCTTTTGTGTGGTATACCATTTTGTAGTTTATTACTGTGGTCAAGTGAAAAAAAGTATGATACCACATCACTTTTTATTTAATTCGTTATCAGATTAATTAGGATGAATTACCAAACTTCTGTTGTTAATGACGGTACCATAATTGGTGCTGTCAAGTGAAATGCACAAATCAGAATTTTTTTTTTCTTGTTATAGAAACGCACCTTTCCAGGGCAGATATTGACTTCGTCTTCTCATAATAATATATTATAAATGTGTTGACAATGGTTACTGCTTTGATTCTACTGCATATCTGCCGGATTCTTTATTAGAGAATGGCATAAACAAACATTGACTGTTGATAACTTAAACGTTCTAGGTCATTAGACTATTATCATTATGAAAGATACTAGTCTGACAGGAAATCTACAAGCCTTGGGCTAGCAGACTACTGCTAATTTTGAGCCCTGGTATGTAAATTACCATCAAAATTTTTTTTCATCCTTTTTGTGTGATTTTATCTGCATTCTGCCCATTTTTGGTGGACTGAATTATCCACCATTTACAAGCAAAATTGTATGTTTATCATGTACTGTGAAGGATACTTAGATTAGACATACTGCAGAAAATAAACAAGTTTGTCCAGCTTTTTAAATTTATAAAAAAATTCCATTAAATTTATAAAAAAAGTTTTCCACTTGTGCCAGCTAGTATGTTCTAGTCATTACTTTGCCAATGAGTTTTTGTACAAAGATTTTAAAAAGCAAACATCTAATGATTTGCAATTAAGAATCGCTTCATGTATATTTATCTATAATGTAGTAATTTTTAACATTACAATGTTTATCCTGAAAGTCAGATAAAAAGTTTTACTTTGACAATGTGCTTACTGTGGTCATACCAAGTCAAGATGCATGTGCATATGATTCTGACAACATGCTTACTGTGGTCATACCAAGTCAAGATGATTGTGCTGATGATTCTGACAACATGCTTACTGTGGTCATACCAAGCCATGATGCATGTGCTGATGACTCTGACATGCTTACTATGGTCATACCAAGTCAAGATGCTTGTGCTGATGATTCTGACAACATGCTTACTGTGGTCATACCAAGTCAAGATGCATGTGCTGATGACTCTGACAACATGCTTACAGTGGTCATACCAAGCCATGATGCATGAGCTGATGACTCTGACAACAAGCTTACTGTGGTCATACCAAGTCAAGATGCATGTGCTGATGATTCTGACAACATGCTTACTGTGGTCATACCAAGTCAAGATGCATGTGCTGATGATTCTGACATACTTACTGTTGTCATACCAAGTCAAGATGCATGTGCTGATGATTCTGACAACATGCTTACTGTGGTCATACCAAGTCAAGATGCATGTGCTGATGATTCTGACAACATGCTTACTGTGGTCATACCAAGCCATGATGCATGAGCTGATGACTGACAACATGCTTACTGTGGTCATACCAAGTCAAGATGCATGTGCTGATGATTCTGACATACTTACTGTGGTCATACCAAGTCAAGATGCATGTGCTGATGATTCTGACAACATGCTTACTGTGGTCATACCAAGTCAAGATGCATGAGCTGATGACTCTGACAACATGCTAACTGTGGTCATACCAAGCCATGATGCATTAGCAGATGACTATGACAACATGCTTACTGTGGTCATACCAAGCCATGATGCATTAGCAGATGACTATGACAACATGCTTACTGTGGTCATACCAAGCCATGATGCATGAGCTTATGACTCTGACAACATGCTTACTGTGGTCATACCAAGCCATGATGCATTAGCAGATGACTATGACAACATGCTTACTGTGGTCATACCAAGTCAAGATGCATGTGCTGATGATTCTGACAACATGCTTACTATGGTCATATTAAGTCATGATGCATGAGCTGATGATTCTGACAACATGCTTACTGTGGTCATACCAAGCCATGATGCATGAGCTGATGATTCTGACAACATGCTTACTGTGGTCATACCAAGCCATGATGCATGAGCTGATGACTCTGACAACATGCTTACTGTGGTCATAACAAGTCATGATGCATGTGCTGATGACTGACAATTTTGTCAAGTTCTCTCAAGTGGTTGTTGAGAAGATGTTTTTCTATATTTTTTGTAATAAGGCCATATTGGACAATGAATCTGCAATATTTGAACAAACCTGACAAGCCCTGAAGCCATAATGCAACCTGTTAAATTATGTGTAACCTGATCAAGCTGTTTTTGAAAAAACGTTTTGGATGGATGAAGGATCTTGGCATAAGCTCACTTGACCTTTTGTTGAGGTAAGCTAAAGATGCATGTAAATGTTATGTAAGTCTTTACTGAACACATATAAAGAAATGCATATATTTTTGCATAAACAGTGAAGACAAAATTGAGTAAATCTGGTGTACATTTTGCAAAAATTGAATGGTGTAATACTTACAACTGTCTGTAGCATATCTAACATGTTCTCCATTACAAGATATGATGAATTCCTGTGTCTGCACGAAGAGAGTTTCAAAGTCAGGAATATTTGGGAGGTTATATTTCACACATCTGAAGGTAAAAGAGAAACTCGGTGATGAACTAACAGAAACACCAATATAATAGGTAAAACATGTAAAAATGTTAACATTTTAATATTTTGTTTGCTGTCTTAATCTTTTCCAACTTGTAAAAGTTGAAACTTTCAACAAAATCAAAGCAAAATAAAATAAGATGTTTTTATCTGCCTCAAATTCCTACATTCATATATAAACAAACAAACCCACTAAGAACTAAAATATTCCAAACAGCATGATAGCTGACTAACAATGATACTGTGGCATTTATCCATAGGTTTACTAATTCCTAAACATGCAAATTTCACTAACTTAAGTATAGTTACTCAAGCTTAATCTGAAAGCAACATAATTAGCAATCATGAAAACTGATCAGGACAATTAAAATACTTGGATGGTAATTCATTTCTATTAAATAAAAAAATAAAATATTTTTTTCCGGGCACAATTAGGAAAAAGGGAATTAGTCATCTTTGGTTGATTCTAGCAGCTATTATTCCTGCCTTCAAAGGTTGGTCAATAGTAGCTTTGTACCTAGTTCCAGTAGAATGACTACTGGATAGACCAACAAGTAAATCTCATCTCTAGTTACAGAAATGATGATATAACATACCTAATGTTATATCAATGACATATGAGACAAACTTTAACAATGGAACAAACACAAAAGGATATTTCATCAATAAATTAAAACTTTATTAGTCTGCAACACTTGTTGATTTCTACCCTTTCCTGGTATTGGTAATACCATATTTGATATGAGATATATCAACAGAATTTCATTCATAAATAATGTTACTGGTTTTTCACCAAATAAAATAAAAACTCCAAAGATTGGAACACATGCTATACATTCTTATTTTGAGAATAACTGGTATTTGAAATTATTTTTGCTATACTTTGTATTTGACTTTTAAAAAGTTGTGAAAATTTGTAAATTTTACTGTATGTTAAGTAGGAAAGATTTAAACGAAGAGAACTGTGGTCCGTATTATTTAACAAACTGGGGCTTCAGCATTTTAAATGAAAAGATCTATTGTCTGTATCATCTATACAACTTTCAACTTAAATTGTTTGAATATGTAAGGAACTGTTAAGTCTATTGAGCCTCAAATTTCTTTCATTATAAAATATGACAAGGATATGATACATTTATTCCTGGTACTTTAATGGAATATGATTGTATGTTCAAAATGTCCAATATATGGAGAGGGAAGCAAGGGTTCTTGAGATTCAAAAGTTGTTCGTTATTAATATGACAAGGACGTACTTACAGTATCCCCAATACTCCAAGGGAATGTGACTGTATATCCAATGTGGCTAGCACATTATCAAGGTGATTCGCATTCTTTGTTAAGACATCTGAACTCTTACCAATGAAGTCACAAAGCTGGGAAAAATTGCCTGGAATTACAAATAAAGACTATTTTTTCACATAATTTTAAACTTGCTAATTCTGTTTTTTTCAAGCTACTGACTTTTTTTTCTTTTCTTTGAAGGTATCATAGTTGCCTGGAACACAGATAATGAAAAAATTTTAGAAAAACAAATACTAACCCTAACAACCCATCAAAGTTCAAAACCAATCATTTTCCAATATTGCTTTTATTTTCCCCAGCACACGTGTATTTCAGCATCTATTTGGGTCTTAAATAATGATCCTGGATTAAAATGACGATTTGATTCAATGAAAATAATTTTGCCCTGATCAAAAAGTTGTTCTCTGCCATTTGCTGACATTCTGATACAGTACTGGTTGTAGCTAAGAAAAACCATACAATTACAAACTGCAGCAGGACACAAAATGTGGTTGCATAGTATTATCTATGCATGAACAGTTCAAACTGGACCACAGCAGCCATTTTAATAATTTAAGTAGGATTCTATTGCAATCAATTAATAGGGAAAAAGTTTAGACTATAAACTAACACACTGCAGACATCATAGCAATATGGCTGAAAAACTGTTAAAGCTACATTACAAAAAATCCAAATCTAAATCATTCATTCAAGGACATATGGAAAATTTTAAAATTTCATACATGATTTCTATCAATCTTACCATTTACTACATTACTACAATGTACAAAAATACATGGAGGTCATGACCCTTAAGTCATCTATATAAAGAAAGATATATCCAAAATGTCAGTTTGAAATTAGAAGAGGGATATTTGAAGAGAATTTTTAACAAAAATCATCACAGCTGAAAAGTTTAGTACCACATCAAGAATAATAAGAACAGGTTAATACTAATGGCAGTTTTAATTAAGTTATTTTGGCCAATGCCACAACTGCTTAGACATAGTGGCTGGAATAACTGATCTGAAAGAATCATTATAGAGAAAGAACTAATCATGATCTAGTTGCATCAGTTCTGATGCAGACTGGCCGTGTGATACACACACACACACACACACACACACGATGCTTCTGGTAGACCATACATAAAACTTGGAGTATATGTACTGACTGGAAAAAGTGGTGTTGGTGGTTTTCTTATTTTGTTTACAGAAACGACTGCCTCAGATGCCTTGTCGGTATACAGTTTGCTCTTACGTACCTGAAGCTGTAACCGCTTCTACTAGAATGCACCCTATTTTTCATTTGATAAGTATCCCATATTATTATCGAGTCCTTACTGAAATTTAAACAAAACTCAAATAATCTGTACATGTACTTCGTACACTTTGCTACCGATAAATAAATCTTGGTTTGAAAGGTATATACACCATATATGAATGGGTCCGTCCTATATACTCCCTAAATGAAATATAGTTTATTTTAACTATAATTTTTCGAATCCATTCAAACGATTTCTTTTATCCCATTCACCTTGCGTAGATAAAGTTTGGACAGTATTCACGTACTGTTCCAATGCTGTCGCCATTTGTGTTCAGTTTAATAACACTTATGACATTGAAAATAACACATTTATTTCAACATAATAATATTTAATACCAATGAAAAATGAGAATCATAACCATGATATTTTTATACTAGGATACAATTATTTTTAAAATATTCACAATGGCAATTCTTCACCTAAATTTCCTCACTTTTTTTCGTGTTATAAGCGGTCTACTGTCTTTTGGTCTGTCTTCACCTACCTACACACAGTACTGGACAGTAGCGGAGATGACAACATAATCATATAAAATAAATGAAAAATTGGAGTAAATTATAAATACGTTTTGGTACAGTTTGTTATTGATTTTGTTTGTTCATTGGCATTAATATGAAAACTGATGAAGCTAGTATAAAGTAATGGAACTCCCAGTTGCATATACAGTACTACACATTGATAACATGTCTAAATAGTAAAACGCATAGTATTAGAACAAAGCATATTTATATTTATCTATTTATTTCTATCTTCAGTTTGGTGACTTTCTATGTATTGTTTTTATTTTTTAAATTTTGATTAAAATATTTAGCAACAGTATTGGAGAGGAAATGATGTAATGAACCCAGAATGAAAAATACCCATTGTGCAGTTTTAAATATAGAAATAGATTTTATTTAATTCTAAAAATAACAAATACACATCATTTATTCATTTTCCGTATATTTTTCTTACTGTAGCTCTGTTGACATTTATATATATATATATATATATATATATATATATATATATATATATATATATATATATATATATATATATATATATATATATATATATATGATGTTTGTATACATTATTGGAACACTAATATACAGAACCTCATATACTATTCTATGGTACCAAATACATATAACACAGAACTTAATATATTTATTATTTTATTTATATCCTCATTTAAGAGACTTTTTAATTCTTCATAAAAAAGGTTAACTTGTTCATATTTTTTGACAAATGGCCAAAACATTATCGATAATTATTAGATATCGATGTTTTCGTTCATAAAATAGACAATAAAGACCTAAATTATGTAATCAATTAAAAATAGTACCTTATGCTTGCATCAAATGCCCCCTGTTCACGCCTGTGAGATGCAACGTTCAAACAAACTTCAAGGATTTGAATCGATGTATGAACAATAGCGTATGTTACAGACATTCCGTAAGGTTGAAATATTTAAATATTTTTTTTTCAATAATTAGACTCGAGAAGAAAAGAACTAGTCAACCCGAAAAAAAAATAATATATATATATATATATATATATATATATATATATATATATATATATATATATATATATATATATATATATAGAGAGAGAGAGAGAGAGAGAGAGAAAGAGAGAGAGAGAGAGAGAGAGAGAGAGAGTGTGTGTTATGGTCAAACCAAAATTCAATTTTTTATTCGCTGTGTTAATATTTTTTTTTATGTTTGTTTGGTATATCTTTGATATTATCAGAATGACAAAAGGAATGGTAAAAGTAAAGAACAAGAAATAGTCTCTGTGTGACTGTAAGAAGGGCTGTGAGTCGAAGAGTAGGATCAGCAGAGAGGGTGAACAAACCACTTGCTTGTATTGTTAATCATTGAAACAAAAATATGATCTCAGTAGTCAACACGCTATATACCCCCATCAATATGGGTTGCTTCATTTTTGACCTTCATTTCGTGCATGATTGTGTACTCCTGGACAAAGTACTTTTGGTCACACCCTCGCAGCTGCTCTGTTTTTTTTTAATTCAATGATTTTATCAAGACCTATACGATACTTCGACCTAGGATCACGTAAATCTATTATAATAAATCCATGTGGGGTAACTTGTGCTTTTGAAAACAGTTTTTGAACCTAATCATGTCCATGTCCCTTGAACACCAAGTTTGATGAATATATTTCGCAGAGTATGTGTATCAACTCCATTAAACACAACTAAAATATTAGTTTCTCTGATCACTATAGGTATTTGTGTATATCGCTGGGTATCATAAATCACGGCAGTATTTTTTTGTCTATTTCGGGAAAATATTCGAGCTTAATTTGATTGTGTGTCCAGCATCACATCATCGTATATTACAAAATTATTATTAAGTCCATCATGGTCATCTATATATGGCACTTCATCAAAAATGTTAATAAAATCAATAACACCAGTATCGTCTTCATCCAATAATTTTGCATTTTCATGAAAATCTATAAGTACTTCAATGCTTCTTTGATCATTTAGAGATGATGCCACTAACTATACCTATCCCACTTGAGACATCAGATTAAGCAACATATGTGTCTTACTAAACCCAGATGGTCCAATTTTTATCATCCTGATAGAATTCGGTAGCACTGGATAATGCTTGACTGGCTCCTGCTTTCGTGTTGCTGAGAAGTCAGTTATATCCTCCCCCACCGACCACAATCACCACTGGATTAAGAACAATAACAACAAAAATAAAATGTATGCGATTAACAGGCAAGTGTGGGAAATGTGGTACAAAAATACAAATTCATTTCCCTTGACAAAGTAAGACAGGTGTTGACATCGCTGCATCGCTGGGAAAATTACCAGGATCTCCATGGGCTAAATACCCTGGTGAAAAACACCCTACTAGATGGCCTTGGAACCCGACATGATGTCCAACTTGATGAACGAGACCAATCAAGATCTGGAGAATATCCAATAAATGCAATCGATCAAGCGCATCATGTTCATGACATTGTTGATAAAAGCAAAAATTTACTACAACGATATATTGAAGATGTGATGTTGCTTCAAGCGTTAAAGTCTACAAAAGAATAAATATCTCAGAGAAAAACTTCCTAGGTTTCTGGCAAAATCTGCGATGAAAGATAAACTAGTGCTAGAGGCTTGCAATTAGTCAATTGATTATTGTCATTATGAAATTGATTTATTATAACCAAAGAGGATATTAGATGGGAAGAGCAGCGATTAGTAAACCTCTGACGCAACAAATGTTTCACATTCTGTTGCTGCAGATTGATTAGGACGATAGGCAATATGGCAAATCTATCTACCACCACTTAAAAATTCATATTTTGCTGTCAGTATTCCCAATGAAGTTTATCCAGCAGATATATTGTTTTTACCACATAATACTATTAAAACTGGTAGACGTCATACTATTAAAATTGGTACACGTCAATCACGCAAATACAAATTCACGTTAACTGTCGTTGATGTTGCAAGTAGATATAAAGAAGCAGAACCACTATCAGCAAAAGCAGAAATCGCAGTTGCATCTGCGTTTGAACGAATTTATCAACGTGGTGGTCTATGATGGGCACAGTTATTACAGGTTGATCCAGGCAAAGAATTTCTTGGTGCAGTATTATCTCTGATGAAAAAACTTGATGTCCAAATTAGATTTGGACACACTGCAATGCATCACAATCAGGCAATCGAAGAACGATTTAACCGAACACTTGCTGATAGATTACTTGGATACCAGTATGAGAAGGAAATAGTTCAAGCAGACAAGAGAACTCGTGAATGGGTTGCAAGATTACCAAGTGTGATAGCTGCGTTAAATAATGAAATTACTCGTGCAACTGCCATTAAATCCATTAATGCAATTGCAAAGAAAACCCCACATACCAAAACAATGACATGACTTTTCAAAACAAACAGTACTATGTAATGTGACTGTAAGATATTTATATGAACCTGGTGAACTTGAAGGGGTACAAAAAGAGCAACTGATCCTATATAGAGTATGACCACATATACAATTTTCAGCATGGTAAGATCCACAGGTAGACCTCCATTCTACAGATTTGTTTTCAACTGCTCCTTAATGTGGATTTGTACGTGAACAATTACAAATAATTCCTGAAGAAAACACAAATACCACCGTGTTTACTTTTGCAAACTGGCGCCCCGACGTCATTGGACTCAAGACAAGTCAGCATCACATTTTCGCACGTGTGAGCAAGATTATTATTAATTATATCTACTATAAACTGTCTTGAATTATTATTCGAATACTGCCACAACATTACTGTACATGTGTTGCAACTTGCACAATGATTATTCTCTTGTTGTTTTAATGTCATAATAAATTCAGTATTGCGATAAAGTCGCACTTATTTTTTTGTCACATTGCTTATAACCAGATAATTGTTTCTTGACAAATTTGTCCTTGACATCGTTAGTGTGAACATCATTGTCTATGATAAAAGTTCGCAGCTGAGATATTCTTCTGACTCGAGACACCGCGAGATAAACAAAATTTGATTATTCGCACTGATCAACAATAATCTAAATATTTGTATTATGACAAATGAATCCTTATAGCGTACCATAGTGTACATGGAGTTTTCTCCATCGTTAACGCACTCTCAACAACATCAACAGGAACCGAAACAATATAATTTAGTTCAAGATTTTGTTTCTCATTGATTCCTGGAATTTCAGCTTCAATATTCTGTCGTCGTATATCCGCTGAACGATAACACAAAGGTACAGGTAGATTTGAAAACTTTTTTATGTAAGAGAAAAAATTTCTCTTGCAGTGTATCACGAACAATCTTTCTACTTGCAACTATCAAATCAATTAGCTTCCATAAAATCCAAAAATAATTCTTGAGTTTCTGAAATTATCATGCATTATCTCACAACTTATTCTATCTGGTTGTAACCATTTTCAATTTTTTCAATGGTTTATTAATAGTCTATTGTCGTCAGTTATTTCGTCGTAATAATCTACAAATGTTTTCAACCAATCGTGCGAAGACTGTCCAATAAAAGGTGGCGGTTGACCATGATTACAATACATTATAATAGCAGTATTTTTGTCAATAACTAATTAGGAAACATTTTTAATACTTCCAGCGATACCGTACAAATTTCATCCCAGATAATAATTACAGAAACGTATTTTTAACCCATTCGTTCGGGAGTCTATACGTCTCTGCACCATCTGCAAAACTATGATAGATTTAAGGTTTTACTAATCGTTCATTCATTTCTCTGGCGAGTCTATGTGTATGTGTCAAAACAATCATATCTAAACAGTTTTTAAGGAATAATTCAATCACACGCGTTCTTTTACCTGAACAACCACATTAAGTGAGATAAAAGGTTTTATGTCTTGCCACAGGATCATGCACAAATGGTGCCGATGATTTTGATATTTCATTATTATTCTTGTAATATATTTCTTTGATTTCAACGTCGGCGGATTCAGAATAAACAAGCATATTTTTTTTCTCCTCGCTCCGTGATTCATCAACACCGAGTAATGGTTTTAACATTTTAACTGTTTATTTTTCTGCTTAGATCTTTTGCAACCATTTTTTTAATAATCAGTCATTTCAGGATTTCCATCAACAGAACATTTCTTTGCTTGTGGTGACCAAACTTGTTTTGCAGACAATATTTTATTATCGCTTCACTTACAACTAATGAGATCAAAATTGCTACATCAAGAGTGTATCATAATAGTATTATTGGAGCCCAATGTGTTTCTGAGAAATGACTTCCAAACCAAACATTAACAAACGGGTGCAGATTTTCCATAAACTCGATTGACTCTATACAGGTAAATCCAGTCAGGACAAAACCTGCTAAGGATCCATTTATTGCAACTCCAGTCATTTAATGTGTTGGATATACAAATCGTTTAAAATGCTCAGAACACTATCCGTGTCGAAGAAAACGTCAGGGATTAACATGCTACCATATCGTCTGATATAAGGTAATTATAATTGTATTTATTATTCCACGATCCGCTGTGTCCGTATTCGGAAATCAAATTCCGATTTTCTCGGTGACCACGAATTCTTCTTTTGAGCTCCATGTGCAACAACTGATGGAACGGTAAAACAGTTATTCTGTAATTATTATACTTCTGACTCTGTTAATATATTGCCAGGAGTATATTTTAATGCATTTGTTTTAAAATTTCTTCGTGGAGTGATTCTGCACAACAAATTTTCCTTTTAGAACCGTCAAACTGATCTTACACATATTCTGAACTCTGAAATAAACACACGGATAAAGGGTCACTCTTAGCAACATTTCCTGTAAAATGAAAGATATAATCATTAAAATTAAACAGTTTAATCTCGTTTAAATATTGTTACGGCCAATGTCTATGCATGAGCGTATTGATCTATAATCCTTAAAGGAGCTCATCTTGATTGATATTTCGATTCGTACAAAATCTCTCCAATTAGTGTGTTCACTATTATTGGAATTTTTTTCCCTCCTAGTTCAGCGACATCTTTTATCGACGCTGCGGTATCTTTAACTGTTTCTATCCATTTATTTATTTTTTAAACATTTTCCACGCATCGCGTTTTTGAACTGTTCTGTAATTCGCTTGGCTGCACAATTTATCCTTGACTCTGTCAAGGACAATTTAATTGATTTTAGATCATCAGCACTAGGTTTATCACTTAGGAGATATATACCATAAACAACTACATTCATAGGATACATTCGTTCATTATATACCGGTCAATGTTCCTGGTTTGGAAGTTTTGTTTAATGTGACAGTAAAATTTCTTGTGTATCCTGACTGCATCTCACGGACAGGTTTACGTTTATCGCGTATAATCCAAATGTCGTCAACTGTCTGCAATTTTTTTTATTAGAATAAAATATTTTTGATTGTCGAGATAGTTAATCATCTTCCTTCCTCGCTCGTCATTCATTCTAATATTGATAACATCGATAATTCTGAATGTTGACTACACATGAGTCATACCATCATACCAAAATTCCCTCTTGCATTCACTTATACGATCAGTTATATCCCCATTCGTTCTTGTATCGAAAAACTAAATATAGATTTCTGCAGTTTGTCAAGATCAAATCTGGCTTTAAAAGGCTTAATTACGGATAATGTA
Organism: Potamilus streckersoni; assembly: GCA_016746295.1. Taxonomy (NCBI): domain Eukaryota; kingdom Metazoa; phylum Mollusca; class Bivalvia; order Unionida; family Unionidae; genus Potamilus; species Potamilus streckersoni. The sequence goes on along the minus strand of JAEAOA010002363.1, from coordinate 1,206,578 downwards.
TCAGACTCCTCTATATTATAATTATATTAAATATATATTTAAATTGAAGTATAAAATATTATATAGTGATTAAAGTAAAAAAAATAAAGACGCCTGGATTATGATTGGTTAATCAACTGCTTGTAACAAAACATGCCTAAATGAATTCTGTGGATATGATATGCAAAGTATTCAGCACAGGAGTCTAGGACCAAAACCGTGTTTGCTATGTGGTGTTGGGTTTAGACGCGAAACTTGACTAAGAGTGCAATGCGGTGTCAAAAAATGCAGAGATTTGAAACGATATTAAGATGAAATGAAATAGCGCTGATGGAATCGAATTTCCCTAGAGTCGCAGAAGATTCCTAAAACATCCTATCAACAAGATTTATGAAGCATTTAGTGACTGTGTAATTAGGGACTGCAGATTAAAAAAAAAACAACTAGTAAATGGAGTTGTCATTAATACTGGTCATCTTATATTTACTGTTGGAAAAATGTTATCTCTCATATTTGTACCTACGAGTGTTTTTACGGAGTAATGGAAAAGGTTCTTGTTAACGATCATATTTATTCATATCCAAAGGATAACTCTTTAAATGGTGCTCTACAGCTTCGTATTTTGCATAGAGTTAGGACTATAAAAAAGGAATTCCCTGGGTTTCCTCACTAGTTATACTGGCTGTTTAAAACCACATTGTATATCTTAGGCATTGTTCAAAGAACCTTTCATTCCTTTTTTTGGTGTATGACTAATGTGTGTAATATGGGTTATAGAGTATACAGCTTGGCCATACTCCAGATTTGCACCTTTCAAACAAGTGCTATCTCCACTTTTTTGTCACTTTCAATGTCCTCAACTTCAGAGGTAAATTTACTTTAGATGTAAATTTTCAAATAAGAGCAAATAACATTTTTTTTAAATACATTTTTATATATTTGGTATTTCATTCATTGCACCTTCAGAAGCTAGTATTGTGTTCAGTTTGACAAAATTCATTTTCCTTTTTTTAATAAATAAAAATATATAATTCATATGTAACATTTAATATTAGTTATAAAATCAATTAAAATGTGCTTTCTTTACTGCAAGTGATACAACCCAAATTTAACAAGAAGCTGGAAATTGTGCAATTTGGCTACAGTTTTGAAAGTCAATAATTTTAATAATAACATAATGTATTTGAATTGTATGGACAAGTTTAATGCTAAAACTATTTCTTCTAAATACATAATAATTATTTATTAAGTATTAATGATTTATTAAGTTTTTTTTTATTATCGTAAGCTTCGAAATGTGCGAGATTTGCGCCAAATAGCAAGTGAAACAGTTGAATAGTTTAATGAATTATGCGTGAACCATTATTGTAATGGTCGAAATGCCACACACGTACTCATATATATATATATATATATATATATATATATATATATATATATATATATATATATATATATATATATATATATATATATATATATATATATATATATATATGTGTGTGTGTGTGTGTGTGTGTGTGTGTGTTCCTTAAAATATACTAATTAATACGGTGCCGTACTAAACAATTTGTGGCTGAGTAAGTAGTTCTATAATTATAATGAAAATCATGGCCCACGAACATTACATTTTTGGTGCAAGTGGCTAGCGGGGTTGAAGAGGATGGACCACCCTGTTTTAGTATATACGTGGTTAGTATATACACTGCGTCACGTAACCAATCATAAAATTAGAATATAAATCTATTAGTATGAAATTTGAACATGATCAAACTATATGTACAAGAAATGCGGGCATTTAAAGATATCAATTATCAATCAAACAGTGGATTTACGGCGCATTCGGTTTAAAAATCAGTTTTAAAATAGAAAGCTGATTCAAACAAATTAACAGCATACATAAGTTATATACGGGATTGCAGAAATTACCATGCGACAAGAAGTGCGTTCGTTTCAATATACCATATCTAAAATTATTATATATATTTGTCTTAGTCCTTTTATTTGTCACTTTTCGTTCGTTTATTTTCCGTTTTCTTTGTTTTGGTTTCTTTCGTTGTATCCTCGGATCCGAGATTCCTGACTGTCCATCTGATCATGTCATATATTTACTGTCTGAATTTTTGTACAGGTTTTGTGTTTGTTCGGTAGCTTGTGCCATCCATTCCGTCTTTGAAATTTGACATTGTCAATATCCCAATAAATATGGTAGTACTTATCCATTAACGACTTTTGCTTGTTGCTGGTGTGTTTGGGCAGCCTTGGTGCATACTGCTGTGTTCTGAACAATACTTTCTACAAGAAGCAGCTACACCCCGAAGCCAAATCAATCCCAAACCACTATAAATCCCATTACAGAGGCTCTGGGGGCAATATTCCTACTACAATCTACACAACAAACCTACCTCTCAACAGAATGGAACCACATAGACTTCTGATCCTGCTACGTCCTGGAATCATGCTCACTAAGAAAAGATATTGCTGTATACCTACAGTTCATATATGCCAAAATAGTGAGTCATGGTTCTGGGGCAATCACATCAACAACTAGAACAACATACACGTAGAACTCTACGGGCGTTGTTTTGGGGGTGGTTCTCCTGGCGCTCTTGTCCTGCTGGTGGATTGGGTGGTGTTTGTACTGTATGAGCAGTGTTGAATGTCAAGGTCTTGAGGTCTGGTCCGAAGCGATAAGGCCCAGACCGGGGCCAAGGACCTCCACTTGGATCCGGGCCGATGGCTAGCCACGGAGGAGGGAAATGGAGTCCCACCCTTCGGGTGGGATCTCGGGTCTCTTATAAAAATAAGCGGCTTTAAGAGTCGTCGAGCAACCGCACGTGCATATACGACTATACTTGCTAAAGAAAGAAAGAATTCGGTGTTCACCAGTCTTATTAATGCACTTCTCAAGTCTTTGAAGTGTGCATCCACCAAGTCGTTTAAATAAAATACAACATATGTCAGAAGCTTCGATTTTCACTCTACATTGTGCTTTAATCCGGGGATAGCGGACTCGCAGTTTTTGTTGGTCCATTCGTCGTCTGTCAAATCCAGTCTTGTTGGTCCGTTTATTTTGGTCAGCAACTGATTTCTCAGTCTTGACTGAAACGAGTAAATGAATTTTGAAGAAATTACCCCTATTATAGTAAAATGAAAACACAAAATATGGCCCTATATGTAGTATAATGATAGGATTTTGATCCTAATCTTCTCATTCCCTGCAATGAGAAGGAATTACGCATCTCTTATGAGCGGTCTCGGTCCATCATTAGAGAGATAGAGAGAAGGAGAGAAAGGTGTAACACATGATAATGTAGACACAGCTACATTCCTTTGGGGAACTTGGCTAGCGAGAAGGGTACCAAGGATCTGAAAAAAAGTACAATGAGTTCTCGTGTAATTGAAGCAGGAACCCAAACTGTTTTATTAATATAATTGATACAGACGATATAAAATGCTACATTCCCAGGATACACTTCACAAAACCTTTGCATTGAAAAATACACAAAATGCACTACAATGGTTTTCTTTTAAATTTACCAACTTCATATGTTGTTACTTTAGAATTTTAGAAAATGTTACAAATAATAAATCTGAATCAAATTAAAGATTATAAAATAGTTGCGATTAATGCAACAATCATTTTAAAGAAATATATTTTACTTAATTTGGGATCAAGTACTAATTTAGAATAGATTACAACACATTATTCTTTATTCCTGAAAGATTATTTAAATTTCCAAATTAAATCTAAACATGAAGTCAGTTACCATTTTAATCTTTTAACCATTAGCATTAATACAATATATATATATATATATATATATATATATATATATATATATATATATATATATATATATATATATATATATATATATATATATTCTTAAAACAATTGAATAATCCATTATATTATAATATTAAAATAAAAAGAGAGCTCACAAGAGCATTACAACAAGGAAGGTTACAATCATAAATCTTTAACTTCCAAAGGTACTTATTTTCTAAAAAATTTTAGAAGATAAAAAAGGTCTTACCTGAAAAAAGTACAATGAGTTCTCGTGTAATTGAAGCAGGAAGCCGAACTGTTTGCTAG